>CM040121.1:556515901-556822375 GCA_022559845.1 Amorphophallus konjac | reverse complement strand
GCTAAGGAAAAGGAAAAACACACGCCGGGGCGTGGAGCAAGGAGTAAATAAAAACACACCACTAGGGGTGGAACAAGCAAGGAAATAAAGATGTGATGAAGGAAATAGCTATTGCCCAGCACTAAGGAAAGATGTGATCGCCACCAAAGTAAACACAAGTCAAAGACTCGAATATACCTTGGAAATAGGAGGATGAAGCACCCGCCCACGGGAGAGAAAACCAAAGAAAGCCTGCAGATCAGCTTGAAAGTGACGGCCAGAGACCCGTGCGTCGCTTATAAATAACGGTCCCACACTAGACCGCCAGAAGAGAGTGACGCTCCTAAACCAGACCGTCAGACAACCTGCAGTAGTAAAGCTTGAATTCTTTTAACTCCAACTCTTCCAGCCGGCTAGAAGACTTGGGCCTCGTGCTAATGAACCTGTAAACCTGCCAAAGAAATAGAAAGACAAGACAAGACAACCTCAATCAACCCTCTTCACAAGCATAGCATCAATTCTTAAAGAACTTAAGAACATCAAAAGGAGAGGGAATTACCGGGGAGTTTTGGTTTTTTAACCCCTCTGGGCGTTTTCAAAAGTTGGGAGGATGTTTATATGCTTAAAACAACAGTGAAAAAACGTGGAGGAGGAGGAGGGACAATGCTCTGTTTAAAAAGACCAAGGAAGAACTCAAGCATGCAAAGATGAACTTGAAAGATCAAAAACAAAAGTACTCCCTTGACTGGAAGATGGATGGACGTGGGAAGCAACTCCTCCTGGATGAAGATGGCTCCTGGGTTCGGCAGCACTTCGTCGTGAATCAAAAATCTCCCCCCTTGATTATGAAATCAAAGGTTCTATTTATAGACCTTCAAAACTCATGGGTCGAGTTGAAGATAAATCAGCCAAGAAAGGAGGATAATCCTTAGCAAATCTTTGAGGATAATATCAACAAGAGTCCAAAGAAACAAACGAGAGGTCCTGAGGATTAGAATTGAAGGAGATAACGCCAATCCAAAACCCTATCTCGTCCACGGAGTAGCAGAGAAAAGGCCTGAACTGTCAGGACTCTCTGAAGGAAGTAACGGTTGCACGATAGACCGCCACTTGGAAGTAACGCATCAAGGCATGACCGTCATTTTCAACCCTATCCAAAGGATAAGATCGACGGGAAGAAGATCTAAACAATAGGACTCTGCAAGTAAGTAACGGCCAGGGAAAAGGGCGTCATAAGGAAAAAACGGCTAGAGAGTAGACCGTTATTATCAAAGGACAACGAGGCCCTAAGTCTTGGGACTCTTCAAAGAGTAACGGCCTAGGCTTCATGCGTTATTATGAAATGACGCGCCTAGTCCAGACCGTTATTATCATTGATTTTCAAGAAAATAGAATGGAGGGATTGCCAAGCTCTTGAACAAAGTGCCACCAGGAACCAGGTCTAATCCAGGAATTGAGACCCAGAAAACAGGCTTCAACTGATTAAAAGGAATTCAATGAAGAGTGAACAACTCAGAGCATCATATTGAATAAATAAGGAGATGACCCGACTTATTGGGTATAAAACGGGTGTCAACAGCCGCGTGTCTTAAGTCGGTTCGTAGTAGAGCGGCCGGTGGGGAACCGCACATCTCCTCGTGCGGTCTATCGTATGACCGTCCATCCTCGAGCGGTCGGGTGTCAACCGCCCAACTCCTGTTGTAATTAGTTTTAGCATATTTAGTTAATTTATGCTGTTATTCGCCATGTCTAAAGTATTTTATAAAATGTGGCATTATTTTGCATCCCGATGGAATTGCTTTCTCTTTCCTTGTGATGGAACCACTAGTCGTAGCCCACCGACTGAGCCTGTCGTCCCACCCGGGAGAGGTGGAGGGGTGTTCCCAATGAACGGTTTGTAAGCTAGTTACTGTGGGCCCCTGCGGTTACCGTTGCGTCCAACGGGGGGGAAAACTAGCTAGAGGCCTGGCTCTAGGCAGGAGTTAGTGTGTGCACACGTGGTCGGAGACTTGGACTGGCACTAACGAGTGTCGCTCTGACTAGTACTTGGTTTGGTCCTATTTCGCCTCTCTCGCCTGTCGCGTTCCAGACTTGCGAGTTGCCGAGACGTAGTGTAAGTCATCGGTGGACGCATCTGGTCTTGTTCTTCTAGTGGGTTGTTCCGTCTCTCACTTCACTTGGTTAGCGGTGGTTTATTCTATTGGTAGATTTAGTTCCTGACGTTAGTTCCTGTCATTATTATTTAATTAGGTATTTAAATTGTGCATATGCCTGTTTATTATTTAAATGCATGCTCTAATTGTTTTTATATTTACCTGCTTGCTTGTTTAGTGTGAGGTAGGGATCCGTGTGACCCCTACTGAGTCTGGCTGTGACTCACCCTTTCCTCTTTCAGGTGAGCCGCCCCAGTCGTCTGCTGGTCCTTCTCGTGGTTGTGCCGACCGTCGTTAGAGTGCCAGCTGTTGCCGGTTTGTCTTTTTGTTCTTTTGAGCCGGGGTATGCCCAGTGTAGTTGTGCAGTAGACCCTTTTTTCTGTAAATCTAGACTATTGTATATATTTTACCACTCTGATAGTTTAATTTGCTTCCGCACGTATTTATTAATTGCTGTCCTAATTAATATTGTGTGCATGCGGTCCCAATTCGTTATGCAACTCCTCTGCAACTCCATTAACCCTTCAGGGGCCTCATCAGCCTCTTAGGTGGCTTCCCCAGTTCTTGGTATCGGTGTATCGATGTTATCGGTATATCGGTATCCGGAGCTCTGGGTCGTCACAGGTCCCTTCCGTGAAGCTCTCTCCCGTAGATCGCGCGAGGAAATTTGTTGTGACTTCATTTAGAGTTGGGTACCTCAAAACTAAAAATTCGCTATCAGTTTCACATCCTAATTGTTGTTCAAGCAGCCAACTGGAGGTAAAAATTTGATATCTCACACCTCGTACTACATTTTTATGATTTATTTATTGGGAGAGAGATCAATTGTCCCGAGAAAATCTGGTAGGGGTCGCTGACTTCTTCAGATTTATTTTTATGATCACCTCCTCACTAGCCCCCCACTCCCGAGCAGCGAGGGTGTTCGGTGCTCAAGAGGAACTGGTAGAGGTCAGCTGAAGAGGTCTTCAATTATGCACGGGTGTGTTCAGTTGATACTTCTCAAACCTTCCCGTGTCTCTAGGCCTAGGGCATTTCTTTCTTGGGGTACAAGATAGCTTCCACCCATGCGGTTGTGACGTCACTGCCATCATGATGGAGTCTCTTCATTTCTAGGGTAGCGGGATCAAACAGCGATGGACGCAACCCTAGACTTTCCCTCTACATGAGTCGGCGGTGACGATTAATCTTCCTGGGGGCGACTCGATCTGAGCCATCAAAGTGAGGGGAGTGCACTGTCATTAATTCCCATCCTTAAAAAGGAGCGAGAAGTGACTGAAGAGGCACTTCGGCATCCTTCTTCTTCGGCGTCGGCATTCGCTGCTTCCCTACTTTCTTTTGTTCCTGGAAAGGCTTCCTTCTCTCTAACGCTCCCATGGCCCCTCGTAGGAAGCTTTTTCTTTCCCTGGAGTCTGAGTCCTCTGGTAGCACGAAGGAGAGCCGATAAGGTGCTCCGAGCACATCAGGAGCTCAACCTAGTCCTTCTCGCCCTTTCTTTAACATCTTCTAGCATGTCATCCCAGGTCTGAGGGAAGCTTTTCAGATCCCGGTGGAATACAATATTGTCTTCCCCACCGTAGATGAATATCTAGGCATATACCTCCCGAGAGAATCAATGTCCATGTGGAGGCCTTTAGGGCAGGATTTCACCTTCCCATTCTGTCGTTCATCCACAGCGTTTTGCATTTTTACGGTCTAATGCTAGGGCAACTAGTGTCCAACTCATGGAGAATCTTGTGCGCCTTTACTTACAATTGTATCCTTATAGGAGCTTCCCCTACTTTTTGTCTTTTCCACCATTTCTTCACTCTCCAATGATGCCCAGCTCTAACAGCCTTGCATACTACTTTAGGGCTTGAAACGAGATGCAATTTCTTCATTTCTCTCCCACTGTCTCGATCATGAAGCATTAGCAGGAGTGCTTCGTTATCTTAACAAAGGTTGGCAGTGCCGTGCGAGATAGCGATTAGGGATTCTCCAGGACTAGTCAGCTCCGTCTATTCAATATGCCACCGATGATGACTGCAGAGGATAGGGTCACCATCCGAGCAATCCTTCGCGGGTGGATTAATGACATCAACCATAAGTTGACCCCTAATATCCTTAGGTCCTTAGGGTTGAGCCCCCCACTTTCCCATAGTAGGGTTTAATGTTTTAGGGACACAACAACCTGAGCGAGGGTCTGATTACTGTTACATTGCTTGTAGGTGTCCCCGAACCTCCTCTGAGCGTGCAAGTAGGCCTGTCAACGGATTCGGATATTATTCGGATCCACTTCGAATTCGAATCCGTATTAGCGGATAATATTCGAATCCGTATTCATTTTTTCGGATATGGATAATATCCGAATTTGAATCGGAGCGGATACGGATATTATAATATTTGTTTCATAAAATATCCGTTCGTAATATTATATATTATATAATATATATATTTCTAAATAATATATTATAAAATACAAAATATCAAAATATCAAAAGATGCTAAATGTTACACTTCCTAAAATTGTATTAATAACTATCTCATTTTGATGATTTAACTTCCAAAAGTAAAATAAACAATAAACACTTTGTCGTCTCGTCTTCTCTGCGTGACTGGGTAACCTACTCCATTTGGAGGTGACGCGGTGTGCCCTCCTGGCTCCCTCCTCCATGGTCCACCGTCGCGCACGAGTCTGCGACTCCAGGCGAGCACAGAAGTGACAGAACGTGGCCAACCACCGCTCCTCCCCGTTGACACCGTCGCGGTCGGCTGAGCCGCCCCCCCTCCGTCGTTGTCCCTATACATCGGTGCTTCTTCCTCGGCAATCGACGACGCGCTCCACTCCCTCTCCATCTAGCGGTGATGCGGTGTGCCCTCCCGGCGCCCTCCTCCACTGTCGCGCGCGCGTCTGCGACTCCAGGCGAGCACAGAAGTGACATAACGTCGTTCTCCACTTCTCCTTCTCCGTTCTGCAACTCCAGGCGAGCCGGCCTCCGTTCGACGCCGTCGACCCCCTTCGCGCCACAGCCCACCAACCGACGGAGCCCCCTTCCTCGGCCATCGATTTCTGGCGTCTTCCGAGTGACGGTGACACCGCGGTGACTGGCGCGCTGTAACCTGTATTTGTATTGCATGTGTGAAAGATACAAGTGGTTGTCTATTAAATTATTAATCTGATCAAGTCATGAAATGTCCAGATTTTGGCAATGTTGCTTTTGACCAATTGATTGATTAATTTATCTGTCATTTCTTACGATCCACTTTCAAAAAAAAATTGTCATGAATTCATTTCTCTTTTGAGGATGTTGATACTAGTACATTCTGTATCAACAAGGAATTGAATTGCTTGTCCAATTTTTGAAGAATCCAGTGAGGCTATCGTCCATCTCTTTCATCTGGTTTTCTTTCTGTGCCAATCATACCTCATGCTGATATTTGAAAAGAAAATGTTGATAATACAATGATGTTATCTTTTACACATATTTAAATTTGTAATTAATGATGTAGCTGCTCCTGATTCCTAGGGAAGACTGTATGTGTAGTTTGAATTATTGTGTTATATCTGATCGCATGTGTGTTCTCCAGGCACTTCTCAGAGGAAGATTCTTGCATAATTGGACACCTATGGAGGAGAGGCCACCTTCCATAGCAGCTACAGAATTAGGTCAGCTAAGGCAGCGGCATCAAGTCTCTTGTTTGAGGTAGATATATGTGTTAGAAATTTAATGGTTTTCTCCCTTTTATGAATGTAACTTTAATGCATGATCCGTGAATGCTATTTTATTATCTCTTCTTATTTATTTTTTCAGAATAGAATATCATCTATGATGGAAGATCTCACTAATAATGATGCATTGCCTGCTAATACTATAAGTCTTTCTCAAAATATTTCTCATGTGCAACAAAATGATAAGGCAACTGTAGTTGTGAATGCATCACCGGAGTCATCTTCACCTAAAAAGAAGTTAAGATCTAAAGTATGATAAGATTTTGATAAAATAACATGTCCGGATGGTAGTGAAGTAGCCATATGTAAGCATTGCAAGAGAAAATTTGATAGTTCTAGTGCTAAAGGGACAACCCATTTGAAGAATCATGCGGCAAGATGTCCTAGAAAAAAACATGTTGATATAGGACAACAAATGATTGCAGTGACGGGAAGAAAAAGTGAGACACTTGCAAAAATAGTAAACTTTAAATTTGACCAAGAGCGGAGTCAGTGTGACCTTACAAGAATGATAATGAAGCACAATTTACCTTTTAACTTGGTTGAGCATGAGTATTTTCAAATATTTTGTGGTAATCTTCAACCACAGTTTAAGGTGGTCTCGAGAAACACTGTTAGAGCAGATGTGATGAAAATATACAATGAGGAAAAGGAAAAATTATACTCAATCTTTGATAATATTGATTCCTGAATTAGTCTCACAACAGATATGTGGACATCTAATCAGAATCTTTATTACTGTTGTGTCACAGCACATTTTATTGATGCTAAATGAGAGTTACATAAGAAAATTATTGCTTAAAGCTGTGAAGACTCCACATAATGCTGAGACACTCTTTAAGATTATGAAAGATCAAGTGCTGACATGGAACATTGATAAAAAAATATTTGCTATCACAGTTGATAATGCAAGTACTTTTTTTAATCAACAACCAGCCTGCCAGCACCAGCAACCGGTCGAGTGCATCCTTCCTCAAAGAGTAAGAGTGGTCTCACTCCCCCAGGCTGGGACTGCAGCCCATGATTTTATTGATTTTAGGAAAAAACTACACTGTCTGCGGGGCATACCCCTGAGAGATCTGAAACATTGGCTTTGTAGTAAAAATGTGTTGCCATGTGGTATTTTTTGCATGTTCAATGTAATGCACATATTCTTAACTTAATTATGAAAGATGGGTTAAATGAAATATCTAGATTGTTGAAAAAAATTCGTGAAAGCGTGAAGTTTGTGAGGTCATCACCAAAACAAAAGAAAATGTTTGAACAAGTTGTTGCTCAAGAGAAATTGAAAGGTAAGAAAATGATTTACACTGATGTCCCTACACGATGGAACTCTACATATTTGATACTTGGGACTGCACTAGAACTACGTATTGCATTTGAACGTTTATCTGAATATGATATTGACTATAAGAGTCTGCCTTCTGATGATGAGTGGGAAGTAGGACGTGTTATACATGACAATTTGAAGGTATTCTATGATGCAACTTTGACACTTTCAGGAAATAAATATGTTGCAGCTAATTTGTATTTTCATGATGTGTGTGATGTGCACATTCATTTACTTGAAATGCTGAAATCTCCCCATGAATTTGTGCATGCAATGGCTGAAAGGATGATGTCAAAAATTTTGAAGTATTGGGAAGATTGTAGCCTTATTTTGACAGTTGCTCTTATTCTTGATCCTCGATATAAGATGGAGTATATTGACTATGTGTATCAACAGATTTATGGAGGTGCTGCATTTATGCATGTTGAATGAATTCGTTCAAGTCTTTATGACCTTTACTCTGAGTATGCAAGTGTTGTTGATAACTCATTTTATCCTCAAGTTTTGAATAAAATTGATGATTCTATTGATAATGATATGGTGGAGAGCAAAGATGCCAAAAAATTGATAGGAGGCTTTAAGAAGTTTATGAGTCAGCATTCTTCCACTACACTATCTCTTTCTAGAAGTGAGCTAGATATTTATTTAGAGGAAACTATCTCTCCTGGTATTGCTGGATTTTTTTTTTTTTAGGGGAGGGGAAAGCGGGGACAAGCACCTCCCGGTGGGAGGCACGGCTTGAACCCGTGCCCTCCTGCCACCTGCGCAGGAGGGGGGAGGGGGGTGCCGGTGGTATTGCTGGATTCAATATATTATCATGGTGGAGAAATTATGGGAAAAAATTTCCAACACTTTCAAAAATGGCAAGAGATATTCTAGCAATCCCAGTTACTACTGTTGCATCAGAGTCTGCATTTAGTACCGATGGAATGGTAGTTGATGAGATCCGTTCTTCATTAGCTCCTGAAATTATAGAAGCATTGATTTGTGGGCAAGATTGGCTTCCATCTTTGAAGGAGAAAGGTAACTATCATTTTTTAATATATTTTATATTTTAACATTATTATCATATTTATATTTATGAAATAAAATTTATTTTCAGGTGATATTTCTTCATAGTGAATAATTGTTACATATCTTCAAAATCTTTCTCAACTAAGCTAACATTTTTTTTAAATTTTTGAACATTAACTAAAATATTTACTAACTGCTATCTTATTCTTTTTTTTTTTGACAGGATGCTTTGGATCTTACTCACATGGAAGATAATTTTTTCTCATATAAAGTTTTTGTCAAGAAATTTAGACATTTTATAGTTGTATTTTAATTTAGTGTGTATTTTATATATTTTTGACTTTTGAGTGTCTCATTGCACGTGAAAAATTTTATTATTATCCACATTACTAGAAGTTATATTTCCTATATTTCCTATGTTTCCACCTTCATGAAAATTGATATCCACCATTTAAATTTCAGTTATTCCATTGACATGGACAACAAGTAGATGTGCTTTTGAATGAGCTCAACAATCATGTTATGTTTCAACAGTCTAGTCAGAAAAATATTTTGTAGTTAAGGGATCATCGGCAGAAAGCACAAAAATGAATGCATAATCCAAGAACTAATCCCCTCAAAGACCTTGGTGGCAGACAAGAAGCACTGCTCATTCACCAATCCATCACCATCACCAATCACCACCATCACTACCAAATCTCCACTAGTTCGGGTCATGGACACTGATCATACTTACCATTCCATTCTATCAGATATGATAGATTTAAGTTTAACGTCAGATTACCCTACCTTAACTTCTATTGTCTATTCAAGTTTCATGTAGTGTAGACATTAAAATCACATGAATTTCTTGCTGCAGCAAATATTAATGGTGCCTAAAATAAACACTTGGACCATACTTTGAAGCACAACAACTACTGATCATTCTATATATGTGCCCTAATTTCTTATTTCTCGTAAGTATCTTGGTCACTTCATTGTGCTAATGAGGTTACATCATCATTAGACATGTGACAAATCAAAGACCAAGTAAAAAGAAATTTGTGGAGTATAGAATATGTTTAATTTGTGGAGTATTCTGAAATCGGAGTGGATAATTTAGATAATTGAAAATTTTAATTCGAATCGAATACGGATAAATAATACAATAATTCATCGGATAGCAGATCAAAATCGGATAATTCAAATTTTAAAATGGAGCGGATACGGATAGTCATATATTCGCTTTGTATCCGCTCCGTTGACAGGCCTACGTGCAAGGGGTCGAGCCTGCACTCAAGTTCACAATGGTGACTCTGCGGTCCTTGGAGGCCCAAGCGTGCAATCACTTGGAGCTGAGCACAGCCCCCTAGTTGGAGGTCGTTACCGTTTGCGTGCCATCGCCCACTGTCATGCTCACCCCAGGCAGCCTCAGCTATCATCCGTTGGAGATGGAAGTTAGAGAGGGGACCTCTAGCCGACAAGCACCTACCCTATCACCTCAAGCGACGCCGAGTGCTGGTCGGAGGTCTCCAAGCGCTTCCGAGAGTCTGCCCAATGAGTCTTCGGTGATGGCGGGTAAGAAGTGCAAGGGACTGAATGTGGAGGTTGTTTCGACGCTAGATCGGTAGCTACGCCAAAAGAAGAAGAAGGTTAAGGCCTCTACACCCCCTCTAGCACAGCCACCAGTACCCCCGACGGCGTCAGCACTGTCGCGGTCACAATGTGCCCCGAACTCCTCCGCCTACTACCGCCTCAGTCTAGCAACTCTCTGGAGTCCTCCAAGGTGTCCAAGAATGCCTTTCTGATGGCGTATGAGTTGATGGACAAATCCTTTAAGCTGAACAATCGATCGATGTCCCTCGACTCCAATGCCGCCCGCACCCTTATAGGTACGGCCCAGCGAAGTATGTATGATCTCCATGGCCCACTCCCTCTCTCTGTTACACAATCACTACCAGTTGACTGAAAAGGAGCTGGGCCTCAGCAAGAAATCCCATGGCAGCCTGAACAACTAGGTTCAGACAATGGAGGATGAGCAGGAATGGCTTCGGGCACTCCTGGAGTCCTTGGTGAAGGCCAGGGAGAGTGCTAATTAGGAGCGTGACTTAGCTTGAGAGTAGCTCCATGTGTCAGAAGTAGCTTGGCACCAATCCCAAGCGAGAGCGACAAAGGTCGAGGAAAATGTGGCGATGCTGGAAACCTCTGTGAAGGTGGTTGATGCCAAGGCATAGGCTATTGCGATAGAGGCGGTGGAGAAGTTCCGACAATCCTCTAAGTTGATGGAGGAGTTATACAACTGACCCCTCTCCATCTTCCGACCAGCATGGGAGATGGCCTTCAAGAATAGCTAGGCAGTGGCTCTGGAGGCGGTTGCCCAAGCCACTGGTGCCCCTACTCCTGAAATCCCACTTCCCTCCACTCCATATGGGGCGGAAGAGGGGGATGAGGAAGAAGAGTAGGAGGCTCATGAGGATGGCCCCTCGGGGGCAGAACAGTTGGGCGAACCATAAGGAGTGGTCAAAGAACCACACGGAGTGATCGGAGACTGGATCACTCTCCCAGATAGTCCTCAGTCGTTCAGTGTAGCACCCGTAGACCTACCACTGCACGCCGCCTAGTAGGGAGATGCTGAAGCTTAAAGGGGCCCGCCTGTCTAATGCTCATCGATGCTCCCCCCCCTTTTTTTCTTTATCTTTTGGAGATTAACACGTCCAAAAAGACGTGTCCCTATCTGTACTCCTCTCTGGTGTATTTGCATATCTCTATCTTTGAATAGATGAATCTAGCTCTGGTGAAGTAGTTGAACCATTGGGTTTCTTCATAAGTAATGACCCGTAACTGGCGCAGTCTCTGAGATTGTTGCCTTGTATTCAGGTAACCAATTAAGAAAGTGACTCTTGCAACCTTTTAGAGATGCCACTTTTGCTATAAATAGGGAGGCTAGTGAAGGCGTTGAGTACACCAAGTCTTCTTGGTTCTTCCTCCCCAGTTCATCTTCTTCATATTAGGAAGTTCTTCTCTCTAATCGAAGGATGTCGTAGCAGGGCTCTGGGTCATCATTAGGCGAAAGTGAGGAGTCCTCAAAGTGTCCTCATCTTCGAGAAGAACCCTTGCTTGCCCTATCTCATCCCAGGTTTAGAGCTCTAGGTCGGAGGAGATGTCTGACGACTTCAAGAGAGGATATCTGAAGGGTTGGCAAGCTACTATGTTGAAGGTTCACCATTTCCATGCCATCAAGGGGGTGCTAAGTCTCTCCCCTAATCTGTACAGCCCTAAGGCTGATATTTAAGGCCTTCTTGTAACTTGTCTAAAATAAATAAACATTCAGTCTTTGTTCCCCTCTCT
Source organism: Amorphophallus konjac (assembly GCA_022559845.1). Taxonomy (NCBI): domain Eukaryota; kingdom Viridiplantae; phylum Streptophyta; class Magnoliopsida; order Alismatales; family Araceae; genus Amorphophallus; species Amorphophallus konjac. The sequence goes on along the minus strand of CM040121.1, from coordinate 556,810,866 downwards.
TGTCCTTATGCATGTGGTTTGATTTCATTTTATGTCTGAGCACACGAACTGTAGTTGTGAGGAGACAAGATTCTAGTCCTCGGGTTAAGAGGTTCTAGTTCTTCTTGGGAAGTTGTTAAATCCAAGGGCGTCGACTGGATGGAACTTGGGTCATTCATTATGCTAAGAGGTCTGTGATCCATGGCCATGTTGTGCCCCTGTGGTCATTTAAGTTATTTGATATTCTTGGTTTTGATAATGGCTAAACACTATAAGTCATTGTTGTTTTTCACTCTTATATGACTAAACTACTTGATGTTCTTTCATGACAGATATGCCAAGGAATGGAGTGGAGATGGCAAAAGTGAAAGCTCAATGATTGCGCCCTCGCACGCAGATCGACCTGCGCGGTCAGGTCGCGGGGATCGACCTGCCCGGTCAAGTCGCGGGGGTCAAGGGGGCAACGTCCCTTGCGGAGGTTTCCGGGGGCGGAGCCCCCAGAACAAAATTTAGAAATGCTCAAATGATCTAATGCATAAACCAAACCCAAAAACACATGGAATTGATAAGGACATGAGTATCTTGATTTATGAAAATATTTCTTTGGGCTAACACTTCATTTTTGCAGGTATAAGTCTTTCCGGTCGACCAACACAACTTGGCCGGTCGACCAGATTTACCAGAGCCTAAGAATTCCACGTTTTACAGGTTTCGGTCGACCGCCCCTACCTTTCCGGTCGACCGGTTCTCCCAGAGATGAAAAACTCCAGATTTTACAGGTTTCGGTCGACCACCACTATAGGGCCGGTCGACCGGTTTTTGCCAGGATCAAAATGTTCTAAGTCCAGCAGGTTCCGGTCGACCGACCCATGAATTCCGGTCGACCGCCATCCCCGAGGCCCCCTTTGTTGACTTTTGTTTCAAGCTCGAGGAGAGGTCTTTCTACCCATTTGTTTAACCCCAAAGTCACCCAATCCCCCATGGATTGTGGATCTGGTCTGGGGGATGTCCAAGGACCATTCAAAGTCTATAAAACCAACACATGAGGGGTTAGAAACCCTAATGCTTCAAGGTGATTCAAGGGAGGCTGCAAGGGTGTGTTCAAGGGAGAGGAGTTCGAAGTACTGTAGCCATGAACAGTACTACGGGAAGAAGCTTCATCCATTCCAAGGGATTCAAGTCTAGATCTGAAGCCATCTCAACCTCCAAGGAAGCAAGAAGCAATCAAAATTTTCAAAGGTGATCTAAACTGCATTCTTCATACTCTTCATCAACTCAAGAAGGTCAAAAGGAAGATCGAAGCTACATCCATCGTCTTCTTCATCAACTAGAAGAGATTCAAGGAAGATCATCTCGTAAGGAAGAAGACACCTTCAAAGCATCCGATTCAAGCTTCTGCAACTCAGACAAGATCTTCTTTCTTTGAGCATACTCTATATCTTGTTTGAGTGATTTCATATTTGTTATCTTTTTCATTTCATTCAAACGATTAAAACTGAAGATCGTCCCTACCGGTGGTTAGTAGGAAGGCAATCGGAAGTTGTCCGATCTGCGGTGTTGACGTCCCTACCTGTGGTTAGTAGGAAGATAATCAGAGATCTTTCCGATTTGTGGTTCAGTGCGTGGCACTAGTGGAGCCTCACCAGATTTTGTGAGGGGTGGACGTAGGACTGGGGATTCAGTCCGAACCACCTTAAAATCCTTTGTGTTGTGGTTTGCTTGTGTGATTGTTTCATTCTAGATGCATGCTTAGGTTCGAATCAATATATTACTTGCTCGTCTTGTCAAGCGAATCATAGTGTTCTTCGATAAGCTAGTTATATTCCGCTGCAATTTATCTTATCTAGCTATATAGAGGGTTACATTGCGAAAAGAGGGGCAGATCTATTCACCCCTCCCCTCTAGATCCGCTGTCCACTACTCAACAAGTGGTATCAGAGCCTAATCTCTCATTATGGGGTCCAACGACCTTGAGGGAAATGGTGGATTAGCGTCCAAAGGTTTCTTACCTGAAGGACATTCTGTTAATAGACCTCCTTACTTTACTGGAACTAATTATCCTTATTGGAAACATCGCATGCAGGTGTTCATTCGCGCTCAAGACTAGGAACTTTGGTGAGTGATCAGCAAAGGTCCGTATGAGCTTACGGATAATGAGGACTTGTGGACCAAAGAACAAATAAGATAATCCACTGTCAACTGGAGTGCTAAACACATCATGCAATGCTCACTCCATCCAGTTGAATTCTCAAGAGTGGCTACCTACGCATCTGCAAAACTAATGTGGGATAAGTTATGGGTAATCTACGAAGGAACCACTCAGGTACGAGAAACAAAAGCCAACATTTTAGTTTCTGAATATGAAATGTTCCGCATGAAGCCTGATGAGTCAATTCAGAATATGTATGCTCGGTTAACTGTGCTTACTAATAGTCTAACTGATTTGGGAAAGAAATACTCAGAACAGGAAATTGTGAGAAAGATTCCCAGATCATTGACTCCCGCATAGCACACAAAGGCTACCGTGGTTGAAGAATCGAGAGATCTCGCAACTACCAAGGTAGATGAACTCATTGGGTCATTAATGACCTATGAGATCAACCTTAAGAACAAAGAGGCTGAGGTGCCTAAGAAAAAGCCCCTAGCTCTTAAAGCAGGACCCAGCGGTCAAGGCTCTTCTGATGAAGGTGAGGATTCGACAAGTGAGCGAGATGAGGATGACTTAGCCATGCTCACACGTAAGTTCAGAAAATTCATGAGAAAGGAAGGTAAGAGCTTCATGAGAGGAAGGTCAAAGGTAAGAAATTGTTTCAAATCTAATTCTGAAAACTCTAAGAAATCTGATAAAATCATTTGCTATTCTTGTAATAAATCAGGACATTTCAAGAATGATTATTCCGACAGATTCAGAAAAGCCGACAAATAGAAGGGCAAGAAGAAGAACAAGGCCATGGTGTCCACATGGAGCGATGAAGAGGAAAGTGATGACGGAACTAGCTCCTCGGATAAAGAAAAAGAAGATCTCTGCCTCATGGCCAAAGGTGACGAAGAAACTGAGGTAAATTCTCCATTTGAAGATTATACAATTGATGATTGGGAGGATGCATATATACAACTCATGAAAAAATATGAAATGTACAAAAAGGAGAATAAATCATTGAAAAAGAAAATTAACTCATTTGTGCATGATCATGATATGAATGATAAGAATGCTCTACTTGAAACTGAAATTGAAGATCTTAAGAAAATGATTGAGAACTTGGAGGAAGGAAGAAAAGAAATGGCTGACTTGGAAACTGAAAATGAAGATTTGGGAAATGAGATTGATAGCATGAAGTTAAAAATGCAAACATATGAAAAGGATAGCAATTTGAGCAATGAAAAGTATGAAGCTATCAAACAAGTCAACATTCAACTCTTATAAAACATTGAAAACTTACAAAAAGAGTTGAAGGATAAACAACAATCTTTGGAAAAAATTTTGGATGGAAAAGAAAACCTAGATGCATTGCTAGGAACTAGAATGAACCACAACAAAGATGGGTTGGGTTTTGATCCAACAAACAAAAGGCCAATTGGGCTAAAAACAGTCACATTTGTTTCCTCGTCTGATGCTTCAACCTCAAAAATAACATTCAAAGGAAAAGAAAAGATTGAAGAGGCAGTAACTGAAATTCCCAAAAAGTTTGCTCAAAAGCCTAAGAAAAGTCAACCTTCCCCGAAGCATAGGTCAACACGTCCTTGGCCATCGCCTGCTCAACCTTCTAGATATCACCAAAACTGGATTGCACATTCATATAGGCCAACACCATCATATTCTTGGGGAAATTGTGACTTCTGTGTGCATCAATCCCATAGGTGGCAAAATAATCATTTTCAACCCAAAACCAACCAACCACCTCAATGGCTTAAGTAAAATTCCACAAACTCCAACCAAGAGCCTCCAAACAGAAAATGAATGTCAAGATTGAAAAGAAAAATCAAATCCCTGCTCTAAGCAAACAAAACATGAATGTTAAAAAGGTTTGGATTCCAAAAGAAATGGTTTCATGTTTTAAAATTTTGAAAAGTTTGATGGGACCCAAATTTGGTTGGGTTCCAAACACCACTGCTTAATTGCTTGTGCATGAGTGTCTTGCAGCCATGCATAACAGGTGGTATCTTGATAGCGGCTGTTCAAGACACATGATTGGAGACAAAACAAAATTTTGTCTCTTGGAGAAAAAGGAAGGAGGACACATCACATTTGGAGGGAACAACAAAGGAAAAATTATTGGAACAGGTAATGTAGGTAAGAATCTCTCCAACTCCATTGGAAATGTGTTGTTAGTTGAAGGATAAGTCAATTATGTGATAAAGGTCACAAAGTGTTGTTTGATTCTCATGAATGTAAAATCTTTGTACCAAAAACTGATAAGGTAAAATTTTCTGGTAAGAGAGTCAACAATATTTACATGATTGACTTAGATGATCATGCTTATTCAAACCTTTGTCTTGCTGCACCAAAATCTGAAATTACATAGTTATGGCATCGTAGACTAGGACATGCTAGCTACAATGTCTTACATAAACTGTTAAAGCATTCAATGGTGAAAGGGTTGCCTGAATTATCATTTAGACAAGAAAACAAGTTGTGTGATGCATGTGCCCTAGGTAAACAAACAAGAAAATCTTTCAAGGGAAGATCTGAAAATACATCATCCAAACCACTCGAGCTAATTCATATGGACATGTTTGGACCAACCAGAACTGCTAGCTTAAGTGGTAGAAAATATGGATATATCTTGGTGGATGACTTTTCTAGGTTCACATGGATTTTCTTTCTCACACATAAAAATGATACTTTTGATGAGTTTCAGGCACTCTACATGAAGATAAAGCAGGACGGTGAGTTTAAAATTTTCAAGATCCAATCTGATCATGGTGGTGAATTTGAAAATACTAACTTCTATAATCTTTGCAGGGCCGAAGGTATTTCACACCGATTTTCTTCACCAAGAACCCCAGAGCAAAACGGTGTAGTTGAAAGGAGAAACCGAACACTTGTAGAGATGGCAAGAACCATGCTTGCTGAACGGAAACTTCCAAGGAGGTTTTGGGCTGAAGCGGTAAACTCAGCATGCTATATTATCAACCGCTCTATGGTAAGGCCACATACCAAAAAGACTCCTTATGAGTTCCTAAAAGGTAAAAAGCCCTCTCACTCACATATGAAAGTGTTTGGGTCAAAATGCTTCATCCACAATAATGACAAAAGAGACTTAGATACATTCGAGTCCAAGAGCGATGAAGGTATATTCCTTGGATATTCTGATAGATCTAGGGCTTATAGAATTTATAACATTAAGAGTCAAACTGTGGAAGAATCATCCCATGTTTCGTTTGATGAATATCATGATGATTCTAACAGTGATAACTCTTGCAGGAAAAATGATGAAGACGGAGAATTCCTAAGCATGAAGGAAAAGAGTGAGTCTCCACAAGATAAAATAAAAGAAGATGGCGACCTAGCTGAATCAAGCAATGCTAGAAATCAAGCTCCATGAGAAGGTAATGATTCTACAAACATTAGAATTCTTAAGGATCATCCTTTAGAAAATATCATTGGTAGCTTGAATGACCCACCTAGAACAAGGTCACATTTTAAAATTGTGGAAGAACTAGATCAACTTGCTCTTGTCTCTCAGCTTGAACCCAAAAATATTGATGAAGTATTAAAAGATGAAAACTGGATAAATTCAATGCAAGATGAGTTAAACCGATTTGAAAGGAATAAAGTTTGGCATCTTGTTCCTAGACCATCATCACAATCTGTCATAGGCACTAAATGGGTTTTTAGGAACAAACTAAGTGAGAATGGCAAGATAATAAGAAACAATGCTAGATTGGTGGCTCAAGGGTACAATCAAGAGTTTGAGGTAGACTTTGATGAATCTTACGCCCTAGTTGCTAGACTCGAAGCCATTAGAATTTTACTTGCCTTTGCATGCTCTCTTAGAATAAAGCTGTACCAAATGGATGTAAAAAGTGCTTTCTTGAATGGCTTGATCAAAGAAGAAGTCTATGTTGAGCAGCCCCCTGGCTTTGAGAATTCTAACCATGCAGATTTTGTATACAAGTTAGACAGGGCGCTTTATGGACTTAAGCAAGCACCAAGAGCTTGGTATGAAAGACTAAGCTCGTTCCTCATTGAAAAAGGGTACACACGAGATAAGGTAGATCAAACACTTTTCACCAAGAAGCAAGGTAAGAACATCTTGATTGTTCAAATTTATGTTGATGATATTGTGTTTGGTTCTACTAAATCTGAAATGTGTGAGGAATTTGCTAACCTCATGACTAGCGAATTTGAGATGAGCCTAATGGGAGAACTCCAATTCTTTCTCGGTTTGTAGGTCAACCAAGGATAAGATGGTTGCTTCATAAGTCAAGCCAAATACATCAAGGAGCTGCTGAAAAGATTTGACATGACGAACAGCAAAATCATTGCAACTCCTATGAGTACCACAACATCACTGGATTCGGATGAAAATGGTAAATTAGTGGATGCAAAGATCTATAGAGGTATGATCGGCTCTTTGCTTTACTTGACTGCATCTCGACCAGATATCCAGTTTAGTGTATGCCTTTGTGCTAGATTTCAAGCTAGTCCTAGATAATCTCACTTGACTGCCGTCAAACGTATCCTTAGATATCTTTCCGGCACTCAAGATTTGGGATTGTGGTATCCGTCATCATGTGATTTATCTCTTATATCTTATTCTGATGCGGACTATGCTGGATGCAAGCTGGATCGCAAAAGTACCAGTGGCTACTACCAGTTTCTGGGCGGGTGTTTAGTTTCTTGGGCCTCCAAGAAACAACACTCGGTTGCCCTCTCAACCGCAGAGGCAGAATATGTTGCTGCGGGGAGCTGTGGCACCCAAGTGTTGTGGATTAAACACCAACTCCAAGACTACCTAGTGGATCTTGGTTGTGTCCCGATTCTGTGTGATAACACTAGTGCTATCAACCTTGCAAAAAATCCAGTCCAGCACTCTAGGACTAAGCATATTGAGATTAGGCATCACTTCATTAGAGATGAGGTCGGTAAGAAAAATTTTGAACTGCATTTTGTTGATACTCTAAATCAAATTGCTGATATTTTCACCAAGCCCTTGTGTAATGACAGATTTTCAACACTCAGAAGGGAGCTTGGTCTTTGCCGACCTCAGGCCAATAAACATTGAAATGATGATCTTGTTCCATTTAGTTGTGTATTCTTGCATATTGGTGTTCATGCATTGTTTATATGTTAATGTGTCATTTTGCATATGGTGTCGCATTGCATGTAGTCGCATAATAAAGTTGAATTCATGATGCATTACATGATTTGTGTAGCATCATACTTGCATGGCCATGGTATATTTAATGTTGATGTATGGAAAGGCAGTTTATGCTTGTCTACAAGCACTCAATATGCGTGAGGTTTTACCTCCGCCAAGTACCATGCATCACTGTCGCATATAGGCCATATAATAAGGGGGAGTTATCTTTTTGAAGTATTCATGCTAATATTTCATCTTCATTCTGTTGCCATGAATAAGTGTACAACCATGTGTTGGGTCATGCATTTCATCTCTACCAACTTCATGTTTGACCAGGTCAACCCCTGCATGGCTCAAGTCAACCTCTCCTTGAGAATTATCTTTTCACTTGCAAACATAACTCCTTGAGTGCATTCATTGCATATCCTTAGGGGGAGTCTTGTTGATTTTCTTAAATCTCTTGCAATCTGAACTTCAATGGCTTACAGTCTGATTTGAGATCATGAGATCGACAGAACTACGGCGTAAGAGCTTTCTATTATATGCCATGATGATTGTCCATTCAATGAAAATGGTTCAGATTTAATGATTGTCTTGAAGTTCAAAAATATTTATTCTGAAATCGTCTATGTTCTGTGGTTTTAATGGTCCTTAACTAGAGATTGCATATTGTGCTTTGCATGACTATCCTGATATCTGAAAATTTAAAATTCATGACCATCTTGGTGATACACTCAGGCTTAGTATTGTTTCTAAACATATTGATGAGCTGAAATTCCTGAAAATCAATTTGACAGAGCAATGATATTGTTGCACGGAGAAATATGTCACGTCATCAAATCAAGTGACGAATGATATGTCATGATGTGCCCCTGTTATCTCTGTCTTAATACATTTGGACTCTAGGCAGAGCAATGGCATAATTACTGAGAAATATATCTTCTCATCAAAGAAATGAGTTTGGATATGTCATGACGTGACTTTGCTATCTCTATTCATTCTAAAGCTTAACAGTCAGTCTTTCCAAATACCTAGGAATACTGACGTCTAACCAACGTGTATTTTTACGGCTAGGAGACATGTACTAGACTCGATTGCTCGTAACATATGAGTCATGTGCCTTCAAATTCAAAAGATATTGACAATCAAATTTGTTGAACTCATAATATTCCATGCTTTAGTCATGATTGTTTAGCCTCAATACTAGTTTTTGTGTTATTCCCTTTGTAGTTATTGAATATGGATATATAAGACAAGGGAAGGTTAAACACTGCCATGATATGCAACTTTGGTTCATTTTTATTACATCTTGGATGTAGCTGCTTTTCGAACTCCATTGTTGATCTCGGATTTCATTAGCTTTCAACTATATATACTGCTCACGGCATGTTTCAAGTTTACATATAATGGCTTGCTCTTAACTCCTTTCAGCTCTGGTCTCACAGACATCAGTCACCTTCTCTACCTTATCCCTCCTTTTTATTGTTGTCAAAGGGGGAGAACTTGTCTTGTTGTGAGTCCTTTGTGTGGCCTTTGTAACTTGTCAAAGGGGGAGAAGCGAATTATGAAAGGGGGAGAGTCAAAGGGGGAAAGACCCTTCATCTGTGATGGGGGATTGCATAGCATTCACATGCTTTGATCATCCATGCATACATATCCGCATTCACATGCCTTAATTATCATGGATCTTGAGTTGCATATCTTGAGCTGCATATGTTATAAAATTTGTCATCTTGGACATTACTTCCACATAATGACTCACAGTATTGCCATCATCAAAAAGGGGGAGAATGTTGTGCCCCTGTGGTCATTTGAGTTATTTGATATTCTTGGTTTTGATAATGGCTAAACACTATAAGTCATTGTTATTTTCCACTCTTATATGACTAAACTACTTGATGTTCTTTCATGATAGATATGCCAAGGAATGGAGTGGAGATGGCAAAAGTGAAAGCTCAATGATTGCGCCCTCGCACGCAGATCGACCTGCGCAGTCAGGTCGCGGGGGTCAAGGGGGCAGCGCCCCTTGCGGGGGTTTCCGGGGGCGGAGCCCCCGGAACAAAATTTAGAAATGCTCAAATGATCTAATGCATAAACCAAACCCAAAAATACATGGAATTGATAAGGACATGAGTATCTTGACTTATGGACATGTTTCTTTGTGCTAACACTTCATTTTTGCAGGTATAGGTCTTTACGGTCGACCAACACACCTTGGCCGGTCGACCAGATTTGCCAGAGCCTAAGAATTCTACGTTTTACAGGTTTCGGTCGACCGCCCCTATCTTTCCGGTCGACCGGTTCTCCCAGAGATGAAAAACTCCAGATTTTACAGGTTTCGGTCGACCGCCACTATAGGGCCGGTCAACCAGTTTTTGCCAGGATCAAAATGTTCTAAGTCCATCAGGTTCCGATCGACTGACCCATGAATTCTGGTCGACCGCCAGCCCTGAGGCCCCCTTTGTTGACTTTTGTTTCAAGCTCGAGGAGATGTCTTTCTACCCATTTGTTTAACCCCAAAGTCATCCAATCCCCCATGGATTGTGGATCTGGTTTGGGGGATGTCCAAGGACCATTCAAAGTCTATAAAACCAACACATGAGGGGTTAGAAACCCTAATGCTTCAAGGTGATTCAAGGGAGGCTGCAAGGGTGTGTTCAAGGGAGAGGAGTTCGAAGTACTGTAGCCGTGAACAGTACTACGGGAAGAAACTTCATCCATTCCAAGGGATTCAAGTCCAGATCTGAAGCCATCTCAACCTCCAAGGAAGCAAGAAGCAATCAAGACTTTCAAAGGTAATCTAAACTACATTCTTCATACTCTTCATCAACTCAAGAAGGTCAAAAGGAAGATCAAAGCTACATCCATCGTCTTCTTCATCAACTAGAAGAGATTCAAGGAAGATCATCTCGCAAGGAAGAAGACACCTTCAAAGCATCCGATTCAAGCTTCTGCAACTCAGACAAGATCTTCTTTCTTTGAGCATACTCTATATCTTGTTTGAGTGATTTCATATTTTTTATTTTTTTCATTTCATTCAAACGATTAAAACTGAAGATCGTCCCTACCGGTGGTTAGTAGGAAGGCAATCGGAAGTTGTCCGATCTGCGGTGTTGACGTCCCTACCTGTGGTTAGTAGGAAGACAATCGGAGGTCTTTCCGATTTGCGGTTCAGTGCGTGACACTAGTGGAGTCTCACCGGATTTGGTGAGGGGTGGACGTAGGACTGGGGATTCAGTCCGAACCACCTTAAAATCCTTTATGTTGTGGTTTGCTTGTGTGATTGTTTCATTCTAGATGCATACTTAGGTTCGAATCAATATATTACTTGCTCGTCTTGTCAAGTAAATCATAGTGTTCTTCGATAAGCTAGTTATATTCCACTGTAATTTATCTTATCTAGCTATATAGAGGGTTGCATTGCGAAAAGAGGGGTAGATCTATTCACCCCTCCCCTCTACATCCGCAGTCCACTACTCAATAGGCCATGTTCATGGTTAGATGAACCATGAAAGACTCGTCTCAGACAGGAGATCAGCAGTCTATAGTCGGTCTATCGTTCCGAGGGGCCTCTCGGTGTCATAATTTATGGCTAGTTGGTCAGCTCCTTGGGAGCGGCGCAGTTGGCTTATCTGATGAACAAAAAAGTAAGTTGTTGTAGGTAGTTAATTGGCCACTTTCTCCTTGAGGAGTGAGCTAGTTGACTCCCGTTATTGTGTCTAGTCAGCCTATCTCATGGCGAGTGGCACGGATGGCCTTCCAGCAGACGTGAGCTGGAGAGCTCGATTTTGGAGGGGCTTATTCGTCTTTCTCCTGACAAGGAGGATACTTCTCATCTTGCATCTTGGAGGTATCACATACCACTTATAGGATTTTGGAGGGAGTATCTTTCTCATGATGAGGAGATTTCTTAGCTCGCCTCTTGGAGGTATCACATGCCACTCATAGGATTTTGGAGGGAGCGCCTTTCTCTTGAGGAGAAGACTTCTCAGCTCGCCTCTTGGAGGTATGATTTTGGAGGGAGCTAGGTAGTCAGGTCTCTAGGAGGAGTTGGCTAGTTAGTCTCTCTCTTGGATGTATAGTGCCACCCATAGAATCCCTGTGAGAAATGGAGAAGGTATATATCATGAATGTAGATTCTAACATTTATTGAAAAAAAGTCTTTAGGTTTAATTACAGAGTTTCAAGTGCAAGGGACTTCTCGGCCATTAAGGGAGGATAGCTTTTAAGCCCCTTTTTTGAGCACTTCTGTAATCTTTTATGGGCCTTCCCAATTAGAAGACAGTTTCCCCGCTGTTGCTTGTGGGTCAGCCACGTTGGCACGGTGGAGCACTAGATCACCTGGGAGGAAGGGGCATTCTTTCACTCGAGCGTTGTAGTATTACATCGATCATTGTTGATATGTGATCAGTCGTGCTTACGCTCGCGCTCTGTCCATGGACAGCAAGTCTAGGTTTTCTCGTAGCACTTGATTGTTGCATGCTTCATCGAACTGGCTGACTCGGAGTGTCAGGTTGGAGATTTCCACTAGAATCACTGCCTCGGCTCCGTATGCCAGGTGGAAGGGAGTTTCCCCAATGGCCGCCTGAGTAGTGGTACGGTGTGCCTATAAGACACTAGGCACTGCATCCACCCATGACTCACTTGCTTACTACAAGTGAGTCTTAATGACGTACAGGATTGTCCAATTCACATTCTCAATTAAGTTGTTGCCTCGAGGGTGTTCCACTAATGTATAGTGGTTCCAAATCCCCCGCTTTGAGCACTTTTCTCTGAAGAAGGTGCTATCGAACTGGCAACCATTGTCGGTGGTGAGGACGCGTGAATTCCAAAACAACAAATAATGTTGCGCAGGATGAACTTCGAAGATGCCTCACCTGTGATCTTGGCTAGCAGTTCTATCTTGGCCCACTTGGTGAAGTAGTCAATGGTAATGATCAAGAATTTCTTCTACCCCTAAGCTTCCGAGAAGAGACCGAGGATGTCCACTCCCCGATGGATGAAAAGGCGAGGTCATGATGGTGTCGAGCGAGGTCACAGATTGGTAATGGAGATGTCCAAACCTTTGACACTGATTGCAACTTAAAAGATAGTTGAGGCAATCCTATTGCATAGGGCCACCAGTATCCCTATCGAAGAAGACTTATGGCGAGTGCTCGTCCCCCGACGTGGCTTCTACAAAGCCCTTCATAGACTTTGTGTATAGCTTGTTCGACTTTGATGAGGAATAAGCACTTGAGGAGAGGCAAGAGTATGAACGTATGAAGAGGCTTCAATCAACGAGTGTGAAGTGAGCTGCCCGAGCTCTCACCCGCCTCACTTCTGAGTGATCATCAGGGAGTTGTTGTCGACATAGGTAGTCCAAAATGGGGTCCATCTAGGATAGTTCGTAGTCAATGGCATTAACTTGAGGTTCCGAATCCCCAATGCTTGGTCACTAGAGTTCCTCGATTAGGACTGACCGGGAGCTCATCAAGCTTGTCCATGAGGCGAGGTGAGATAGTACATCTGCTCGAGCATTCTCTACCCTTGGAATGTGCACTATCTCAAAGTGCTTGAGATCTAAAGAGACCTCTTTGATTTGTTAGAGATAGCTAGACATGGCAGGTTCTCGAGCTTTGTATTCCCCTTTGACCTGATTAGCGACTAGTAGTGAGTCGCTGAAGGCACGGAGATGGAGAGCTCCAAGATGTTTAGCCATGCAGATGCTAGAGAGGAGGGCTTCATACTCGGATACATTGTTCGTAGCTGAGAAGTTGAAGCACAAAGCATACTAGAGCTCGATCCCTTCCAGTGAAGAGAGGACCAAGCCCGCTCCACTACCACTTGCGCATGAGGACCCACCTACATAAAGTTCCTAGATGGGTGTTGAGGATGATGTATCCCCACCTTCGTCAGGGAGTGTGCACTCAGCGACGAAATCTGCCAGGGCCTGGACTTTGATAGCGGTCCTTGGATGGAAGTGGATGTCGAACTCTCCTAGTTCGATGGCCCATTTGACTAACCTCCCCGATGCATCAAGGGTCTGAAGGACTTGGTGTAGGGGTTGATTTGTGGGGACCACGATGGAGTGGGAGAATAGGTAAGGTCGCAGCTTCCGTGCAACCGTCACCAAAGCAAGCGTGAACTTCTCTACCTGTGAATATCTGAACTCTGTCCTGTAGAGGGCCTTCATGATGTAATATACATGCTTCATGCTTTATCGTCCTCTTGGGCAAGCACAACACTGAGCATACTCGACATCACAGACATGTAGAGTAATAACTATTCGCTAGGGTGAGACTTGGAGAGGAGAGGTGGCGAGGAGAGGTACCTTTTGAGTTCTTCAAAGGCTTGGTCACACTCTTGATTCCACTCGACATACCTTTTCTTCTCTGGAAATCTATGAGCTTGCTTGATCAACTTGAAGAACAGGAGACACCACTCGGCTGCTCTAGATAGGAACCGATTGAGCACTGCAATGCGGCCAGTGAGACATTGTACATCGCGCACACGCTTAACGCACTTCATCTCCAACATGGCCTTGATATGCTCTTTGTTGTCCTCGATTCCTAGGTGAGTGACCAAGAACTCTATGAATTTGCCTGATTGCACCCCGAATGTATATTTTTTCGGGTTGAGCTTCATGTTTTATTATCGCAGGGTGGCAAACGTCTTTATTAGGTCTTCTAGGTGTTCGGTCACATATAGGCTTTTGACGACCATGTCGTTAATATAAACTTTCATGTTGCGACTGATCTGGGAGTCGAACATGTAGTTGACCGGGCGTTAAAATGTTGCCCCTGCATTCTTCAGCCCAACCGACATTATGGTGTAACAGTAAAGACCATGTGTAACGACCCGAGAATCTGATTACCGGGAAGGCCCGATAACCCGAGACTCGAACCGCCACCCACGAGCCCGAAGACTCGGAAGGGTTAGGAGGATGGTGTGAAGACAACACAAGTATCACAAATAATTGTAGAAATTAAAAATAAATTAATATTTTACATGATACATGGTCCACAAGATATAACAAAATAAACAACAGTAGTCCACAACTAGTACAGAGACAAGAAAGAAAAGTACAGCTACACGGGGCATACCCCGGCTCTGACCTCTGGCACTAACGCTGGGCACCTGAACCACGCTGAGCCTCAGACGCGCTCCCCTGAGGCCGCGCCTCGCCTGAAACATGGTGAAAATACGCAGGGAATGAGTCTCAGAACAAGACTCAGTAGGGATCATTCGAACCCTACATCGCAAAACGGAAAACCGCTACGCTAGCAGTTAAGCGAGTACCTGAAAAGTGAAAAAGCCCTGCAACTACAAACATCGGTCTCAAGACACGAAAACTGACACACGCGCTAAGGTGAGACAATCGGAACTCAACGGTCAACCCGATGAAAACCTGAAAGTCAAAGTCACAGAGACTGACAGTCTGTCACTCCCAACTCGACAGGAGTACCTCCCACTAGAAGCACAGTCGGTAGCGTCCCCTGACGTCTTACACTGCACCGCAGGTGTTCGCCTGGCACGATAGCCCCTGGCAGAGGCAAGGACACCGTACAAGTAACCATAAAACAAGTGACTAGCTGGGGTCGTGCTCGTCAGCACGGGTCCAACCGCCCCCAACCATGTGTGCACATACAAACCGTGCGTCCCTGGTCTAGCCCTCTGACCGGTTTTCCCCTCAGCCGGACGCTGGCTGGTAGACGCGAGGCCCGACGGAAACCAGTCTAAAATCGTCCTCAGGGTAGCCTCTCCACCACTCCCTGGTGGGACCGCTAAACGCGTAAGCATGCTACGACTAGTGGAGGGTCACTAAAGGAGTAGACTCTCGAGTCAATGGAAAATAACGTCCGAATCCGATGAAGTACGGGGACCGTCCCACGTACCAGCACCGTCACACGGTGACCACGGTCAGAGAAGAAATGGGACTGCAAACCACCTGGTGCAGTCCAAAGCCTGGCGGTCCAACCTCGGTGCGCTACAGACTCTGACGGTCTATCACTGGGCCGTCACAGCAGTCTGACGGTCCAAAACAGGTGCGTCAGACACTCGGTGCAAAACCGGCCGTGACACACCAGCCTTGGTGCGTCACAGGCCCTAACGCACCCAACCCAGTGCGTCAGAAGGCGAGAAGAAACCAACTGTGACACACACCGCTCAGGGCGTCACACTCTCTAACGAACCATCTCTAGTGCGTTAGAAGACGGAATGAAACCAACTGTGATGCACACCCCTCGAGGCGTCGTAGCCTCTAACGGTCCTACCGAGGAGCGTTAGAAGGTGGGGACACGTCAGCTCTGACGCTCCCATACATGGGCGTCACAAGGCTCTGACGCCCCACCCTGGGTGCGTGAGAGGCCTTGACCCCCAATGGTCAAAACCACAACGGTCGGATGCCAACAGTCGGATCGCCACCTGACGGTCCAACCTAGGCGCATCACACGCCCTGGCGGTCTATTGTGGGACCGTCAGGCCCACGTACCACCCAGTTGGCAAAACAGCCCCTATGATGCACCCACCGTGGGGCGTCACAGGCTGTGACGGTCACTGGAAGGACCGTCACACCGTCCCGACGGTGAACCGACGGAAAACGACCCAAAACACCAACCACGCCCCCATACCTACATGGGAGAGGGGGAAAGCAAGGGGGAAGCCCCCTAGGGACCCCTAGCATGCATATAAGCCATTAAAACGTCGAATCGCGGCTTAAAAACATAGATCGGGCGAACTCTCCCCAAATCATGATTTTACCCTCCCGGCATGGAAACGACCCCTCTCGGCCTCACATCGGGCTAGAAATCACGGGAAAGGAACGCGGGGAGCTAGGGAACGTCACCCTACCTCGATCTAGCCTCGAGGCGCGCCGAATCGTCCACAAACTGCGAAGAACGCTTGAAACCTTCTCAAGCTCCCACGATCTCACCGAGCACCACACGCCGCCGCGATCACCACGCCACCACCGTCATCACCGTACCGTCGTCTCACCGCCGTCTACAGCTGGAGGGGAGCACGCCGGAGTCATCGCCGAAAAAGGAGGGGGGCCACTGTCGCGTGCGCACGGGAGAGAAAGGGAGAAAGAAGAAGAAAGAGAAAGAAGAGTGGGAGAAAAAGAAAAAGAAATGGGGTTTTTATAGAAAATCCAAAAATTCTAGAAAATATCAAAAAATTAAAAATCACGTTTTCGCGATCCTCTGAACGCATCGATCGCAACGGTACCACTCTCGCCTAGGTGAACGACTCGGTTCACCCGCTACAGGGTTCCGAAGGAATTGCCGAAACCCGCACGCGGAAATCAAAAAACACGCGCGAAAAAGTCGCGGATGCACTTCGGGCCTCCGAAACAACTCCGGATCGCGCCGATCCGAACACGAAAGCTGTCCAAAACGAAAATTTGAACATAACAGAGCTGGACACTCCGAGAAAGCAGATCCATGACCCAATAAGAAAGGATCCAAAAGGTCCGGGATATTACAGCCCTCCCCCCTTAAACAAATTTCGTCCTCGAAATTTAAGAACAAAGCTCAGGGGGAAGAAGAGGGAACTCACTTGAACAGGTAAGGGAACTGCTGACGCATCTCATCCTCACGCTCCCAAGAAGCCTCACCACCAGAGTGTCGCTGCCACACCACCTTACCCAAAGGGATGACCTTGTTCCGCAGGCGCTGCTCTCGCCTATCCTCAATGCGGACGGAAAACTCTGGGAGAGAAAGATCTGGAGTCACCTCGGGCCAAACAGAATCCTCAAGTACATGAGAGTCATCGAGCATATACTTTCGCAACATCGAGACGTGGAACACGTCATGCACCGACGCTAACTCAGGGGGTAACTTCAACCGATAAGCAACCTCACCGATGCGCTCCACAATGAGGAAAGGACCAATATAGCGGGGACTCAGCTTCCCACGTCGTCCAAAGCACATCACCCCCTTCATCGGAGAAACTCTCAAGAACACACGATCGCCAACGGTGAAAGTGAGAGGCTGCATCCTCCAGTCACCATAGCTCTTCTGCCGATTCTGGGATGCCAACATGTTCTGACGAACCAGGTGCACGACATTCACACAATGCTGCACCAACTTCGGTCCCGTCAAAACACGCTCACCAACCTCGAACCAATCAAGTGGAGTCCGACACGGACGCCCATACAATGCCTCATAAGTAGCCATGCCGATGCTCGAATGATAGCTGTTGTTGTAGGCAAACTCCACCAACGGTAGGTGGTGAACCAACTCCCCTGCCACTCCAGGCAGCATGACCTCAACATGTCCTCCAAAGTCTGGATGGTCCTCTCTGACTGACCGTCCGACTGAGGATGATACACTGAGCTAAATGCAAACCCCATGCCAAGAGCTCGCTGGAAACTCCTCCAGAATCCAGAAGTGAAACGCGGATCTCGATCTAACACAATGGAAATGGGAATTCCATGCAAAGGAACGATCCGCTCCACGTAGAGACGAGCCAACTTGGGCACACTCCAGCTGACTTTGATCGGTAACAACTGAGTCACTTTTGTCAGCCTATCCACCAACAACCAAATATTGTCAAGCCCACTCGGAGTCCTCGGTAATCCCACCACAAAATCCATGGTCACGTGGTCCCATTTCTACGCGGGAATATCCAGGGGCTGAAGAGTACCTCCTGGTCGCTGATGCTCCGCCTTCACTTGCTGACAGGTCAGGCACCTGGCCACGAACTCGACAACATCTCTCTTCATGTCAGGCCACCAGAACTGCCTCTGCAAGTTCCGATACATCTTCGTCGCACCCGGGTGTACGGTGTACCTGCTTCCATGAGCCTCGCGCAACACCGCATGACAAACCTGTTCTTCAGCGGGGATGTACAGCCTACTACGGAACCTCACATCGTCGTCCTCACCGAGCTCCACATCAACCATGGCCAAAATCATGGGCAACTCCAGGTCTGCATGTTGAGCCTCTGTCACCTGACGGCGGATAGCAGGGGTGACAATCAGACTCGCGAGCACCGCTAACCCTGGCTCTCGGGGAATCTTTAGCCTGAATGACACTTCGGGCACTTGTTCCCAGAACCTCCACTTCCTCAACATCAAGGCACTGACCACGAACTTCCGACTCAAAGCATCGGCGATGACATTCATCCTGCCTGGCTGATGAGACATGGTGAAATCATAATCCTTCATATACTCCATCCAATGTCTCTGCCTGAGGTTAAGGTCCCTCTGAGTGAACACATACCTCAAACTAGATCTGATGGTCAGTGAACACCTCGAACTTCTCACCGTACAGATACTGCCTCTAGATCTTCAACGTGAAGATCACCGCTGCCAACTCAAGGTCATGGGTAGGGTAGTTCTCCTCATGTGGCTTCAGCTGCCGCGAAGCATACGCCACTACTCTACCATGCTGCATCAACACAGCACCCAATCCGACCCCGGAAGCATCTGTACACACCATAAAACCTCTGGATCCAAAAGGCAAAACCAACACCGGAACCGAGGTGAGCAATCTCTTCAGTTCCATGAAACTCTGCTCACACTCATCAGTCCAGACAAAAGGCACATCCTTCCGCGTAAGTCTGGTCATCGGGGAAGTAATGCCAGAAAAATCCTGAATGAACATCTGATAATAGCCTGCAAGCCCCAAGAAACTCTGGATCTCCGTCACAGACCTCGGCCTAGGCCACTGCGTTAGTGCCTCGACCTTGGCGGGATCCATGGAAATACCATCACCAGAGATCACGTGCCCCAAAAAGTGCACCTCACGAAGCCAGAACTCGCACTTACTGAGCTTCGCATACAACTGGTGATCTCGCAACGTCTGTAGCACCACACCCAAATGGTACGCGTGCTCCTCCACAGACCATGAATAAACAAGGATGTCGTCCACAAATACGACCACGAACTGGTCCAGATAGGGATGAAACACCCTCTGCAAAAAATCCATAAACGTTGTGAGGGCATTGGTAAGCCCGAACGGCATCACCAGAAACTTATAATGTCCATATCTCGAGCTGAACGCAGTCTTCTCCACGTCAGACTCTCGAATCCGCAACTGATAATAATCGGACCGCAAATCAATCCGCGAGAACACTCAAGCAGACTTAAGCTGGTCGAACAAGTCATCAATCCGCGGCAACAGATACTTGTTCTTAACGGTTACCTCGTTCAACTGTCGGTAGTTAATGCACAGCCTCAGACTACCATCCTTCTTCTTCACGAACAACACTGGCACACCCCAAGGGGAAAAGCTAGGATGAATATACCCCTTGCCCGGTAACTCCTGCAACTGCGCCCTCAACTCTCTCAACTCAGCGGGAGCCATACGGTAAGGAGCCTTCGACAAGGGTCACGAATCAAGCACAATCTCAATCACAAAATCAATCTCCCACTGGGGAGGCAATCCAGGTAAGTCCTCCGGAAAATCATCGGGAAACTCGCACACAACCGGAATGTCCTCGACATCCGGCTCCATCTGGTCTGCCACGACCACAGAAGCGAAAAAACCCTAGCAACCCGCATCAAGCAAATGACGAGCCTTAATAGCCGAAATAAGGAAGCGGGAAGAGGAAGACCTGATACCTTGGAAATAGAAGGTGCGTCCACGAAGTCGCCGTAAATAAACCCTATTCGAGCCACAATCAACCAAAGCATGATGTGCCTTGAGCCAATCCATACCCAAAATCATATCAAAGTCCTGAAGTGGCAACGCATAAAGCCTGGACGGCAAACTCCGCCCTTCAACCCACACAGGAACCTCATCGAAACAATACGGAGTGATCATAAAATCACCAGAAGGCAACTCCACTACCAAATCATAGGACAACTGGGTCACCAGCTCCACGATACTCAGCGCGAAATCCTCCGAAATAAACGAATGAGATGCGCCAAAATCAAACAAAACTCGAGCCGCACAACCCAAAATTTGAACGGTACCTTCCACGAGCTGCGACGCCACTGCCTCTGCCCTGGTCATGTGTGTAATCTGGCCTCGAGATCTCTGCCTGCCTCCCACACTCACTGACCTGGGTAGCGGCGGATACTGCCCCTGCTGCTGCTGCTGCTACTGCTGTGGCCTCTACTATTGGGGATACTGCTGCTGCGGAGGAAACTGCTGCTGCTACTGCTGCCTCTGAGGACAGTCACACGCCATATGCCCTGGCTGGTCACACCTAAAATAAATCACCGATGCCGTGCACTGCCTGCCTGGATGGGACTCGCCACACCGGGGACACGGTCCTTGCGAACCACCCACTAATCCCTAACGCTGAAAAGGAATCGGCTGTTGTACACTGCCCGATGACGCATGCCTCTGATCCTTGTGCTTCTTACGAAAACTCTTCTTGAGAAACTTCTTGACCTTGGCGCTAAAAGACGCAGAACCTGCCGCTGGGGTCGAAGCCCCCGAACTACCGGAAGGAAGCTGGAACGTGCTCTGTTGGCGGGTAGTCATCTGCTGGCTGCAGCCTGACAAGGACTGCCCCTGGCTAATCGGTCTCCGAGTCCTCTGGATATCCAGCTCCAAGGACGCCACTACACGAGAAGCCGTCTCCAAATCAGTGGCAGCGTTCGTGATCAAATGGGGCCTCAGCTCCTGCCTCAAGCCCTACACGAACTGCGCGGTCTTCACCCTCTCATGCTCCATGATATGAGGTGCATAACGACCCAGCTCAATAAATCGGTCCCTGTACTGCAACACGGACATGTCACCCTGGACTAGCTCTAAAAACTGACGCATCCTCTGCGTAGCAATATACTCTGGGCAGTAAGCACGCTCGAAAGCGCTGACAAAGTCGCCCAACGCAATCTGCTCAAGGGGACGAGACTGGAAGGACGTCTTCCACTTGGAAGACCACCACATCCGAGCCGTGCCCTGTAACTGGTTGTAGGCCAACATCACCATGTCCTCTCCAGTACACCGCATGGAACTGAACACCTGCTCCATCTCGTCGAGCCAACTCCGAGCCAAATCAGGGTCTGGTTGGCCGCCATAGTAAAGTGGATGGAACTGCAAGAAATCCCTCACTGCTCGACCTGGCCCACCCCTGGTCGACGAGCCCTCACCACCCTCTTCGCCAAACTGCTGCGACATAAGCTGGTACATGCCACGGAAGAAATCCTCGGCCCCCGGAATCCTCGCAGTATCCACTGCCTCGGTGGCCACTGGTGGCACTCTACTCTGCTCCTCCTGCTCCTCCTAAACCTCCTACTGAATCTCTTGAACCTCAGCCGACTGCCCCTGTTGAGAGCGAGTCCCCCGCCTCAGCGCCATGCTCGCTCCTAAAGCAAAAGACAGGAAACACGGAAACGGCAAGGTCAATAAAAACACATGATGCCCGATGCTAGCGTCAACTGTACATCATTACTGAGGACTAGTGGACCACTACAATTACTTATGATTCTCGCATAATCCCACAACCGTGCTCTGATACCAGCTGTAACGACCCGAGAATCCGATTTCCGGGAAGGCCCGATAACCCGAGACTCGAACCGCCACCAACGAGCCCGAAGACTCGGAAGGGTTAGAAGGATGGTGTGGAGACTACACAAGTATCACAAATAATTATAGAAATTAAACAATTTATATGATTAAGCAGGAAATAAATTAACATTTTACATGATACATGGTCCACAATATATAACAAAATAAACAACAGTAGTCCACAACTAGTACAGAGACAAGAAAGAAAAGTACAGCTACACGGGGCATACCCCGACTCTGACCTCTGGCACTAACGCTGGGCACCTGAACCATGCTGAGCCTCAAACGCGCTCTCCTGAGGCCGCACCTCACCTGAAACACGGTAAAAACACGCAGAGAATGAGTTTAAGAACAAGACTCGGTAGGGATCATTCGAACCCTACCTCGCAAAATGGAAAACCGCTACGCTAGTAGTTAAGCGAGTACCTCAAAAGTGAAAAAGCCCTGCAACTATAAACACCGGTCTCACGGCACGAAAACTGACACACGCGCTAAGGCGAGACAGTCGGAACTCAACGGTCAACCAGACGAAAACCTGAAGGTCGAAGTCACAGAGACTGACAGTCTGTCACTCCCGACTCGACAGGAGTACCTCCCACTAGAAGCACAGTTGGTAGCGTCCCCTGACGTCTTACACTGCACCGCAGGTGTTCGCTTGGCACGATAGCCCCCAGCGGAGGCAAGGGCACCGTACAAGTAACCACAAAACAAGTGACTAGCTGGGGTCGCGCTCGTTAGTGCGGGTCCAACCGCCCCCAACCACGTGTGCACACACAGACCGTGCGTCCCTGGTCTGGCCCTCTGACCAGTTTTCCCCTTAGCCGGACTCGGCTGCTAGACGCGGGGCCCGATGGAAACCAGTCTAAAACCATCCTCAGGGTAGCCTCTCCACCACTCCTTGGTGGGACCGCTAAATGCGTAAGCAGGCTACGACTAGTGGAGGGTCACTAAACGAGTAGACTCTCAAGTCAACGGAAAATAACGTCTGAATCCGACGAAGAACGGGGACCGTCCCACGTAGCAGCACCGCCACACGGTGACCACGGTCGGAGAAGAAACGGGACTGCAAACCACCTGGTGCAGTCCAGAGCCTGGCGGTCCAACCTCGGTGCGCCACAGACTCTGACGGTCTATCACTGGGCCGTCACAGTAGTCTGACGGTCCAACACAGGTGCGTCAGACACTCGGTGCAAGACCTACTGTGACGCGCCAGCCTTGGTGCGTCACAGGTCCTAACACACCCAACCCAGTGTGTCAGAAGGCGAGAAGAAACCAACTGTGACGCACACCGCTCGGGGCGTCACAGTCTCTAACGAACCATCTCTGGTGCGTTAGAAGAAAGAATGAAACCAGCTGTGACGCACACCCCTCGGGGTGTCGTAGCCTCTAACGGTCCTGCCCAGGAGCGTTAGAAGGTGGAGACGCGTCAGCTCTGACGCTCCCACACAGGGGCGTCACAAGGCTCTTACGCCCCACCCTGGGTGCATCAGAGGCCTTGACCCCCAATGGTCGAAACCACAACGGTCGGATGCCAATGGTCGGATCGCCACCTGATGGTCCAACCTAGGCGCGTCACATGCCCTGGCGGTCTATCGTGGGACCGTCAGGCCCACGGACCACCCAGTTGGCAAAACAGCCCCTGTGACGCACCCACCGTGGGGCGTCACAGGCTATGACGGTCACTGGAAGGACCGTCACACCGTCCCGACGACGAACCGACGGGAAACGACCCAAAACACCAACCACGCCCCCATACCTCCATGAGAGAGGGGGAAAACAAGGGGGAAGCCCCCTAGGGACCCCTAGCATGCATCTAAGCCATTTAAACGCTGAATCGTGGCTTAAAAACATAGATCGGGCGAACTCTCCCCAAATCATGATTTTACCCTCCCGGCATGGAAACGACCCCTCTCGGCCTCACACCGGGCTAGAAATCACGGGAAAGGAACGCGGGGAGCTAGGGAACGTAACCCTACCTTGATCTCGCCTCGAGGCACGCCAGATCGTCCACAAACCGCGAAGAACGTTTGAAACCTTCTCGAGCTCCCACGATCTCACCGAGCACCGCACGCCTCCGCGATCACCATGCCGCCACCATCGTCGCCGTACCGTCGTCTCACCGCCGTCTGCAGCCGAAGGGAAGCACGCTAGAGTCGTCGCCGGAAGAGAAGGGGGGCCACGGTCGCGTGCGCACGGGAGAGAAAGGGAGGAAGAAGAAGAAAGAGAAAGAAGAGGGGGAGAAAAAGAAAAAGAAAAAGAAAAGGGGTTTTTATAGAAAATCCAAAAATTCCAAAAAATATAAAAAATTTAAAAATCACGTTTCCGCGATCCTCAGAATGCACCGATCGCAACGGTACCACTCTCGCCTAGGTGAACGACTTGGTTCACCCGCTACGGGATTCCGAAGGAATTACCGAAACCCGCACGCGGAAATCGAAAAAACACGCGCGAAAAAGCTGCGGACGCACTCCGGGCCTCCGAAACAACTCCGGATCGCGCCGATCGCACACAAAAAATGTCCAAAATAAAATTTTGGACACAACGGAGCCGGACACTCCGAGAAGGCAGATCCTAGACCCAAGAAGAATGGATCCGAAAGGTCCCGGATATTACACCATGGTCGGTGACGAATGTTGTCTTATCATGGTCAGGCTCCTGCATGCTGGTCTGGTGATATCCAGAGTACATGTCTAGAAAGTTGAGCATCTCATGCCCGAATGTCACGTCAACGAGCTGATTGATGCACAACATAGGGAAGCTATCTTTCAACATAACTTTGTTGGGCTAGTGTAATTGACTCATATCCACCAGTTCGTATTGCCCTTTGGAACCAGAATTAATATGTTAGAGACCTAACCTCGGAACTGAGTGGGTCTTAGTAGTCCTGAGCATAACTTTGCATTGACTTGCTCTCGAATGATTGCCTATCGCTCACGGTTGCAGTGGCATCTCCGCTGTTGAATCGGGCATGAATG
Source organism: Amorphophallus konjac (assembly GCA_022559845.1). Classification (NCBI taxonomy): domain Eukaryota; kingdom Viridiplantae; phylum Streptophyta; class Magnoliopsida; order Alismatales; family Araceae; genus Amorphophallus; species Amorphophallus konjac. Next base: position 556,786,158 of record CM040121.1, on the reverse strand, counting down.
AGGATCAAGTTTGAATTGATGGGTAATTACCTTAGGAGGGATGTCGGGGAGCTCATCCTCAAACTAGGCGAACATGTTCTGGTTAGCCTCCAGGAAGCACTAATAGGCCTTCTTCTCCTCCTTAGATAAGAGTGACCCAATCCGCAAAGAGCAGCTGGGGTCCTCGTCAATCTAAATGAGAAAGATAATTTCAGTCGAAGTGCTTCCACTGGTCCTAGGCTCATCCGTCCTGGTCTTCTTTTTAGGCGGAGCTTCTTCTATCGCTCCCTCCTTGGTGGAGATTAAATAAACACTGACGGAACTCCCACGGGTCACCTCCGGCTTCCACTACTCCGCGGGGAGTTGGGAACTTCAACTTTTGGTGATATGACGAGGGGACTCTTTTTAATACTCCTAGAATTCCTCGACCAATGATGGCATTGTAACCGGACATTCCTCGCATGACAGTGAAATCGGCCACAAAAGTCACTTGTCGCGAGACGATCTCTAATGTGATCTGTAAGGAGATCCATCCTTATGGGCAGACTGTAGAGCCAGAGAAGCTAAAGAGAGGAGTATGACATGGTGTGATATAAGAAGAATCCATGCCCATCAGAAGGAGACATTTGTATGAAATCACGTCGGGACCACTTCCATTATCCATAAGAATTCGACACACAGTATGTTGATTAATAATGGTGAAAATGACTAGAGCGTCAGAGTGGGGAGTGGTAATGTCTGCTAAGTCCTCATCTAAGAAGACGATGGGCTCTTTGAGACAATCCCGGGCAGGGATCCTTGCAGGTGAGTCGTGGTGGTCGGAGTCATCACGCTCGACCTGGTACACGTGGCACGCATAGGAGTGGCACTTACTGGAGATATCTCCACCTGATGTCACCTCACCAAAGATAAACATGATCTCTCGTCCATTGGGTCAGTTGTCGATGGGGGAAGGAGTGCCAGCCCTCTGGTTCTATCGCTCAGTGACTTTGGGTGTGAACTTGTCTAGGAGGCCACGGCGAACCAAGTCCTTGGGAGCATCCTTAAGTTGCACGCATTCCGTAGTGTCATGGCCATAGTCATGGCAATACTTTCTATGGTTCCTCCTCTAAGGATCAAACTCCATCTTCCTGGGCCAGCGTAGAAACGATTCCCCATGGATCTCCATGAGGATCTGCCCGAGAGTGGCAGTCAGGGGTGTGTATTGGCTGAAGGGAGTTCTCCCTCTTGGTGCATCCAGTCATGGCACTCCCCCTTGCCTCTATCCAAGCGGGGGAACTCAGCCAAGCTGTAATGCCCCGAATTTTTTGGATATTTTTCGGATCATTTTCGTGGGTCTCGGAGTGTGTTTTGTACTTTACGCGTATTTTTCCCTAATGTGCCTTCAGAACTCTATGCAGGGTGAACCGTTGCGTTCTCCGACTCCGGAACAGTACCGGCGCATTGTGCTCTTCCCGAGGATCGTAGAGGTAATTTTTAGTATTTTTCTAAATTTCTGAAATTTTGGGGTTTTCTTTATATATAACCTCCTTTTTCTCTTTCTCCCTCACTCTCATTTCTCACTCTCTCCCTCTCTCTTCTCTCACGCTCTCCCTTCTCACCCTCTCTTCTTCGGCGGCCGACGGAGCGGGGCGGGGGCGCAGTAGGGCAACGCTGGCGGGGAGGACGGCGAGGACGGGTCAAGGAACGAGAGACAGAGGTGCGGTGAAGCTCGGCCGCGAGTTCATGCCTCAGCAAGGGTTTAACGGCGTTTTCTTCGTGGATCGGCGTCCACGGCACGTCAAATCTTTGCTGGAGGTAGGGAGATGGATCCCCAGCTCGTGTACTTCCTTTCTCGCGATTTTGGTAGGCCGTGGTGAGCCGATCGGGCTTATTCTTGTGTTTTGGGGAAAATACATATTTTTGGGGAGTGAGCCAGATCTAGCATTTTAACCGCATTTTTGTGGTTTAAATGGGTCCTCTCGGTGCTAGAGAGGCTGGGGACTAGTTTCCCCTTTGTTTCCCCTTCACGTGGGCGTGAACGGGGCGTGAAATGGGGATTTCCATAATTTTTGCCATTTTCGGGTTTCCGGAATAGAAACGGCCTTAACATGAGCCGCCGTTAGGTGAAGCGGTCCTCAGGGAGACCGCTACTTGTCCATTTCACCGTGTTTTCTTGTGCGGTCTCATGATAGACCGCTACATTGGTGTAGCGGTCCAAGCCAGACCGTTTCTTGTGGCTGGGCAGCCGTGGGCCGACCGCCTAGGGTTCAGGCGTCCACCTGGGGGCCGCCATTTGGTCACTGTATTGTCGACAGGTGTTACGGTCCGTGGGAGGCTGTCGGGGGTCCTAAGCGGCCTCACGACTGACCGCTATCGTTGGTAAGCGGTCAGGTTAGGACCGCCTAGGGTACCTACTGTAGTGCCTCCGTGGCGGTCTGGAGGAGACCGTCTTGCTTCGTGTGCGGCCTCGCGACTGGCCCCTACTCTTTGAATAGCAGCCAGGGCAGGACCGCCTAGTTCTGGAGCGGCCCAGATGTGACCACCCCTTTGACCGCCTATTCATGGTTAGTTGCGGACTAATGGAGACCGCTGTTCTGGCTTTTGCGGTCCAGGGAGGACCACTTATTAGAGCTATACGGTCCAGGGAAGACCGCCTTTCATGTGACGGTTGTGAGCGACGTCACGTGGTGAAGGAGAGAGTGGTTTCTCTCTTTTTAACGCGCGCGTTATGGGGTGATACAGGAAAGACAGTAGGACAGTACGACCTAAAGGAGACACTCTAGTGGAACACGAAGAATCTAGACTTATAGAATTCTGATACAGGGCGGAGATGGGGATCCAAAGATCCTCTCACGCAAACTAACTTCCTTCCCAGTAGGCGTGGCCTACCATTCCGGGAGCAGCTTTTCATATACCGGGTACGAGTTCTGGGACTCTACATGGTAGAAGTTGGCGGTGAATAGGGAGACAGATGCAACGAGGACGCAAAATTAGAACGACATATCACTCATCATAAAATTATAATAGCAATATAAAAGCAAGCAAACCATCGTAGGATATTGGTCTTTGCGAGATTTTAACAGAAGTATATCAAAATGTAAAAAGGATCAAATAAACAGCCACGAGATGTCGCCCTCCGCGGGATTTTACAGCAAGGATAGGGGAGTGCTGAAATTAAACGGTCACGGTGAAATGACTCACCGCGGCCAATTTGAGTACAATAACAAACCACTGCGGGAAGTGACTCTCCGCAGGTATTATAGACATAAAAAAGAGATTACTAAGAAGCGCGCGTTTGATGTTGTGATCGCCAGGGGCTAAGGGCCCCGAATTGATTGATTGCTTCGCCTCAGACCGAGGATAATGTGGACTCCTTCTTTTTCTTCTTTCGACAGGCCGAAGAAGAGGGCATTCTAGCTGGTTACCCTTGCAAAAGGAACAAACACAAGAACTAAATCAGAACGATGGTGTAGTAGCAATCCATGGGATAAAATGCTAAAATCATAAATACCACGCACCTGGTTATTGCTATTAAACCCCTTTTAGATACAAAGGGTGGGGATGATATGATGACTGACACACAAATAAATATAAAGTAAATCGCACACCAAGCCTACTCAGGGAGAGAGGCACAGTGCATACGACGAATGATGCATGCGATGCACCTAATGGACTAAAAACGCTACAAGATAACAAGGTGAGAAAGCTTATTAAAAAGCCGATAGGGACTTCGAGATGCTCTAGCAACGCGAGAACGGCCTGGGCGAACGGTAGGACGAAACAACTTCTCTCGTATATGGGAATACACGGGAGCGCTGATTGGGCCGAAGCCTCACCTTTCTTTCTATATTTTAAAACGGATGACAAACTAATATAAATAAAGAAACTATTGACATATACGTAACTATACACGCATACATGTGTTCAATTATATACATATAGACATAAGCGTACCTATATATTTATATATGTGTATAAATATATATATATATATGTGTTCGTATGTATAGATATATATATGTATTTATTTATTTATACATAAATATACATATGTATATATATGTATATCTATATAGATATGGACATATATATATATATATCTATATATTTCTATAAAATATACATATGCATATATAAATATATCTATATAGATATAAATATATATATACATATATGTAGATATAAATATATATACATATATGTATATGTATATATATATATATACATACATATATATATGCATATATTTATATAGATATATATATATATATATGTGTGTGTGTATAAAGGAGGAGAGAGTTAAAAAATATGAGAAAATAATAATAATAATAATAAAAAGATACACTGAAATATGTAGTGGGGAGAGGTAGAAAGAGAGGGAGTTAGAGGGAGAAAGAGAGAGGAAGAGAGGGGAGAAAAACTCTCCCTTCTGTTTTTTTAGATTTTTTTTATATTTCAATTTTTTTTGAAGAAAGAAACATGAAATAAATAATAAGAAAATAGAACAAAATGAAGGAAAATAATAATAATAATAATAAAATATTATATATATATATATATATATGTGGGGGAAGGAGAGAGAGAAAAAAATGAAAAAGAAAGACAGAGAAAGATCGAGAGAGACGGAGCGATGAGACAGAGGGGGAGGGGAGAGCGACGGAGGGAGAGAGAGACGAATGGGGAGAGAGAGAATGGGAAGAGAGAGAGCGAGTGAGGGAGAGACAGAGGGGGGGGGAAGAGACACCCGAGAGGGAGAGAGAAAAGAGAAAGAAACTAATAAAAGAGAGAGAGAGATATCTGGAGAGGGAGTTAGAGGAGAGAGAGAGATCGTGCGAGTGTGAGAGAGAGAGAGAGAGAGAGAGTTCGCGGGAGAGAGAGAAAACGAGAGAGAAAGAGAGAGAAGAAAGAAAACGAAAGAGAGGAAATAAATAAAAAAATAAAAAAAAGAGAGGGAGAGAGAGAGTTCAGGGGAGAGAGAGAAAACAAGAGAGGGGGGAAGAGAGAGAAAGCCACGAGAGAGAGAAATCGGGAGGAGAGAGGGTGAGAGAGAGAAAGAGAGAGATCGCGAGACGGGGAGAGAGGGGGGAGAAGGAGAGAGAAAGGGAGAGAGAGGGAGAAAGAAGAGAGAGATCCCACGTGGGCCGCGTAGGAGAGAGCGGAGATGAGAAAGAGAGAGAGGGCGTAAGAGAGAGTAAGAGAGAGAGAGAGAGAAAGAACGAGAGGGAGAAAGAGAAGAGAGAAAGGGTGCATGAGGGAGGCGTCCGACGACGGCGGCTTGCGTAAGGGGTGGCAACATCGGGCTCACGGCAGCGACGAGGTAGGTTCGCAGGAGGGCCGGCGTAGGAGTCGGTGCGGGCGAAGAACAACAGCGGTTGGCATGGAGGTGGGAGGAACGGTGGCGGGACGCATGCACGGGGGGTGCAGGTGGAGAGGGAGTGATGAGGCGATGTTGGTGGTGCTGTGGTGTGAGAGGTGAGTGTAAAGGAGGTGGAGAGGTGAGTGGTAGAGGTGGTCACCGGCGGGGATGGCCGGAGGAGGGTTGTAAGACCCGTTCCTTAATGGATCTTTACCGGTGTTAATGTTGAATTTGATCCATGACTTTAGGAGATTTTTCAAAATTTAATGGGCATTTTCTAGCATTTTATCCCATTTAATAAAAGAGTTTTAGAAATTAATGGGCATATAAGCAATTTTGCTTAATTGGGGGTTAAAATGTAATTAGAAGTTAAAAATAAAAAATATCACAATTTTTTTTAACCCAACCGTCGACCCCCACTCTCCCCATTTCTCTCTTTTTTCTCTCTCCCTTACCCTCTCTCTCTCACGCGGACGCTCTCTCTCCCTCTCTCGGGGCTCGGTCCGATCGGGCCGCTGCAGGAGGCGTGGAGGGCACCGTTGGAAAGCTCGCGACGCTAGAATCACGTTGACGCCAACGTTGCCTCGAACCGCGGAGTGTGGAGGCCGGTGCGGGCAAAGGAAGGTGCGGCTACCCTTGGTCTGTTCGGCGTCGTAACAGCATTTTCGTCGCGATCGAGGTAGGGGGATGGATTCCTTGTTGCCTAAGGAACGCGCCTGTACCAGATGCATGCCCATTATCTTATGTTTTCCTAGTTTTTGGAGCAAAAATGCATGGACATCATATTTATGTTTTAACTTGTGAAACTGATTCCATGGCCATCGTCTTTATGTTTTTGATTGTTTGAACGTGGTAGAATGGACGTGGCAAGGCAGGTTTTAGTTTATAAATTTTTCTCCCATCGATTCGGCTCGATCGGGAGGGGATTCCACGGGGTTCACCCCGTTCTCGGAATCACGGTAATTGCACGGTCCTAACAGTGATCGTTCTGGAGTCACGGTCTCCAGTTAGACCATTTTAACCCATTGCACGGCTCTCAATGAGACCGTTCAGTGACTAGGGCGGTCGACCCTCGACCGCGTATGACCTTTAAACATTAGGGCGGCATAGATGGCACGGCCCAATAGGGGTCCGTTCAATTAGATGGCACAGCTAAGATGGGTCCGTTCAGTCCATTGAACGGCCAGTCGTGGGATCGCCTAGTGGACCGATCGTCCTATTGAGCGGCCAATCGTCGGACCATTAAGACCACTGCATGGCCCAGCCTTAACCGCGTGTAACAATTGAGCGGCCAGTCGTGTGACCGCTTAGGTACACTGGGCGGCCAGTCGTGTGACCGCATATGACTAGAGCGGCTTCTTCTTGACCGTTTAATTCCTACAGAAGTCAATTGCTAGCCTATTCATTCAATTATGCTCTTATTATTGCATCTTTGCCATGTTTAAGTTATTTTACAAACTGTGGCTTATTTGTAGATCCGAATAGAGTTACTTTCTCTTTCCTTGTGATGGAATCACTAGTCTTAGCCCGACGACCTCTAATGTCGGCCCACCTGGAAGAGGTAGCGGGGTAGTCCCGATTTACGGTTTTTAAGCTAGTTTCTGTGGGCCCCTGGTTTACAGTAGCGTCCTACTGGGGGGGAAACTAGCTAGAGGCCTGGCTCAAGGCAACGAGCCAGTGTGTGCACACGTGGTCAAGGGTTTGGACTGGCACGGACGAGTGTTACCCTGACTAGTTCTTATTTTCTGGTACTGTTACGTGTCTCACTTGTTGTGATCCAGACTTGCGTAGATACTTGAGACGCAGTGTAAGCCGTCAGTGGATGCGTCTGGTTTCTCTTTCTGGTGGTCCTTCTCTCTCCTGTCACCTGGAAGTTGTTGCATCCCATAGTTCGTGCTTGGTTTCAATGATATCAAAACGATTGTGTTTGTGTGTGTGTGTGTTTCATTGAGCAACATGTTTTATATCTTGATTTGATGAGTTGAAAGATGGAGTCAATGTTTACTCTTGAAAGTCATGTGAACTCTCGGTGTTTAATAAACTTATGTCATATTTATGTTGGTTTATAGGAACACAACTTCATGGCTCATACTTGGAATCTTAAGGAGTCCATCAATGAAGCTCTTCTTCTTAAAGGGAGTTAACTCTGTTCATGTTTGAAAGTTATATGAATGATTTGTATTTAAGATCTCATACCTTGAATATTTTGATTTGCAGGATCAAAATCCATGATTCATGTTTCGAACTCAAATGAGTGCATCAATGAAGATCTTATTGAAAAAGGGAGTTGACTCACTCATTGCATTGCGTTGACTCTTCTATATTTCATTCATTTCATCTAATAGCTTTTCAAAGTCTTGGTTGGATATTTTCATGCGTTTTACTCATAAGATTTTTGGGCTTGAAATATTCATACAAGACTTCATGAGAGTTGGTTCGATATTGCTCATGCATTGGATGAATGATTGGTCATGTGTACTATGCTCTAAAGCTTGAGTTAATGACTTACTGTATGAAAGAATTGCATGAAGATGGCTTTTATGAAGATGGCTTTTATGAAGATGGCTTCATTTGGATCTCAATCAAGGAGATTGTGTTCATTTAACACACCTTTCTAATTGAATGATAGTGACATATCATTCATCGAGTTATTGTGATTTCAATGTATGGATGTTTCAAAAAGATCCCTTGTTTGTATCAATGCTCCTCGTGAGATAATGCTTCATGAATGTTAGCTTTTAATCAACAAGAATGCCATTTGAATGAATGTGGTTCCATGATATTATGCATGTTTTGCTTTTGGCATATTTGTTAACACGTGTGTGATGAAGTATTTTGTTGTTGAGGAATTGGTTGTCTTGTGACTGAATTGTTAAGCTCCTATGTCATTTTATTTGATTAAGTGAGAGATTCATGTTCATCATATCAAAACCTTGTCAAATGGTGAATATTTTTCTGATGGTTGAATTGAGAAGTCAATTACATGCTTGAATGTGTTTAATGATATATTTTTATGTTAACTAGTTCAAAGAGTTGATGCTTGGTTCATGAGTTTTGATTATCATCTAACTTCTTAGTTTATCATGTTTTTACAGGTTCAAGGATGGTTTTTAAACCCTCTCATGTCAAGTGGATGATGGTAACATCTAACCATTTTTATACTAAGTTCCGGGTCGTTTTTATGAACATCTTTCATGCGGTTGCATTGCATTGGAAGTGTTTTATGCATCCTTAAAATGAGATTTTTGAGCCTTTATAATGTGCTTAATATTTTCTCATAAATCTTGTTGAAATGTGGTTTAGATGGTCTTAATACTTTGTGGAATTCATGGTAATTAATTCTTGATTTTTGGGCATTTTTCCGGCACTTAATCGGGGCTAAAATCGCATTTTCTTGACCCTCTGCTGAAGGGGTCGACCCCTGGGGTCGACCCCCCTTGGCTGGATGCCCAGCCACTGCATGGGTCGACCCCTGGGGTCGACCCACTGCAAGGGTCGACCCCTGTAAACTTGGTTCATTTTTTGGCCCCGGCAGCACCCTGGTTGCCGAGGGTCGACCCTAGGGTCGACCCCTTCCGGTCGGGACTTGCGAAAGTGTTTAAAACTCGTTGTAAACACTATTAAACCTTACCAAAATACCTCTAAATGGTTCCTAATCATGTTAGGGTGTTTTAAACACATTTTAGAAGGGGTATATGGGTCATTTGGTCAGTCTCCTATATATATTAATGTGTGCTCTGAATTTGGAAGAAAATTAACCCTAATGCTCATTTGTTCTTTCGTATAGGTGAAGAAAAGGGGGAAAACGTGGTGGAGCTCTTGCTAGGAGGAGATCATCTACTTCCGTGAAGATCTGGAGATCATGGAAGAAGAAGAAAAGGAGCGAATCGAAGAGAGGATCAAGAGGACGTAAGAATCGTCTTCATCCGGCTTCCCTCCAACTCGTGGTTCAAGGAACATCATCAACCGGCCTTGAAAAACAAAGGGGGACCACTTCTATGTCTTCTATCAGTTCTTTGTGATGTGTTCTATGATCTATATTTTGGGTTTGAGCATGCTTGAATATTTATGTTTATTTTCTGAACATTAGAGATATTTGTGTGTGTGACCGTTTGTGTATACGGTCGTGTTTGATCGCCTACGTGCGATCGTGTTTGTGTCTTTGTGCTGCGGTTGTTACAGCGTGTGTGTGTGTGTGTGTGTGTGTGTGTGTGTGTGTGTGTGTGTGTGTGTGTGTGTGTGTGTGTGTGTGTGTGTGTGTGTGTGTGTGTGTGTGTGTGTGTGTGTGTGTGTGTGTGTGTTGTGATCCGGTCGTCGGATCGTGTATGTGTTTGTGATCCGGTCGTCGGATCGTGTGGGAGACTTCGTCTCCGTCTGTGTGTGTTGGGGCATGTCCCCGTGTGTGTGCGGGCGTCGTCCCGTGTGTGGTTGGAGCGTCGTCTCCGTTTGGGGATTTATCCCCGAGTGAAGCCTCACCGGGTTTGGTGAGGGGTGGACGTAGGGAGTCTGTCGTGGTCCCGAACCACCTTAAAAATTCCCATGTCTTGTGGTTTGATCTTTGTGTTTGTGTGCTTCGCTATCTAATCTGTTTATCCAATCGTGTGAGCTCGGTGAGATTGAGTGAATTAAGTTTAAATCTGTTTAGATTAAATTCCTCAATCTTATCAATCTTGTTAATTCCGATGTGCGCTAGTTTATGTTTTTAATCGGTCATAGTTTATAGTAGTAGGATCTATTCACCCCCCCCCCCTCTAGATCCGTATTCTTGCACTACGGGACCCAACAATTGGTATCAGAGCGAGGCTCTGCTGTCCCTAGATCTCACGATCTATAGAGTGATCCTAGTGCATTCTATAATCATGAATTTTTCTGTTGAGCACATGTCGATGAATTGCCTTCCTATTCTTAATGGTTCTGATGTTACTTCATGGATAGGTAAAATGTGTGGACTGATCAATTCAATTAATCCTAATCTTTGGAAGTTGATTTATGATGGTCCTCACATATTGCCTCTAGATGAGACCAAGTGGTCCAGTCAAGATAAATTGAAGAACCATGAAAATTTCATTATCTTAAATTTATTGAAAAGTGCCATTGATACTCATATGTTTCCATTTGTTTCTTCTTGTAGAACGGCAAAGGAGCTTATGGATCAGTTGATCAAAGCTCAAGTGATGGAAGGATAAAATTGTCTCATGGCCGACGATGATGATCAACTCAATGAAGAAAATTATGATGAGGTAAATTCTGAATCCGAAGAACTCTCTATTGAGGAATGGCAAATTGCATATGCTGAACTGTATGATAAATGCAAGAAACTCAAATCTGAAAATAAAACCTTGAAAAGGAAGATTAATGAGAATGTGCATGATAATCCTTCATGTGAAAATTGTAAAACTTTGGAGTTAAAGATTGAGAACCTAGAATATGAAAAAGAACTTCTAGAATCCAAAGTGGAATTATTTTCAGATGAGATGTCTTGTATGAATGAGGAGCTTGAGATGTTTAGAAAATCTAATACTGCTCTTGAAATTGATATTGATTCCCATGATTTGCTTGATCAAAATAAACACTTGTTGTCTAAGATTTCATTGCTTGAAGAAACAGAAAAATATCTTAGAAACAAGTTAACTTCTTTGTGTGATGATGATAAGTTGTTTGAGAAATTGCTTGATTCTGAAATTGATAACAAGAGCATCATGGATGAAAATGAAGATCTTAAAAAGAAAAATGGTGCTATGCTAATTCAGAATTCCTTGCTTGAGGGAAGATTGAGATGCTTTGATAAACTTGAAAAAGAAATCTCATTGTTGAAGCATGAGAATGAACAGTTGCTTACTAAGATGTCAAAGCATGTTGAAACTGAAAATGTTCTTAAAAAGCTTGCTGAAAAACTCCACTGCACAAATCTGGAAAATAAAAATCTCATGCAAGAAAATGAAAAACTCACTTCAAAGAATTGTTTGCTTGATGATAAAATCCTTGCATGTGAAAAAGAGATCAACAAATTGAAGATTGATTTGTCTAGATTTGTCAAAGGGAAGGAGAACTTAGACACATTGCTAGGTGTTAAAGTGAACTTTCAAAAAGAGGGTCTTAGTTACATCCCTGTCAACAAAAAATCTTTTGAATCAAAAATGAAAACCTCTTTTGTTCATGTCTCCGACATTCCTAGCACCTCCAAAACACCTCCTCCCGTTGCTCAAGTGAAAATCTCTGAAAATATTTTTGATAAAAAGAAAAATCTCAACAAAAAGCCTTCCATGTCAAATAGATCTCAAAAATCAAAGTTGAATGTTGAATGCTTCTATTGTGGCATGTTTGGTCATGAAATGAGTGATTGTGATGTCTTGAAAATGGATGAGAAAAATGCATGCAAAGATAAATCTTCCATCAAAAGAAAGAAAAATGTCTCATGCTTTTATTGTCACAAACTTGGCCATGTCATGGATGATTACTTTGTGAAATAAAATGATGATTATCGTGCCATGAATGCTAAGTTTAACTTTCAAAGAAAATTTAGAAATGAACATGCTTCCCATGCTAAAAGGTTTGCATCCCATAAGAAAAACTTGCTCACAAACACTCATGCAAACAACGGAAAGTCATTCCGTAGACCCACATCTCCTTATTACTTTCATTGTGGGAAGTACGGGCATGTTATGAAAGAGTGTTGGTTTTTGAAAACAGAAAATTTCCATGCTTCTAGAATGCATGCTAGGTCTAATTTTATTAAATCTAGACCTTTTGAAAATAGAAGATGGAATGGATTTGAAACTTCCTTTACTCCAAAAAGGAAGTCTTTTAGTAAAACTGCTTCTCCTCAATGCCTTTATTGTGAAAACCATGGACATGCTATTGAGAATTGCAGGATCATGAAGAATGATGATGTTGTAGCAATGAAAAGGAAGAAAGCATTTGGTGGCAATGCTACCAACCTCCAGGGACCCAAAAAGGTTTGGGTGTCCAAATCTGTTGAATGAATTATTTTGGATGCAAGTGTGCCTTGAGGTAAATTAAGAATGAAAGGGGTTCCAATAAAATAGAACAAGGCACACTCATATGGTAAAACCCCAACTTTGCTCCTTCACTGTCAAACTTGATGATTTTGATGTTTTGGAATGAGATCTTGGTGTGTTCTCATGTTATGCTCTAAATTCTTCACAAGCCACATATGTCTTCAATGGATGAATATTTGATATATCAAATGGTGGTTAGAGAAGGTTGGACTACGTTCAACTAGATACTTCCACTAAGCGTGATGGTGGTCTTTGGACCTATGTTCTCCGCCTAGTACCAAAATTCAGAAATTGAATTATTTAGTTTATAAGGAACCTTGTGTTTTGAATGAAATCAATTTGCCTTTGATTTGCATGTGCTTTCAAATTGAATTTGAAAACCCTTCTTGTTTCAAAAGGGTAAAATTTTTGAACTGTGGAATTGCTTGATCATATGTAACAATTGGTATTGAAATGTGGAAACATGTCTTTTAAAGGAAATCAATTTGCCTTGAAATTCTGAAATACCATGGGCGTTCAAATTGATTCTAAAATTCATTCTTGCTTCTAGAAGGCAAAATTTCTGATATGCAAAATTGTTCCTTTGACATATATTGTTTCTGAACTTGATCTGTTGTTCTTGTATTCTGCTATGATGAACATGTCTCATTGGTTGAATGAATCTGAAAATTTTGAGGAACAAGCATGATGTCTTTGCCTACTGAATACTTTTCAATATGAAATGCATGAGCATCTGAGTGTAATTGAGTATCTGGTATATCAAATGGTGTGTAGTGGAAAGGTGGATTATGTCCACCTAGAAGCTCTCACTATGTGTGAGTTGGGTTTTAAAACCTTCACCTCCACCTCGTACCAGAACCTATAAAATCTGTTTGGTTTGTGGATGACACTCTAAGCTCTTAAAATGTTATTGAAAATCTGTTTTTGAACATTTCTGAAAATAATTTGGATTCACTACTTGATTTTGATCATCTGTGTACCCTTGTTCAAAAAGGGCAAGTCTTGGAAAATGGTTGCTGCTCATCATTTGAATATGTATGTCTCATTGTGCATTCTGTCATGATGTTCTAAAATAAAAATAAAAAAAATTGCATCCTACATTGCATTCTCATGCTTTTATAAGTTACATGCATTAGAAACTTCATAAGGTGCATTTAGATAACTCATATGAAAAATTGAAAACTTGCATCTTGCACCCATATTGAATTTTGCAATGCATTTAGAACTTTTAAATAAAAATCTGACATGCATCGCATTGGCATCTTTGCATATCATTCATATACTATGCATATAAAATGACAAAAAGATGCATATTGTATATTCATGCATATAGAGCATATGCATATATTTCATGATAATCGCATATCTTGACTCATGAATGCTTGCATGAATGTTTCATGAATCCTTGCATGCTTGTAAGTATTTACACTATGAAACTATTTCTTGATCTTTCTAAGACCTCACCTCCTTGATAAATAACTATGCAGTGATTTTATTCATATGTGATACATGTCATATATTAAGGGGGAGGATTTGACTCCGACCGTGCATACATTTAGGGGGAGTCATAACCGTGTCTTGTCGATTTCATTTTATACATGCAAAACAAAACTTTACCCTCACACTCTTGCACATAATGAATTTAATGACTTTCATTGATAAGGATTTAAGAAATTCCTCCCAACACTTTAAAGGGAACTTGAATCTCTACATGGACATTAAAGAGTAATCTTAAGGAAAAAGCTGCCTACCCCACAAAAAATTCAATAAGTGGTATGTGGATCCGAGTAACCGGAATCCCCCCTGAAACAAAGGAGGAAACTCGTGTCAAAAGGAGAAACAAAAATCTATATGTGTGACGAATCCAAGTAGCCGGGAATCTCCATTGAGACATATGAGGAAACTCGCGCTGAAAGGTGAAGTCTATTAAAAGAAACAAAATCGGGGTTGTACGAAGTTACCGAAAGTCGAGAATCTAAAGTGAAAGTGTAGAGAGGAGATTACCTTCTAGTGTTCTTTAGAAAATATGAAAATCCATATATTTTGAAGCTCATTAGTCATTGCCTCACATTTCACATGGACATTTTTGTTATGTATGTATCTTATGAATTTGCCTACATTCATGGTTTATGTAGTACTCCTAGTTGTGTATGCATAAATCTCTTAGTTATGCTTCATGCCTTATATTCTTGAATTTAAATCACATGCTCTTTTGTTAACCCGTGTCTCATTTAGGGGGAGTTACTATATGTACTATATCTGTGCATGACGATTGTGCTTGTGTGCTTGCATGTTCATGCATTCCCCTTGAGTCTAATTCTCAGCATAAACCTTACATTTGAAGGATAGAAGTCATCATGTGCATAGCTTCATAACTTGCATGATTAGCATTCACATAGTGCATATTCAGTGCTAATTTGCATACTTGCAAATTTGACATTTTCAGCGTGCATATAGGTCATTCATGATATCATCTTGATCAAATCCATACTTTTCAACAATTGGCACAGTTCATTTTGAACTGCATAGTCTGAACACTTCATGTTGCATAAATACCAAAATGAGTTCAACCAACAAATGGTATCATGATCAACAAATACTATCTTTGAGGCTCTCTCTCTTCGAGAATTGAAATTACCTATGTTTGTGCCTCTATCTTGATCAACACTTGATATCATATCTTTGAGCCCCTTCTTAGCATCCATTGGTATTTGAATTTGCATCATATCCTTTGGCCTAACATGTTCCTTTTTGTCACATATCCCCTTTCTTTTTGTAGATGACAAAAAGGGGGAGAATGTTTGGTGTGTGCTCAATGCTTTCTGAATGATATTGTCATGGGGAGGATGGAAGAATTGGTGTATGCTCATTACTTTCTGAATGATGTTGTCATGGGGAGGATGGAAGAATTGGTGTACGCTCATTGTTTGTAAATATTTTACAAAATCTGTATTATCACACACATCGTTTTGTCATCATCAAAAAGGGGGAGATTGTTGCATCCCATAGTTCGTGCTTGGTTTCAATGATATCAAAATGATTGTGTTTGTGTGTGTATGTGTTTCATTGAGCAACATGTTTTATATCTTGATTTGATGAGTTGAAAGATGGAGTCAATGTTTACTCTTGAAAGCCATGTGAACTCTCGGTGTTTAAGGAACTAATGTTATATTTATGTTGGTTTATAGGAACACAACTTCATGGCTCATACTTGGAATCTTAAGGAGTCCATCAATGAAGCTCTTCTTCTTAAAGGGAGTTAACTCTGTTCATTTTTGAAAGTTATATGAATGATTTGTATTTAAGGATCTCATGCCTTGAATATTTTGATTTGCAGGATCAAAATACATGATTCATGTTTAGAACTCAAAGGAGTGCATCAATGAAGATCTTATTGAAAAGGGGAGTTGACTCACTCATTGCATTGCGTTGACTCTTCTATATTTCATTCATTTCATCTAATAGCTTTTCAAAGTCTTGGTTGGATATTTTCATGCGTTTTACTCATAAGATTTTTGGGCTTCAAATATTCATACAAGACTCCATGAGAGTTGGTTCCATATTGCTCATGCATTGGATGAATGATTGGTCATGTGTACTATGCTCTAAAAGCTTGAGTTAATGACTTACTGTATGAAATAATTGCATGAAGATAGCTTTTCTGAAGATGGCTTCATTTGGATCTCAATCAAGGAGATTGTGTTCATTTAACACACCTTTCTAATTGAATGATAGTGACATATCATTCATAGAGTTATTGTGATTTCAATGTATGGATGTTTCAAAAAGATCTCTTGTTTGTATCAATGCTCCTCGTGAGATAATGCTTCATGAATGTTAGCTTTTAATCAACAAGAATGTCATTTGAATGAATGTGGTTCCATGATATTATGCATGCTTTGCTTTTGGTATATTTGTTAACACGTGTGTGATGAAGCATTTTGTTGTTGAAGAATTGGTTGTCTTGTGACTGAATGGTTAAGCTCATATGTCATTTTATTTGATTAAGTGAGAGATTCATGTTCATCATATCAAAACCTTGTCAAATGGTGAATATGTTTCTGATGGTTGAATTGAGAAGTCAATTACATGCTTGAATGTGTTTAATGATGTATTTTTATGTTAACTAGTTCAAAGAGTTGATGCTTGGTTCATGAGTTTTGATTATCATCTAACTTCTTGGTTTATCATATTTTTACAGGTTCAAGGATGGTTTTTAAACCCTCTCATGTCAAGTGGATGATGGTAACATCTAACCATTTTTATACTAAGTTCCGGGTCATTTTTATGAACATCTTTCATGAGGTTGCATTGCATTGGAAGTGTTTTATGCATCCTTAAAATGAGATTTTTGATCCTTTACAATGTGCTTAATATTTTCTCATAAATCTTTTTGAAATGTGGTTTAGATGGTCTTAATACTTTTTGGAATTCATGGTAATTAATTCTTGATTTTTGGGAATTTTTCCGGCACTTAATCGGGACTAAAACCGCATTTTCTTGACCCTCTGCTGAAGGGGTCGACCCCCTGGGCTGGATGCCCAGCCACTGCATGGGTCGACCCCTGGGGTCGACCCACTACAAGGGTCGACCCATGGGGTCGACCCCTATAAATTTGGTTCATTTTTTGGCCCCGGCAGCACCCTGGTTGTCGAGGGTCGACCCCTTCTGGTCGGGACTTGCGAAAGTGTTTAAAACTCGTTGTAAACACTATTAAACCTTACCAAAATACCTCTAAATGGTTCCTAATCATGTTAGGGTGTTTTAAACACATTTTAGAAGGGGTATATGGGTCATTTGGTCAGTCTCCTATATATATTAATGTGTGCTCCGAATTTGGAAGATGATTAACCCTAATGCTCATTTGTTCTTTCGCATAGGTGAAGAAAAGGGGGAAAACGTGGTGGAGCTATTACATAGAGGAGATCATCTACTTCCGTGAAGATCTGGAGATCGTGGAAGAAGAAGAAAAGGAGTGGATCGAAGAGAGGATCAAGAGGACGTAAGAATCATCTTCATCCGACTTCCCTCCAACTCGTGGTTCAAGGAACATCATCAACCGGCCTTGAAAAATAAAGGGGGACCACTTCTATGTCTTCTATCAGTTCTTTGTGATGTGTTCTATGATCTATATTTTTGGTTTGAGCATGCTTGAATATTTGTATTTATTTTTTGAACATTAGAGATATTTGTGTGTGTGACCGTTTGTGTATACGGTCGTGTTTGATCGCCTACGTGCGATCGTGTTTGTGTCTTTGTGCTGCGGTTGTTGCAGTGTGTGTGTGTGTGTGTGTTGTGATCCGGTCGTCAGATCGTGTATGTGGTTGTGATCCGGTCGTCGGATCGTGTGGGAGACTTCGTCTCTGTCTATGTGTGTGTTGGGGCGTGTCCCCGTGTGTGTGCGGGCGTCGTCCCGTGTGTGGTTGGAGCGTCGTCTCCGTTTGGGGATTTATCCCCGAGTGAAGCCTCACCGGATCTGGTGAGGGGTGGACGTAGGGAGCCCGTCGTTGTCCCGAACCACCTTAAAAATCCCCGTGTCTTGTGGTTTGATATTTGTGTTTGTGTGCTTCGCTATCTTATCTGTTTATGCAATCGTGTGAGCTCGGTGAGATTGAGTGAATTAAGTTTAAATCTGTTTAGATTAAATTTCTTAATCTTATTAATCTTGTTAATTCCGCTGTGCGCTAGTTTATGTTTTTAATCGGTCATAGTTTATAGTTGTAGGATCTATTCACCCCCCCTCTAGATCCGTGTTCTTGCACTACGGGACCCAACAGAAGTAATGAGGCTTATTCTATTGATTGATCTAGTTCCTTTCGCACTCAAATTAAATTAGCTGTTATTGAACTGTTTAGATAGTTTTACAGCTTTGTTAAACTGTTGTTTAATTCTGCCAATGCATGCTTTAATTACTTTCCTTTGTTTAGTGGCGAGGTAGGGATCCGCGTGACCCCTACTGAGTCTGGCTGTGAGACTCATCCTTTCCTTTTTCAGGTGAGCAGCCTCAGCCGTCTTCCAGAGCTTAACGTGCTTTTGACGGCCGTACTTAGTGCTAGCAGTGGTCTGTCAGTCTGTCAGTCTGTCCTTCCTCTCCTTTTGATCGGGGTATGTCCCGTGTAGTTGTATATTTTTGACTCTTGTTCAGTGGTTGGACTTGTATAAATTGTGGATCTGGACTATTATATATATTTATCACTCTGATATTTAAATTACTTCCATTTATAGTTCAAATTGTTACTATAATTAATATTACGCGTGTAATTTCAATTCGTTATGCAACCCCTCGACAAAACCCCCCAACCCTTACGGGGCCTCATCAGCCTCTTGGGTGGCTTCCCCGAGTTCTTGGTATCGATTTACCGGTATCCGGATCTCCGGGTCGTTACAGTTGGTATCAGAGCGGTGTTGAGGTTATGTATAAGGAATTGAAATGGCATTAGTCCAGAACAAGTCCATGTGAGTCTACTACTGCTGGCTTATGATGTTTTCCGTGATTACTGATGAGTTTTCCGTTGTTATGTGTCCGCTAGATTAAAATGCCGCGTAGAAGAAGAGCTCGTGTTTCAAGGGAGGAAAGTGGTACCTCTCCTCCTCTGGCTAATGTGCCAGCTCGAGTCCAAGTTGACCCTGCTGCTGGAGATGATGTGCCTCAAGGTGGGCGTGGTAGAGCTCTGAAGGAATTCCTGTTGTTCCACCCACCAACATATGGAGGGCAAGCAGATCCAGATGCAGCGAGAGTATGGCTAGATGCAACTGAACGTGTGTTCCGTTCAATGGAGTGCACGGAAGATGAAAAAGTGATGCTAGCTGCATTCCAACTGTAGGGAGTAGCACTCATGTGGTGGACCACAGAGTGGGAAGTTGCTTTCTGATCTCGTCTGATTCGTCAGATAACTTGGAGGGAATTTGTCACGTCGTTCGAGCATACATACAGTCCAACCTATCTCAGAGTTGACAAGATGTACCAATTCATGGAATTGGCTCAAGGCGACATGACAATTCTGCAATATCGCAACAAGTTTATGGAATTGGGTCGATATACCATATTCTAGCTGATGAAGGTTTAAAGACCGAGAAATTTCTGCGTGGGTTGAAAGCAGAATTGAGGCAGCCCTTGATTGCAACCCGGGTAGCAGAGATGGATGCGGCATATCAGGCAGCTACGGCATTAGAATTGGATATGACAAGATCCCGAGGTCGTACTCAAGTTGACTCGGTTCAACCTAGTGTGCAGCATCAACAGGTTGGCCAGCCGACCGTGACAGGAGTCCAGCCTTCTGTTCCTGCTACCAGTGGCACTTCTTTTTCTAAACCCAAATTCAAGCGAACGTTCAAGAAGTTTAAGAAGTAGTATGATCAGCAGGCATCTTCTGGTACCGTGCAGCAAACATCACCTTCTTCCCAGTGACAGGGATCAGTGGTCTATCTGTCCTTCCTCTCCTTTTGACCGAGGTATGTCCCGTGTAGTTGTATATTTTTGACTCTTGTTCAGTGGTTGCACTTGTATAAATTTTGGATCTGGACTATTATATATATTTATCACTCTAATATTTAAATTTCTTCCGTTTGTAGTTCAAATTGTTGCTATAATTAATATTGCGTGCGTAATTTTAATTCATTATGCAACCCCTCGACAAAACCCTCCAACCCTTACGGGGCCTTGTTGACAGATGAAATATGAGCTGAGTCCAAGATGAGAACAGAACCGGTAATAAAGACCTTTGTAACTTCTGCAGAGTCATAACTAAAGAAGAGCTGTCACCAAAGCTATCCGCCCGGCCGAAGCCTTCTCCGGCCAAGCTGATGTCCGGTGTTGTCATCACCCAGATGACAGTATTGATGAAATCTGCAGTCTATAGACAGATGAAAACCTCCAGAAATGCTCTGATGAAACTATACCAACTCGCCAACGAAGAGGCCTTCGCCTGTTCTGACAGACTCGAGGGATTAGGAGAATTGAAAGCATTTAAAAGCCCTAAATGGGCCTATGATTATGGCGCCGAGAGCCTCTCACCAAGGCCCAATTGAGCCTTGCGCGCCGGGAAGCTGGACTCGCGCGCCGGGAAGTCTCCCATCGACTGAAGCCTCCCTCGGCCAAGCTAATGTACGGTGTTGTCATCGTCCAGATAACAGTACTGATGAAAACTGCAGTCTATCGACTGATGAAAACCTCCAGAAATGCTCTGATGAAACTATACCAACTCGCCAACGAAGAGGCCTTCGCCTGTTCTGACAGACTCGAGGGATTAGGAGAATTGAAAGCATTTAAAATCCCTAAATGGGCCTATGATTATGGCGCCGAGATCTCCTCACCAAGGCCCAATTGAGCCTTGCGCGCCGGGAAGCTGGACTCGCGCGCCGGGAAGTCTCCCATCGACTGAAGCGCGCCGAGATATGCCCGCCGAGAAGATACTCACCAGGGGCTATAAAACCCCCTTCCTCTCGGTGGATAAGGCAGAGAGGGATAGAGGAGATAGATCGAAAGACGAAAAAGAAGAAGGAGAGATACGCAGAAGATAGATATGCGGAGAGGTAACAACAACAGAAGAGAAGCGGCAATAGAAGAAGAAGCAGAGAAGAGAGAACAAGAAAAAAAAGAGAGAAGAGAGGCCAGAGAAGAGATCGTGGGAAGAGAAGAGAGTGTCCCTAGGAGGAAGCTCATAGGTGGGCAGAGGGGGAAGGAGAGGAGTCAATGCTCCGCCCTCCCCCGTTTTCTTCTTCTTCTTTATATGTATTCATGTTTACGTTTAAGGCATTCAAGTCCTTCTGTTACTGGGAAGATACGATAGCTTCTGCGCTTTTCTTTCTTTCCTCCCGCTTTTCTTGTAAATGATGTAAGCGATGAAATGAGATGATGAGATATAGTGCTATGATGGCTCGGTTGAATGTGAAATGATGAAGTCTTCCTTTCTCTGTCTCTCTCGGATGAATGCTTTTCGATGTATTGAATAGTCGTTCTGATGCTTGGGGTTTTCTGATGATTTCTGCTCTCTGATTGCCATTCCTGGAGGAACAACGAAGGTAGAGTCCCGATCCTAGCTTCCATGGGTTCCTGGACTCTATCCTTTCCCCCCCTTCAGTGATACCGATACCACGAAGCCCTCCTATCTCTCGTTTAATCTTCTTTTCCCAAGCCATCAAGGTCATCACAGGAATCAGAGACAGTTATCTCTTGATTTCCCTAGACGACCGGTGACATAAAAAGAAAACCTGTTTCCAGAGGGTTTCAAATGGCCGATGACTTCAATCCCTCGATAGACCCTACCTCCCTGTAATTCTTTGGTATTACTCCAGCAAAGCCCTTGGCTCAGCCTCCCATTTGTGTCCTAAATCCTACCCCAATCGGAATCTGGACCCCAAAACCCTTAGAACAGAGCTCCGTAGAAACCCTAAAAAGCCTAGAAGGCTTCCCGGCGCCCCTGCCTTCCCGGCGTGGAACCTTCTCGGCGCGGTGAATAGTTCCCGGCGCGGCACTTTGCGCGCCGAGAACTTGGCGCGCCGAGAACCCTCACCTTCCAGCCGGCCGAGAAGCCCACTCCAGCTGTGCCGAGAACATGCTAAAAGTCACGTCGAGAAGCCCCCCTTCAACCCAGCGTGCCGAGAACCCACCTGCCTCCATGCCGAGAAGCCCTTCTACACTACCTTCCCGACGCGAAACCTTCCCGGCGCGGCGAATAGTTCCCGACGCGTCACTTTACGCGCCGAGAACCTGTTGCACTGAGAAACCCCTTTTCATATGAAAGCTGCGCCGAGAACCTTCATCCACACCTCATTCCAACTCCCGGCCACCCCACTGTACTCGTCTGAGGGATGTCCAGAGGTCATCATGCACACCCTAGGAAATAAATCAACGGGGAATGGCCTCCCCTACATTACATCGTCCCAAATCAGATCCGTCTGTTATCCTATGAACCTAAGGAGCTCTGCCACTGCATGTGCTCCGATGGTTTCTAAGGGAATATCAACCGGTGCTACGAATGCAAACAGTGTTCCCGGGCCTAGTGCCCTTCTCTTTCGGCCTTCATCCTGGCATCCCGTGGATGATGGTCTATCTCTCCTTGGCATGATCCAAGATAAGGGGAAATGCTTCCGAAATTCGCCCACATCACACCGAGTGACTACGGTATTTTCTCCTAACCCCACTGGCCCACGGAGTTCTACCACTGCATGTCCTCCGATGGTCCCTCGAAGGGGGATATCAATAAAACATCGCCCCGGCATATGGTGAATCATGGTACATCGGTACCTCTTCGGATTCCGGGTCAAATATACCCGATCTTTCACGGATTCCATCTTGCCGCTGCATGGATGATTTCCTATTCCTACTTGGCATAGTCCAAGATAATGGGGATATGCTGCCGAATTTGCTCCGCACCTGATATACCCTCGCTTTATCCGGTCTACTCAATGTCTTGCAGATAAATTAGCATGCTCTCATTTGGGCTTTTGCCGCCGGTCTCCTCTTACTTTGGCGTTTAATCAAGGGTTATCCTTCTTAGGGAGGACGTAATTAACGTCATAACCTTTATGGTATGACGGATTTTTGGTCCAGACACGATCACTCACAATCGACTGATTAGAAGTCAGATCGAGCGCACAATGAAATCGTCACATATGTGACCGGCACGCCAATAAATAAACAATAGAAATAAAAGAATAAAATCAAACGAAAAGCGCGTCCACAAGCCTCATCAGCCTCTTGGGTGGCTTCCCCGAGTTCTTAATATCGATTTACCGGTATCCGGATCTCCATGTCGTTACAGTGTCTGAGGTGTGGTGGTTATCATCCATGCAAGCCTTGTTCAATGCCGGTGATTTGTTTTCGTTGTGATTAACCGGGACATGTGGTTCGAGACTGTCCTCAAAGGCCGAAATTGGTGCAGTTCTCTCAACCGCAACCGTCTCAGTTTAGACCTCCTCCACCACCATAATCTCAGTAATATTCTCAAGCTTCATCATCTCAGCAATCTACAGCAGCTGGTAGGAAGCAAAAAGAGAAGGTCGCTCACATTACTCGCGCTGAAGCTGTGGCATCTCACCTCGTAGAAGGTAAGATTATGATTTATGGCCTTGCAGCTCGTGTTCTATTTGATTCAGGTGCTTCGCATTCCTTTATTTCTAAAGACTTTATTACCTGTATCGAGGAGCCGACATCTGAAATAACTTGTGAGTTGCTAGTGGAATTACCTTCTGGAGATTTCATGTTTACTCCCCTCGGTCTCGAGGAAACACCTATTGTGATTGGCAATCAGCAGTTGCCAGCTAGACTATATGCTTTGCAGCTGATAGATTATGATGTTATTCTTGGCATGGACTGGTTGGAAGAATATGAAGCCGTGGTTGACTGTAGATCGAAGAAAGTCTATTTTCAGCCACATGAGGAACCCGCATTCTATTTCCAAGGTATTCGATCTCGTTCCTCTCGCTTGATTATTTCTGCCAGTCGAGCTTGTCGATTACTTAATGCAGGTTGTCAGGGATTCTTGGCTTCGGTGGTTGCTATTGAGGCACCACATCAGGACATCAATGATATTCTGTGGTTTATGAATTCCCTGATGTGTTTCCTAATGAGTTACCAGGCTTACCTCCTCAGCGAGAGATAGAAATGGTGATTGATTTGATTCCAGGTACGGCACCTTTAGCAAAGGCACCTTACCGTATGGCTCCAGCCGAATTGAAAGAATTGCAAGTACATCTGTTAGATTTGGTGGGAAAAGGCTATATCCGTCCAAGATTTTCTACATGGGGTGCTCTAGTCTTGTTTGTAAAGAAGAAAGATGGAAGCCAGAGGCTATGCATTGATTACAGGTAATTGAATCAGGTGACAATCAAGAATAAGTATCATTTGCCCAGGATTGATGATTTGTTTGACCAACTTCAGTCAGCTACTATCTTTTGACGAATTGATCTTCGATCTGGTTATTATCAATTGAGGATTAAAGAATCTAATGTGGAGAAGACGGCTTTTAGCACGCGATATGGTCATTATGAATTTTTGGTTATGTCGTTTGGGCTAACCAATGCTCCAATAGCTTTTATGGACCTGATGCAGCGTGTGTTTCGTTCGTATCTGGACCAATTTGTGGTGATCTTTGTGGATGATATTTTGGTCTATTCTGCTTCTGAAGAAGAACATGTTCAGCATCTCAAGATTGTGTTGCAGACTCTACGAGATCATGAGTTTTATGCAAAATTCAGTAAATGTGAGTTTTGGCTTCGGGAAGTGCATTTTCTCGGCCACGTGATTTCTAGTGATGGAGTTGTAGTTGATCCGGCAAAGATTGAAGCTGTTCTTCAATGGCAGAGACCAAGGACTGTAACAGAGATCAGAAGTTTTCTGGGTCTTGCTGGTTATTATCAAAGATTCATTCAAGATTTTGCACAGATTATCGTGTCAATGACTCGTCTGATGATAACGGGAAAGTTCGTCGTTTAAAACACGCCTATCAATCTTAAAAATTCCAACTCGCACTAGATGAAAGAGAGACGTAATATGGTGGCGAGAAGGGTCGAATCCACAGGGAAGAAGAGATTTTTAGAGTTAAAAACTTTGGAGTCCTTTGGAAAATACTTGTGATTTTACTTTTCTTAAAGAAAATAGTGAAATGATGAACAAACCAAACACTTAATTAAAAACACCTATGACTATGCGTCTATGCTATAAAAAAAATTGCATGAAGTGAGAAGAAGAGATAGAAGAAGGAGGTAGGGGAGGTAGAAGATCAAGAACTAAATCAAAAGAACAACTCCTTTCATTAACTTAAAGAAACTAGTACATGAAGTGAAAGATAAGCTTACAACAAAGATGTGACGAGATTACAATGAAGTAAAATGAAACTAAAGTAATAAAAATAAAAGGATCATGAGGTGTGAAGATGGTAGCAGAAATGGTGACGATGGCATTGTCCTCTCTTGGCCTTGGATCACGAACCACCTTGCGGAAGATGTCGTCTACATCGGGAGGAAGTCACCTTCGTCGTTGAAGCTGCCTTTGGAGGGTGAATAACTTTGAACCCAAGATGAATTAGGGGATGCCTAAGAATAAGAAGTTAAAGAGGGAAAAGAGAGAAAGAACTTTGATGAAGGGTACAGAGAGAGAAAATGTGAGAAAGAGGGTGAAATCAGAGGAAGAAGGGAGGTGATCTACACGGATGAACAGTAAAATCACAGAATAGCAAGTTCAAAAATGAGAAATAACCTACAAACTAGAAAGATTTAGAAGATGATGTAGAAGAAGAAATTGTAGAACACTTAAAACCAAAGATCTTTCATGAAGACAGTAAGAGGAGAAAATGACAAAAAAGGGGAGAAATAAGGGGAAGAACAGAGAGAAACACTGGTTCAAAGATGAACATGATAGTACAGTGAAAAATATGAAATATATTCAAAATTAGAAGGAATTAGAAGATTATCCAGAAGAATAAGTTGTAGAGCATTTAAAAATGAAGAACTTACATGAAGATTGTAAGAGCAGAAAACGAACCAAAGTTGGAGGAATCGGCGACCTAAGGTTGAGAGAGAAATTGCCAAAAGAAGAACTCCCCTTCTCCTCCTTGTCATAGGCTATTTATAGGGAAAGTTGGGTCAATGGAGTGTGGAGATTGTATCAAAAGGATATGGATGGTTGAGATTTAGGTAGAATATGATGTATGGGGAAAAGAAAAAGGAGGTGGGCACCCCCTTTCTTAGACTTTGGGCACCCCCTTTCTCAAGGCTCATCATGTCTCTCCTTTATTTCAAATTTTGAATTCAATTTTCCCTCCAACTAAAATATGTGTTTCTTTTCCTCAATTTTAAACTTTTAAAATTTATTTTCTCTCCAACCAAAATATGTGCTTTTGACTTGGTCAAAGTGGTGATGACAGTTTAACCCCGGAGTTTCTTGCAATTACCTTCAGTGTCTTGCACACACATAATTACAATCTAGTCCATAAAAATTATCATAATGTGCACATAAATCTCAAATACTGATAGTTATGCAATGGAGAATTAATGTCCATGGCCCTCAACTTCAATTTATTAAATAATATCACCAAATCAATTTAAACGCGGAGTTGAGGTTAACTATGAAATATGCATAATTGCCTAATTATATGTACATAAAAGGGTGTACATGCGATGAATTACTATAGAAAATAGACACTTATCACACCTCCCAACTTGAACATTGCTAGTCCCTTAGCAATGTAAATAATTATAAAATTAGGACTAGCAAACACTCATGTGTCACAGTTCATGTTAAGAATATTATGCATAATGATTTAAACTTTGGAGTATTACAAGTTTAAGTAGAATGTATTCGGTACAAATTTCATCAGTCCATGTGTTTAGACCTTTCCTCAGGATGTACTCAAAATTAAATATATCTTTGTGTATGAGTGATATAACTTGACTAGTGACTACCAAACAGTCTAGATAAATGAGTCTTCTACCTTTCACTTAAAGATGATTTTCAATTCTACCCACACCTTGAATTAAGCTTCTCGAATTATAGGTAGCTTCACTCTACCTGTTTATTCTTTTTTTTCTTTTTTTTTTGACACATGGTGCTGCACATCCCTTCGCCGTTTGACGCGAACCTCAACTCTTGTCTTAGGAGAAGCATGCCCGGTTACTAAGTTCAGGGGTATTTTTCATGTTTTTTTTTACAGGTAGCTTTTTCTTCACGATTACTTTCAACGAATGGGCATAATATCAATCATCACCTAGGTGTTAAGTAAAATTCTCATCATCCTAATGTTTGTCATCTACCAATCTTGTTATTGTGTAATAGAATTTCAGATGTATTCTGAGAAAAAGGCTAAAGACATAACCAACTAATTCATCCCTTTAACTTGTAACTTTCATGAGTAAGACTCTAAGTACTATCATTCTAAGAAAAGTTTCTCACTATGAAATATGAACATGAAGCACTTGTTAGAGATGTGATGAAAGGTTGCAGTCATTTTGAGAAAATTAGAGCTCAAGCTACCCCCCAACTTAGGTGACATTATCCCCAATAGCATGAACAAAATATAGAAATGAAATAAAGCCATAAAAAATAGAGGGAAGGATAGATACGACCTGAGAGAGAGATATCATCATCAAAGAAATATTGCTCCATGCTCTATGGTCCTTAGATAAAAGAAGAAAATCAATCACATTTTTTTTAAAAAAGAGAAAGGATAATTGGGTTACCTCCCAAGAAGCGCTAAATTTTACGTCTTCAGCCAGACACAATGAGGCCCAATAACCAACACGTTGATTTCATGATTAGCCACCATGTTGTTTTATCTTCTTTTAAATTCCAACATTCATGCCATTTGAAGACAAGATGATATGTGTGTACATGTGGCCCAAAAATATGTTGGTCTTGCACATTATTGATTTTAACATTAAAAATTTGTATGAGCCAATTATCTTCCGTAGAAGGCCTTGTAATGATCAATGGCCAGTAATCTATCAAGATCAGGGTGGAATCTTTGCACAAGATCTATCCATGGATCCCCTTGCCCTGTATCTAACCACCTGACTACCCCTTTATTAACAACTTCCTCCATGGCAACTTGTTCAATCACCAGTGGCATAAGATCAATGTTATTAGCCACATCCCCTTTGATTATAGCCTCATGAGTAACAAGGGCATTAATCAACTTATCTTCCTGATGGGACATCAACTCAAACGTGAATGTAGGTTGCATATCTCCCTTAGGCCTTAGATTGTCATATTGGAGAGGTTTAGCTTGCAGGTGACTCAAATTGGAAGGAAGTGTGAGCCTAAAATCTAACCCATCCGATGACTCAAACTTTATGGGATATGGCTCAGGCAGTTCAAATGTGAAATTTTCTAATGAGGCCCCATCATCAAACTTATCCATCGAATGAAGATTATCATTCAAAGCGTCCAATGAGGGGGTAGGAAGATTAAATGTGATTTTTTTCAACAATGTCCCATCATCATAGGTTAGATCAAATGCGAATTTTTCTAATAGGCTCCCTTCATCATAGGTTAGATCAAATGTGAATTTTTCCAACATGGCCCCTTCATCACATTCTTTAAGAGGAGGAGGGAATTCAGAATTCATCGTTATTAAATCAGCATGATTATTATCCACACATACATCCTCCTCTTCATGTATATCCTTGAATGGGCCTTTGATGCTCACAATTTCTTCAAGTGATGCCCTATTATCAATATCTTCTATCAAAATGAGATTATCAATTATGTTCTCCACAAGTGGGGTATCTAAATGAGGGATGAATTTTTCACTCAAAGACCCTTCACCATTCTCTTCCTTAAGAGAGTTATCATTCATCATAATCACAACATCAACATTATCTTCTTCCATATGCTTATCCTCACATGAGTTGGTGATGACACTCTTCATATCAAAATGTTCACATTGTTCTAACATAGGGAGGATGTCAATCAGTTTTTCCAATTGTGGGACCGTGAGATGAAATGAGAAATCTTTTGATGCGATCCTTTCATGATATTCTTCTAAGTGAGGAAGGTCACATTCCATGGCTTTGTCATCATCATTTTCAGCTAGACATTCTTCTTTTCTACATTCTTCCTCGAGGGGGCCATTAATATTATCAATTTCATAGTTTTGAATGGCACAATTTTACAAATCATTTAAGTCACCCCCCAACTTGATCTCAACCGACTCCTTGTGTCTTTCCACATAGATGGGTGTGGACTCCTTACTCACATAAGCCATCTTACTAGTCATCCCTAATTCTCTTTAATATGATTCTTCCCCAATTCTCTTATTACCTTGGTCAAGAGTTTCATTTGGCAAGGGAACCATGGGTTGTTGGCAAGAATAAATGTATTGGGTGAATTGAGGGACTTGATTTTCAAAGGTTTCATCACTGGGGTTAGACAATTGGCCCATTTCATAGGTGGCTCTTGTGACTTGGTCCAATTTAGTTTGGAGGGAGCCGATACTTTGTTGATTATTCAAAATGATTTGAATCAATTGGTTGAATTTTTTTTTCATTGTTGGAACCATTGTATGGAGGGGTGGAATGAATGTGTTGATGATCATATTGATATTGAGATGATGGGAAGTATGTGTCATGCTCTTCATATTGATTTTGATCAAATTGGGTTGAAAATTTTGGCTCAAGAGAGCATGGAGCTTGACATTGAGAATTTTCCCAAGAGAAATTACTTTGATCTCTCCACTCAAAGATATGAGTGCAAGAAGGTGTAGGGAGATTTTTACATGTTAATATTTGCTCATGAGGAAAGAATAGCATATGGTCCCCTAAATATGATTGAGCAAATTGATTTTCATTTTGGGGATGATAGGGATATTGGGTTGCCATGGGTGTGGAGTTCTCTTGTTGGGCCGACCAAAGATTTGAGCTTTCCTTGAAGGTCGGGTAAGATGGAAATTGGGTCGGGTACTCATCTACATAATGGGTTGACTGGGCCCATGTGTGATCATCTTGAAAGGTAGGTGGTGTAAAGGAGCTTGGGTCCATTGGAGTGAAGTGATTTTGGGTCAAGCAATTAAGTTGGTTAAAAACCTGATCCATAGATATCATTTTTTATTATTTTTTTATTTGTGTGTTTTTTGGTTTTATTTTTTTTAACACTAACTGAGATGACAAGAGAGAAGAGGAAGCCTTATTTATTTATTTATTTATTTTTACATATCCAAACAAGTTGACACACAAATTACCTAATGACCTAAATGTGACCTAAACCTACAAATGAGGTTTCACAAAATGATTAAAGTGTAACTTAAGTTCACCCTCAATATTTTCACCAGTCAGGTAAGAGGTGGGGTAGTGGGAGGCTCCCCCTACTTTCGTAGGGACCTAATTGTTAACCACTAGCCCGCTTAAGACGTTTACCGTTCGACCGTCTTACTTTAGGCGCCGGTTTCCACAAGAGGGTAAACTCAAATCGTACTAAAATCACAATGTGATCCTAGGGCCAATGTCTACTGACTTTTATTTAAGGCTTAGGTCATGTAAAGATGTAAGGGAAATGTGATTTGTGGGCTAAGGAATGGTGCTGAAATCTCCACCTTTTGTTATTTAGGGGTATTGCCCTTAGAGTATTTTGAAATGAAATGTACACCATAATTTTAAACAAGGGGTTACTATGCAATATGCATGCTAGAATAGGACAAGTAGAACGTACCTTGCCCCTTGTAATCTCCAAAATGCAATGACAGAAATTAAACAATAAGGAAAAATCCTATGCTAAACGATGCATGACCTAGAACATGGACGGCACAATGCTACGTGAAGAGAGAATGAGGAAAGACTGTCGGGGAAAACCCTAAGCGGTGGAGAGGAAGGGACGCCCTTCAGACCTTTTATAGGCGAAGGGAGGTTATTTTGCCTTAAATGATTCTCCCCTCGAAAACACGCCAAAGGGACCTCTCCCTACAAACAGTAACCTCAAACTCCTCGTTTCCGCCCCAACGGGACACACGAAGCGGCCAAACATTCAAAATATGAGAGAACAGAAAGACACCATGTCAGACGCTCGCCCAACTGTCATGCGAGAACCACGCAGAAAGTATCGGCAGTTTCCAACTACTGCAGATACGCTGAACAAAATACGGTAATGACGATACGAAACAGTTAAGTCTTCATCATAATGCTAATGCCTTACTTTTTTTACACAACAAGGAAAGTTTTCCTTCAAAAGAAGAAAGACATACAAAAAGAGAAAGCAAAGACATTAGGCCTCTGGCCCACCCTGAAGCTCAGAAGTTGAAGGCTCAGACGGCCTACCCCCGGCACCCTCGGCGACGGCCGACCCTGGCACTGACCCCACCAGAGTGGGAACTGTCTCGGTTGCGCGCCCTCCCAAGGCATCCGGAGTTGGCGACCCCTCGGACGAAGAGCCCCCCTGATCTTCTTCTTCCAACGCCGAAGCAGAGGAACCTGAGGATGACAAGTCCGAGTCATAGCATTGCCCAGACGGGAAATCGATTGTCCCGGACGCCTGCTCCTCGGCATAAGAGACGGCCCGATCGTAGCCCTGCTTGAACCCCTTGTGGATGCCTCGGCGAAGTGCTGACTCGTAGTAGGGGAGGGCAGCCTCCTTAAGGTCGACCCGGTAGGCCTCCGAGCATTTGTACTGCTCGAGCGCCTCCGCCCCGGTCGATCCCACCCCACCAGCGAGCTCGGCCTTCTCCCACTCCGCCTCGGCTAACCTCCGCTCAGCCTCAGCCGTCTGCTTCTCGGCCTCCACCGCCTGCTTCTCCGCCTCGGCCCGATCATCCTCGACCTCCCGCCAAAGGCGCTAGGCTTCCTCCGCCCAGTCCACCAGCTCGGCACGCTCGGCCTCCCACCAGCCATCTAGCTCGACATGAACGATGCGCTCCTCTTCAAGAAGCCTGCTCTTCCTCTCGAGCGATTCGCGGGCCTTAGCAAGCTACTCGGTTAGTGCCCGGGCCTCCACCTGGCTCGCCCGCACCAGCTCCCTAACTGAGGAAAGCTCTCGCCGAAGCCCATCACGCTCCTCGGTGAGCCGAGCCATCTTCCTGTCAGACCCACCAAGGGTCCAGGCCAGGTTTGCCCGCTCTGACTCCGACCGGGCATAAGCTTCTGCCAGAGTGGCCCCCATCTGGGCCAGGACCAAGCCGCCCTCCATAACCGTCTCGAGGGCCACAGACGGGGAGTGTTGCCTGTCTCCCCCCTTCACCTTCGCGGCTATACCGCGACATACTTGATACAAAGGGCCCTGGATACCGAGCCTCTCCAAGGCCGCCGGAATAGAGACCAATTCTTCGGTCGACGTCCCGCCGGACGGCCCAAATCGAGCCGCGGCTTCGTTCGCCCCTCGTGCCTCGGTCGGTTGGGGCTGCGTCGCCTTTTCTTGCGACCCCCCAGCCTGGACCGATTCGGCACCTACACCGCCACCTGGAGCGTCGCCCGCCTCAATCAACGCCCCAATCTCGGCCGTGGTCCCGGCGTCACCTGCCTCGTCCACGGCCCCCTCGGCTCCTGCCAAGGGGAGAGCCGGGCCAGCACCGCTGCCAATCGCAGAAGCAGCCTCGGCCCCCTCAGCTCCGGCCGAAGGGGGAGCCGAGCCAGCATCATCACCGACCACAGGAGCAGCCCCAACCTCCTCGGCCCCCTCTTGCTCGGCGGGTGGGGGAGCTCGCCCAGTAGGGTCGGCCCCACCATGCTCGGCGGAGGGGTGAGCTGAGGCAGGCTCACTTTCAACTGCGGGGGCGGCCCCGGCCTTCTTGGCCCGTTTCCTGGCCTTCACGGTGTCCCGGATCATGCCCTCTACGGGATCCTTGCGCTTGGACCCCCGTGACCTGGGAGACCCCTCCCGGGCCCTTCCCTTGCCCCTATCTTGGGCTCGGGAGCTACCCGTGGGAGCAGCCGACTCATCGGCAACCGAGTCATCGCCGAGATCAATCACCTCTGTGGTCTCCTCCAAAGCCGGCCGCCTGGTGTCTGCACAGAAGAAAGATATGGTCAGGAGAAACGAAGGCCTCATCGCCCGATGAGAAGGCAAGCTCATGATGTCCGTACCTGTCGACTTTAGCCGATGGAGAAGACACCGCTCGATGTTCTCCGGAGTCACCAGCTCCTCTGTGGATCGGCGATGCTCCAGCAAGATGGCCGCATACTTCTCCACATCTGGGGGAAACTCGTCCTATCTCGGAGGAATGTTCGGATGGAAATTGGGGATTACGTGACACCTCCAAGTCTCCTCCACCGAGAAAATCCCCACCCAGAAGAACTGAATTTTCCACCCCTTGTGCGAAGAATCCTTCGCCGCTAAGGAGACACAGCTCCTATTCCGCCTCGCCTGGATGAAATAGAAGCCCTTCCCGGCCGAGGGATGCGCCTTCAACTAGAAAAAATAATGAAAGAGGTCTAAGGAAAGAGGAATCCCACATTGACGACAGAGGATGCGAAAGGCGGAAAGAAGAAGATAAGAGTTGGCTACCAACTGTACGGGCGCCAACTGAAAGAAATTGAGAAGCTTAAGAACAAAGGGCTCGAAGGAAAGGCGGAACCCACCCTTCCACGACAGAAGAAAGGTGCAGATGTGGCCCGTACGAGAATCCAAGCTCATCTCGTGAGGGGCAGCCGCAGCGAAGTAAAATTTATGGGGCAGAAGAAACTGGAGCTCCAGCCATTTTACCTCCGCCTCCCCCATTTCACTGCAGTTTGGAACCGTCGCCTTTGCCGCAGGCTCGCCCTCCCACTCTTCGACATTCGGATGCTGATCCGCCATGGAATCCAGAGAGGAACTTGAAGAAAGATGCTTCCGGGACCTCGAAGACTCCGGAGGAAGAGGAAGCTGTCGGACTGCCTCCGTAGTTATCTCCACCAACTCCGCGAACGCCACTGCAAGCCTCTGCTCTTCCGTCGTGTCCTCACGACGCATCAAAGAGCCCCAAAAGCAAGCGTGAAGGAGAGCCAAACCCTAAAAACGGAGGGAGTATGGAGCGACGACAAGCGCACAATGCCTTTATTCCCACGCGGAAGGCGGCGCGTCGTTCCGACCTCCGAGAAAAGGGGGGCCCTTCAGTTCAAATCCGTCAGGATCATCATTATTACGGGCCCAGGTGACCACGACACGTGACTTCTTAACACCGCCAGATCTCCACCCACCCGAGCCACGCTGGTCCAAAACCCTAACGGCTACTCTTCCGAGCTTACCAAAGCTCGGGAGTAGGAGGGGGACAAGTGGAGAGGGGGATTTCTGTAGCCCATCTAAGAGCAGCCGAACTAGGTCCATCAGGACCAAACGAGGCCCAGCTCATCTAAGTGACAACCCCGCAGGGCCCACTTAGATTAAAAAGCCCAATAAGATAACTCGGGATCAAACCCTTCCTCTGCGGCCCTTAGGCTCGGATGGCTCGAGCGTCGGTCAGGTCGGAGGAAGACCCATGCCCGACCTATCCCCTCGCCGGGATAAAGGCTAGCGCTCAGCGCCCACTCCGACCGATCCTCATCCGAGCTATGCCTATCGCCCGGACAGGGTTGGCACTCTTTATGCTTGGGTTGACCAACGATTGCTTATCCACGCTACCGTTGAGAGCCCTTTATGAGCAGGAGTTTACGAGGATAAGGGACCCATGACCCCTCAAGGCTATAAAAATCCCATGATGAGGACATAAAGAGCCCACATTGAGGACGTAACTCTCGCCTGAAACTCCTCAGCTTACGGGACTCATGAGGCTGGCGCACTATTTAAACTTGGGACTCCCTCCGGTAAAAGGTAAGGCCAACACACGCCTAAAACTCCCTGAGCAGGAACCACTTCACCACCTTGGTGTAGAGGGATCTCGCGCCTCTCTTTCCTCCTCCCTTCATAGCTTCCACCATTGCTCTACTGGCTTAGGCATCGGAAGGTTTACCCCATGGAACTATCCTTGGGCCCCCTAATCTGCTTCCCTTCCTTGCAGTTCACTGTTCGGTGATCATCCCCCCAGCTCAGGTCCAGCGCAAGATCATGCCCCTTCAGTGTGATTTCTACTCTTGGAATGAAGACTTTTATTGAGTTCAAGTGAAGAGTTTTTTTTTATTTTATGAACCTATCTAACACAATATGCAATAACATTAAGAAAATGATACAAAATGAGAGGAAGAAGTTTGAAGACTTACTGGTGCACACTCCCTCGTTCTTTTTTTTTTGAAATAGTCAATTCAAAAACTTAAGAAAGGAACGAGAACTTACCTATGAATTTTTATGATTTTTTTCTTTTCATCATGTAAAAATAAAAAAGGGAACTTTATTAGTACACTATAAACACAAGGAAAACAAAGTTCTTAAGTCAAAAATCATCATTCTTCCCCGGCAACGGCGCCAAAAATTGATAATGTGAAAGTTCATCGTTTAAAACACGCGTATCAATCTTAAAAATTCCAACTCGCACTAGATGAAAGAGAGATGTAATATGGTGGCGAGAAGGGTCGAATCCACATGGAAGAAGAGATTTTTAGAGTTAAAAATTTTGGAGTCCTTTGGAAAACACTGGCGATTTTACTTTACTTAAAGAAAATAGTGAAATGATGAACAAACCAAACACTTAATTAAAAACACCTATGACTATGCATCTATGCTATAGAAAATAATTGCATGAAGTGAGAAGAAGAGATAGAAGAAGGAGGTAGGGAGGGTAGAAGATCAAGAACTAAGTCAAAAGAACAACTCCTTTCATTAACTTAAAAAACTAGTACATGAAGTGCAAGACAAGCTTACAACAAAGATGTGACGAGATTATAATGAAGTAAAATGAAACTAAAGTAATAAAAATAAAAGGATCATGAGGTGTGAAGATGGTAGCAGAAATGGTGACGACGGCGTCATCCTCTCTTGGCGTTGGATCACGAACCACCTTGCGGAAGATGTCGTCTACACCGGGAGGAAGTCACCTTCGTCGTTGAAGGTGCCTTTGGAGGGTGAATAACTTTGAACCCAAGATGAATTAAGGGATTCCCAAGAAGAATAAGTTAAAGAGGGGGAAGAGAGAAAGAACTTTGATGAAGGGTACAGAGAGAGAAAATGTGAGGAAGATGGTGAAATCAGAGGAAGAAGGGAAGTGATCTGCACGGATGAACAGTAAAATCACAGGACAACAAGTTTAAAAACGAGAAATAACTTACAAACCAGAAAGAATTAGAAGATGATATAGAAGAAGAAATTGTAGAACACTTAAAAACAAAGATCTTTCATGAAGACAGTAAGAGGAGAAATTGACTAAAAAGGGGAGAAATAAGGGGAAGAATAGAGAGAAACATTGGTTCAAAGATGAACATGATAGTACAGTAAAAACATGAAATATATTAAATACTAGAAGGAATTAGAAGATAATCTAGAAGAAGAAGTTGTAGAGCATTTAAAAATGAAGAACTTACATGAAGAGTGCAGGAGCAGAAAATGAACCGAAGGGGGAGGAATCGGTGACCTAAGGTTGGGAGAGAAATTACCAAAAGAAGAACTCCCCTTCTCCTCCTTGTCATGGACTATTTATAAGGAAAGTTGGGTAAATGGAGGGTGGAGATTATATCAAAATGATATGGATGGTTGAGATTTAGGTAGAATATGATGTATGGGGAAAAGAAAAGGGAGGTGGGCACCCCCTTTCTTAGACTTTGGGCACCCCCTTTCCCAAGGCTCATCATGTCTCTCCTTTATTTCAAACTTTGAATTTAATTTTTCCTCCAACTAAAACATGTGTTTCTTTTCCTCAATTTTAAACTTTTAAAATTTCTTTTCCCTCCAACCAAAATATGTGCTTTTGACTTGGTCAAAGTGATGATGACAGTTTTGCCCCCGGAGTTTCTTACAATTACCTTCAGTGTCTTGCACACACATAATTACAATCTAGTCCATAAAAATTATCATAATGTGCACATAAATCTCAAATGCTCATAGTTATACAATGGAGAATTAATGTCCATGGCCCTCAACTTCAATTTATTAAATAATATCACCAAATTAATCAATTTGCGTGAAAGCTCCAATTTAAACGCGGAGTTGAGGTTAACTATGAAATATGTATAATTGCCTAATTATATGCACATAAAAGGGTGTACATGAGATGAATTACTATAGAAAATAGACACTTATCGTTTGACTCGTAAAGATATGCCTTTTGTCTGGTTAGATCAGTGTGAGCAGAGCTTTAATGAATTGAAAAGGTTGCTTACTTCTTCTCCAGTGCTTGTTTTACCTTCTGGCTCGGGTGGATTCGTGGTATGCACGGATGCTTCTCGAGTAGGTGTGGGTGCAGTGCTTATGCAACATAGTAAAGTTATAGCTTATGCATCTCGGCAATTGAAATAGCATGAAGAGAATTATCCAACTCATGATTTAGAGCTTGCAGCGGTGATCTTCGCATTAAAAATATGGAGACACTACTTGTATGGTGAAAAATTTGAGATCTTCACTGATCATCAAAGCTTACAATATGTGTTTTCTTAAAATGATTTGAATCTTCAGCAGCGCAGATGGATGGAATACATGAAGGACTATGATTTCACTCTATCCTATCAGCTAGGTAAAGTGAATGTGGTGGCTGATGCTCTGAGTAGGAAAGTGCAAATCAGTCATTTGCTGGTTCGAGAATGGAAATTATGAGAACAGTCTCCTTGTGAGACATTCAGCGTGGACATTCCTTCTGATCCGATGGTAGCTGTGTGTGCTAGTCTTGTGATGACTCCAGCTATTTATTAGCAGATTAAGGAAGCTCAACAGGCAGATTCTAAATTGCCCCGCATTATAATGATGCACGATATTGAGTTTGATGATGAGTTGGTAGTCAGCTTCCGAGGCAGGCTATACGTTCCAACTGATGATTTATTAAAAAAATACCATCTTGCGTGAAGCCCATGGATCCCGATATGCAATTCACCCCGGCACTACCAAGATGTATCAAAATCTGAAAAGGTAGTTTTGGTGGCCATGAATAAAAAAGGATGTAGCTGAGTTTGTATCTAAGTGCTTGACATGCCAACAGGTTAAAGTCGAGCATCAAAAGCCTGGAGGAATACTTCAACCTTTAGAAATTCCAATGTGGAAATGGGATCACATCACGACAGATTTTGTTGTGGGTTTGCCCCGGACTTCACAGGGTTATGATGGAATCTGGTTGTTAGTTGATAGCTTGACTAAGACAGCGAGATTATTGCCGATTAAAGTTGCTTGGAGTGTTCAAAAATTGGCCGAGCTTTATGTTGAAAAGATTATGACATTGCATGGAATTCCGGTATCTATTGTGTCAGATCGTGACCCATGATTTACTTCTGACTTCTGGCGCAGTTTTCAAAAGGCGTTGGGCAAAGAGTTGGCTTTCAGTTCAGCGTATCATCCTCAATCTGATGGTCAGTCAGAAAAGACTATTAAGACTTTAGAAGATATGATGTGATCATGTTGCCTAGATTGGCAGGGTTCGTGGAGTCAGTATTTATCATTAGTGGAATTTGCATATAATAACAGTTATCACTCCAGCATCAATATGGCACCGTATGAAGCTTTATATGGGCGTCCTTGTCATACACCATTAAACTGGTTTGAATCTTGTGATCGCTTATTGACAGGACCTGATATGGTTCAGCAATGTGCTGATGTGGTCCGCTTGATCAGGCAGAAAATGTTGACAGCTCAGAGTCGACAAAAAAGTTATGCAGATCAGTGCAGGCGACCATTGTAATTCGAGCCTGGAGATATGGTGTTTGTGAAAATATCTCCGATGAAAGG
Organism: Amorphophallus konjac; assembly: GCA_022559845.1. NCBI lineage: Eukaryota > Viridiplantae > Streptophyta > Magnoliopsida > Alismatales > Araceae > Amorphophallus > Amorphophallus konjac. The sequence continues at coordinate 556,747,634 of CM040121.1, read as the reverse complement.
CGTTATGAGATTTGGGAAGCGTGGAAAGCTCAGTCCCCGTTACATTGGTCTGTTTCCTATCTTGGAATGTATGCGTCAAGTGGCTTATCGACTCCAGTTGCCAGCGGCGATGCAAGCAATCCACGATGTATTTCATGTTTCCCAGTTGAGAAAGTATGTCCCTGATGCATCTCACGTGCTAGATGATTCAGTTTGGCCTGAAGTGACAGCAGATTTGTCTACGCCAGAGCACCCAATTTGAATTGAAGATCGTCGTGAGCAACGATTGAGAAACAAGGTAATCCCTCTGGTTAAAGTTGTATGGTAGCGTCACTCTGGCAATAAGGCTACATGGGAACGTGAGAATGAAGTGTGCCAGCAATTTCCTTTCTTATTCGAATAAGGTATAAATTCTTTCAGTTCTTCCTTTTAAATTTCGAGGATGAAACTTCTATTAGGAGGGAGGGACTGTAAGGCCCGTTCCTTAACGGATCTTTACCGGTATTAACATAGAATTTGATCCATGACTTTAGGAGATTTTTCAAAATTTAATGGGCTTTTTCTAGCATTTTATCCCATTTAATAAAAGAGTTTTAGAAATTAATGGGCATATAAGCAATTTTGCTTAATTGGGGGTTAAATTGTAATTAGAAGTTAAAATCAAAAGTATATATATCACAATTTTTTTAACCCAATTGTCGACCCCCCTCTCCCCATTTCTCTCTTTTTTCTCTCTCCCTCACCCTCCCTCTCTCACGCGGACGCTCTCTCTCCCTCTCTCGGGGCTCGGTCCGATCGGGCCGCTGCAGGAGGCGTGGAGGGCATTGTTGGAAAGCTCGCGACGCGAGGATCACGTTGACGCCAACGTTGCCTCGAACCACGGAGCGTGGAGGCAGGTGCGGGCGAAGGAAGACGCGGCTACCCTCGGTCCGTTCGGCGTCGTAACGGCGTTTTTGTCTCGATTGAGGTAGGGGGATAGATTCCTTGTCGCCTTAGGAATCCGCCTGTACCACATGCATGCCCATTGTCTTATATTTTCCTAGTTTTTGGAGTAAAAATGCATGGACATCATATTTATGTTTTAACTTGTGAAACTGATTCCATGGCCATCGTCTTTATGTTTTTGATGGTTTGAACGTGGTAGAATGGACGTGGCAAGGCAGGTTTTAGTTTAGAAATTGTTCTCCCATCGATTCGGCTCGATCGGGAGGGGATTCCACGGGGTTCACCCCGTTCTCAGAATCACGGTAATTGCACGGTCCTAACAGTGATCGTTCTGGAGTCACGGTCTCCAGTTAGACCGTTTTAACCCATTGCACGGCTCTCAATGAGACCGTTCAGTGACTAGGGCAGTCGACCCTTGACCGCGTATGACCTTTAAACAGTAGGGCGGCGTAGATGGCACGACCCAATAGGGGTCCGTTCAATTAGATGGCACGGCTAAGATGGGTCCGTTCAGTCCATTGAATGGCTAGTCGTGGGACCGCCTAGTGGACCGATCGTCCTATTGAGCGGCTAATCGTCGGACCGTTCAGACCATTGCACGGCCCAACCTTAACCACGTGTAAAAATTGAGCGGCCAGTCGTGTGACCGCTTAGGTACATTGGGCGGCCAGTCGTGCGACCGCGTATGACTGGAGCGGCTTCTTCTTGACCATTTAATTTCTACAGAAGTCAATTGGTAGCCTATTCATTCAATTATGCTTTTGTTATTGCATCTTCGCCCTGTTTAAGTTATTTTACAAACTATGGCTTATTTTTAGATCCCAATAGAGTTACTTTCTCTTTCCTTGTGATGGAACACTAGTCGTAGCCCGACGACCTCTAGTGTCGGTCCACCTGGGAGAGGTGGCGGGGTAGTCCCGGTTTAAGGTTTTTAAGCTAGTTTCCGTGGGCCCCTGCTTTACAGTAACCTTCTACTGGGGGGGAAAACTAGCTAGAGGCCTGGCTCAAGGCAACGAGCCAGTGTGTGCACACGTGGTCAGGGGCTTGAACTGGCATTGACGAGTGTTACCTTGACTAGTTCTTATTTTCTGGTACTGTTACGTGTCTCACTTGTTGCGATCCAGACTAATGTAGATACTTGAGACGCAGTGTAAGCCATCAGTGGACGCATCTGGTTTCTCTTTCTGGTGGTCCTTCTCTCTCCTGTCACCTGGAAGTAATGAGGCTTATTCTATTGGTAGATCTAGTTCCTTTCGCACTCAAATTAAATTAGCTGTTATTGAACTGTTTAGATAGTTTTACAGCTTTGTTAAACTGTTGTTTAATTCTGCCGATGCATGCTTTAATTACTTTCCATTGTTTAGTGGTGAGGTAGGAATTCGCGTGACCCCTACTGAGTCTGGCTGTGAGACTCGCCCTTTCCTTTTTCAGGTGAGCAGCCTAAGTCGTCTTCCGGAGCTTCACGTGCTTTTGACGGACGTACTTAGTGCCAGCAGTGGTATGTCAATCGGTCTGTATGTCCTTCCTCTCCTTTTGACTGGGGTATGGCCCGTGTAGTTGTATATTTTTGACTCTTGTTCAGCTGTTGGACTTGTATAAATTGCGGATCTAGACTATTGTATATATTTATCACTATGATATTTAAATTGCTTCCATTTATAGTTCAAATTGTTGCTATAATTAATATTGCGCGTGTATGTTCAATTCGTTATGCAACCCCTCGACAAAACTCTCCAACCCTTACGGGGCCTTATCAGCCTCTTGGGTGGCTTCCCCGAGTTCTTGGTATCGGTTTACCGGTATCCAGATCTCCGGGTCGTTACAAGGGTGCTGTGACTAGGTGTATATGTAGGGAGAGGGAGTGGGTGTGAGAGGTGATGGTTGTGAGGAGGACTGTGAGCGGCTGTGTAGAGAGGCCGATGATGAGAGGTAACAGCGGCGGCCGAAGGTGGTGCATGGGAGGGGGTCAGCAACATGGAAGTTTGCGGCAAGGTGCAGCAGTGCAGCGGGCTTGACACGGTGGAGGTGGCGACGTGGCTTGGTGAAGGGAAGGCGATGTTGCCGCGGTGGTATGATGCATGGGGTGCTGTGGGTGCTCGGTGTGACCGACGGGGAGGTGGAGTGGCAGCGGTGGGCTCGCGGCGGGTTGGAGAGAGAGGGGTGTGAGAGGGGTGTGCATGAGGGATGAGTGAGAGAGAGGGTCACGGCGAGAGAGGGGAGAGTGGCCGGAAGTAGACAGTGAGGGCTGGGCAGTGGAGGAGGTGGACGGTGGATGGAGCAGCAATGTGGAAAAGGGTGCACCGGTGAGAGGTATGAGGGAGGGAGTGTGTTGCGGTGGGTTGTTAGAGAGGGAGTTGGAGGTGGCCGGAGGTGGCTGAGTGTGTTAGTAGGAAGAGGAGAGGAGGGTGCACCTGGGAGGGAGAGATGGAGTGGGAGAGAAAGAAATGGGGAGAGAGGTTCACGACAGAGAAGAGAGGGAAAGTAGGCGGTCGGTGCAGGGGGAGGCTAACACGAGGGTAGCTGTGTTGTAGGCATGAGAGGGAGAGAAAAAGAGAGCGGAGGGGGGGTTGTGAGGTAGTCGCGGCTAGGTGAGATGCTAGAGAGAGAAAGGGAGAGCGGCAAGATGAAAGGGGTCCGATTGGCGAGGGGGAGACCGGCGGGGCTGTGAGTAGAAGGTGAGGAAGAGAGAGCTATGCGGAGGGGGGCACCGGACGGACGACGACAGTGTGAGGGGCTCTGCCGCGGCGGTGTCGGGTGCAATGGAGTTAGCCCATGGGCAGCAGCATGGAGAGGTTCACAAGGAGGGGAGGTAAGATGGCTAGAGAGAGAGAGAGCTGTTAGAGGAGGTGTGGCGTCCGATCTGGGTTGGGAAACGGCGGGAGGTGGTTGTGGTGTGGATGGCGGTCGGAGAGGGAGGGAGGTTGCTGACGAGGGTCTGGCAGTGGAGCTCTTCGGTGGCGGGCTTCGAGGTGCGGGCGAGGAGGTTGGGAGAGGTTGGTCGGTGACGACGAGGACAGCGGCAGCGGTGGCGTGGAGATGGACGATGAGGAGGGTGGCCGTGGTTGGCCGGTGACAATGAGGATAGCGAGAATGATGGCGTGGTCGACGAAGAGGGTGGCCGTGGGTGGCCAGTGATGATGATGATGGCGGCAACGGCAGCTTCACGACGGTGGCATGGTGCAGCAGCGGCAGTGGTCGACGATGGCGGTGGTCGCGGCTATGGAGGTGCCGAGGAGGGTGGCTTCACGATGGCGGCATGGCGGGCGTGGACGAACCGCAGCGACGGCGTGAGAGGTGTTGAGGAGGGTGGCTTCACGATGGCGGCATGACGGGCGTGGACGAATGGTAGATGGTGCAGCAACGGCAGCGAGTATGGCTGCTTGGTTGGCTTAAGGAAGGAGGTCTCACGGCTGGGAGTTAGAGGGGCAGATGGTGAGAGTCAGATGGGGTTCTGTGTATTGTGAGGGAGAGTCTATGTGTGTCTGTGAGATGAAGAGGGTGAGAGGAGGAGTTCGGATGTGGGTTGCATGTGTTTTTGGTAAAGAAGGGGAGAGAGAGAGTGAGGGATGAGAGAATGGAATGGGGAGTAGAGGTGGTGGGTAGAAAGAGAGAGGGGGGGTTGACAGGGAGGTTCTGCGTACGGTGGTGGAGTGGAGAAGGGAGAGGTTCGTGGGTTATGAGAGATGGGAGTGGTTTGGCTAAAAAATGCTAAAAGAAGAAAAGAGAGGGAGTTAGGAGAAAGAAAAAGAGATGAGGGAGGTTAAAGAGAGAAGAAAAATGAGAGGGGAGAATGGGTTGTACGTAGTGGGAGAATGAGTGGGGAGATGAGAGTGGAGGATAATGGGTGATATGAGATAAGAAAGAGAGAGATGAGTAGGGTTAGTGGGTGATAATGGGGGGAGGAGATATAAGTGGGAGATAAAAGAAATGAAAGGGAAAGGGTTTCGGAATGGGGAGAAAATATTAGTGGGAGTATTAGTGGATGGGAGGGAGATGGACATAAAAAGATAGTGGAGATGAGAGTGGGGGATAATGGGGATGAAAGGAGATACGTGGAAGTGGAAAAGGAAATGAGAGGGATGAATGGGTTTAGTGGGTGAAATGGGGGGGGGAGATATAAGTGGGAGATAAAAGAAATGAAATGGAAAGGGTTTCGGAATGGGGATAGAATATTAGTGGGAGTTTTAGTGGATGGGAGGGAGATGAGTGGAAGATTAATTAGTGTGTGATTAAGAGATAAATGGAGAGATGAGTGGCATATATAAGAGGGGTTTTTGCGTAAAGAAATGAGGGGGATTTAGTGAGATGATGAGGGTGGATTAGGTGGGGATAAGAGAGATTAGATGACAAATAATTAAGGAGTGGGATTATTGAGAGAGTTATGGGGTGAGACGGTGGGTGATAAATAAAAGGGGGATGGTGTAGGTATTATTATATTTATTATCATTTTATTTGTTGTGTTTATATATTTTTTATTTGTTCTATGTATATAATAAACACTTAATTTTATGTGAAAATAAAATTACTAAAAATAAAGTATATTATTTATATACACACAACTATATATATATGTATTGATTTCGTGCAAAATAAAATTACTAAACAAGATAAAATATATTAGTTATATGCACACAACTATATATATACACATGTATTGAATTCTTTTTTTGAGATTTTATTATTTTTTTTATTTTTTAAGCAACCAGAATTGTGAAAATTATTTAAATAAGTGAAAAGTGTAAGCCACTTTGGGGCATCACGGTATAATATGAAATATACCCTCGAAAAATGTGAAAATGGTGTGTCTATAGTTGCCCCACCTTGGCATCTGCTTTGCAGGGGAAGGACATGTATTAGAATGAAATGAAATGTATTGGAATGAAATGGAGTTGACTGAAAAGTAGATGCCAATGTATAATGAGATACGCTTTTAATATTTCCTGATTGAAATCTTTCTAGAGTCACAGCAAAGCGACCTTGAAGAAGGTTCTCCGGAAATCAACGATTGTTTGGATGGTAAACAAACAAGGAAGGAGATAGTGTGCAGTTAGGCACAAACAACGAAGGGATCAACTTCACTATGTGGAAGTACCTGAGTCGTAAACCTGCAGGTTTCACCATTGGGGAGTGGTTACCAGCTATTGTGGAAGTGCTGCAGCCAAGGTGGGTCCGAGAGGAATAAATAAGAACGGAGTTGGGAACAAATCCAAACAAAGGTCTTTTTCAGAGAAACAACTCAAAGTAACTTCGATGAAATTGAGTATTCAACTCAAAATGGAATATCTTATATTTAAGAGTGTTTAAGCACAATGGCTTGCACAATCGACTTAAGTGAATGAGCTCTCACTGTGAAATCAAAGTTCTACATGAATGCATGCTGGACTTAAAAGAAAAAATTAAAATAAATAAAAATAGAAGATAGCCAAGGAAAATATTGCTAGGCTGTGAAGAGTGGGTCAGGACACTGATTCGATGAGCCGATACTGAGGCGGGGCCCGTTTATCCACGTACCGACACACCGAACGGAACCGTCGTCCCCATACTATCACAACTTAATGGCCTATCCGTACGACTCGAACTCTTTGAAGTTATCACTGTTTTTATTAGAGGGGAACTCAAACTCCAAATTCATCCAAGGCACACTGTCCTTGACCTGCTCTAATAACGTAGATATCATGTAATGTAAGATACATGATGGGATGGGACCATGATGACTGAATAATGGGAGGACAAGGTGGGACAAGGTGAGACAGGGGTGCCCCACTCCATAATTAGCACCATAAAGCATAATTACACTATACAAATAAATCATCTCCCTAAATCCCTTTCCTTCCTATAAATGTCACCCCTTGGCCTTTGCAAAGATGCATTCAAGAAAGTTGAGAAGGAAGGTTAAGAGGAGGGACAGAGAAGGATCTCGAAATTCTGAGATGGAAGGCGAGTCTTCCCATTCCGCGAAGAAAAGTAAGCCTAGCAACGAGTGCAAGCGGCTCACCGACCTTGAATGGCATCTGAGCGAGATAATTCGCTCACAATTGGTGAGTTGGCATCTCTTTTCATGTTTTGCATGACATTTCTTTTACCTTTTTTAGTTTTTCCTTTTCTCTTTCCAACCGTACCCCCTCTTTCCGAGCCCGAAGAAGTTTTCAAAGTTGCCCTGGCTGTCGAAGTTCGCCTCCAACATATCCATTGGCATGAGAGCTGTTATTTCAAAATGGAACTTGCAAGGACTGGTGGTTCACGTCAAGCATTATAATCAGATCCATATGGATTGGGCGGCCCTGGGTGCACTGGTAGAGGTTTGGCACCCTCAAACTCACACCTTCATTTTCCCCACTTTTGAAGCGACGGTCCTTCTTGAAGAGGTGGAACTTCTAATCGGTTTGAAAAGCTTCAAGAAAGATGGCAAGATAAAGATCTTGCCCATGCCAAAGAAGGTAACTTCCGCGGAAGTCCTTGGAAGTTTTATGCCATCCAAAGCCATCAAGGTGGTCCAAACCCAAAAGGGTATCAACTTACAAAAGCTTGCGGAATGGACTATAAGTGCCCTGGAAAAGTCGCCAAGTGATGATCAGCTGGAGAAACTTATGAAGGGGTTCACAATCTGCTTGGCGGGTGCTCTCCTTTTTCCTTATACTGACAACATAATGGAGGAGGATCAGCTGAGTGCCATTTATGGAATTTGGGAGGGCAAAAGAGTGGGGCCCGCTATCCTAGCTTACCTTTACAACGGTCTAACGGCTTCCAGCATGGGTAAGCCTCCTTTCGGTTGCATACTCCTTCTGAATTGCTGGATTGACTTGCATTTCAAATTTGACCATCGTGAGGGGATGACGACTACCTCGAAACTCTTCCAACAAAGTCCGCTTTACCACATGGCCGATGTGTTAGGCTTTGATGGTAATGTGGTAAATCGCGTGTCCTGGCTGAAGAAATGCGAAGACTGGCGGGATCACTACAGCACCATGATACAATACATGTTTACTTGTGCGTCGTCATGCCTACTCGCATATGAACTCCTCACGAGGTCTTCCCCTGACACAGAGCTCCAGCTTGTTGGAGCGACTGATTTTGTCCTTTACATTGCCCATCGATGTTATACTCAAATCGGCCTCCCTCGCCATTCTTTCCCAATGTTACCCAACCTTCCTTTGATTATGGAAAGGGAGCTGGGGACGGAGGGTGATGCAAAGAACGTGAAGGCGATCAAAGCATCATGGAAGGCAAGTATTCCACTGAAGACAATGGTGTCTGTGAGCGAGGATGAGGAACTATGGAGAGCTTATGTAATTGAGCTGGGAAAACTGAGGCCCGAGGTGCCCAAACCCTAATGTATCTCATTTTGTAATAAACACAAAACTTTAATGGCATTACACATACTTTGAATCTCTTTCACCACCATTTTCTTTCTTCTTCTTCTTTTTTATTTTCTTCTTTGTGTTTTTATTTTGCATAGGCGTCTGCAATAGCGGCCGCTAGACGGTAGCTGACCGTCGCCAGACAAGAGCTGGAGTATCGGGGAAACTACAGCAGGAGGAGTTGCCCTGAGATGTCCTGGAACTGAAGGTTTCGTTCCATGCGGCGAGGAGAAAGGTAAAGTGGGGGAAAGTGGAGAGAAAGGCGAGGATAAATCAGCATCAAGGTTGGGACGAGAAGAGGGCACGGGAGGCCTAGGCGATGGAGCTTCGAGACAAGGAGTGTCCAGACACGTGACTTGCTCAGAGTCACTACAAATCAGAGGAGAGTTGGAGCTCACAGTGGAGGAACTCCTGGAGCTGGTGCAATCTCCTCTGGCAGAGTAGAGGGGAGCTCAGCCAACGGTCTCAGATTCAAGAGCTTCGCGGCCATCGGGGTCGCGAGAGAGGCTGGAGGACGACGAGGAGCACTGCCAGAGAGGGTGGGCACGCGTGGCACGACAAGGCGATTGCTGCGTCACGGAGCTCTAGGAAGCCTCTCAGGGACTTTCGTCCTAGGAGAGAGAAGAGAAGTGACCATGAGGGTAATGTGAAATTTAGTGAGTTGCTTGTACACCCGCTATCTTCTCATGGCGGGCACATCACTTTATATAGATGTGTGAGTGGAATGACTTAGTTTCAATGCAGCTGGCCTGCCCTTGATGTATTCCTTCTGCTCTACGCCTCTTCTCTACCACACTGTTCCCACATGACATGCTCAACGAGATTCCTCCTTAAAACATGGAGTCGTGCCTCAGCGTGGCCATGATTTTCAAAGGGAATCAACCACGGATTTCAACAACGTCGGCCCCTGGTCCTCTTTTCCCGCGTGAATGTCCCCCATTTTCTTCTTTGCGCTAAAAATAGTCGCAAGGGACAATCAACACGGGGAATCTTTAGACCGCATGGAGGTGGCGAGTCAACAAATCACTCCTCCGAACCATTTACTCCACATGACAAAATGGCTCGCGATAGTAAAGGGAGGGTGCCTCATTACAAGAGCCACTGCTAGAGGTAATGGTGATGGATCCAACTTGTCTCCTTTCCAATCCTATAAATACCTCTCATTTCACTCGACTTGGGAACACCCGAGTCGTGAGAGCTGGTTTGAAGAGTGAAAGTTTATAAGAAGGGGGGTATTACGAGTTGCTCAATTTTCAGGATGGAGGGTGAATCTAGCTTCAGGGCAGAAGGTGAGTCTTCCCGCTCCTTGAAGAGGAGCAGATCCGGTAGCAGTTCTAGGAGACTTTCAGAAGTCGAAGGGTAGCTCAGTGAGAGGGCCCAATCACAACTCGTAAGATGAACCTTCTCGTCCCTTCCTTCATTCTTTCTTCCTTTTTCTTCCTTGGAAAAGCTCCCCTTTCTCACTTCTTGTGTATGTACAGAGCATGATGAGATCGCACATTTCCTGGGACCTAGTGGTTACCGCATATCGGGGTCTTCCGGACTTCCAGAAGACTAGGCTAGACGTGATGGGGTTTGGGGCCTTTCTTCAGATCGAGCGGATCAAGCTCGACCTCGTCCTCATCCAAGCGTTGCGCAAAAGATGGGACCTGTAGACACGCCAAAATTGATACTATGTTGATCAAGTCTCATGTCACTATGTTAACGCCCCAAAGTGAACTTCAATATTTCTATAATATAAAGTTTTTCTATTTTTGTGTTGGTTTTTATGATTTTTTCTTGCATTCTTGTAATTAACGACTCGAAGAGGGGCGTGTTTTAAATAGCGACCTGAGCTAGGGTGTTTTTCAAAGAAAGGATGACTGGCGCAAGAGGCGTCAGTTTCTGATATTTGACGTATCCTACCCTAATTGAAATCAAAAATTAACGTCCCTCCCTGGGTTGTGTTTTGAATTAACGCCTCGCCTTCAGGCGTCTCTTTATAATTTTCAAATAAGGAAGGTTTTTCTTACTAAAATTAAATCCAAGAATTGACGTCTTTGTGCCAGTCGTTATTTCAATTAACGCCCTGACTCAGGTCGTCAATTTCAAGTAACGCCCTGATGTGGGTCGTCTCTTTTCCTTCCATGTCCTGCTTGAACTGCCCTTTCCTGGAGAGTCCCCTGCTCTGTTTGGTCATCTTGCTCGATTAGGGAACTAGAGGCCTTACCGTAGAATGGTCTTGCTAGTTCTTATCCCATTAGATTTGTATTTTCTACCCTATAAATACGTCCCTGGGTCGAGTTCGCGCGAGGTTAGCAGAAGCTAGATAAGAGGCAGAGCTGTTAGAAAAAGAGAGAGCTGTTAGCTGTGAGTTGTTAGCTGTTAGCCGTGAGGAAGAAAGAGAGTAGCAGCTAAGAGAGATTAACCCACAGAGGGCGCGCAGGAGAATTTTCTTCTGTAACATCCTTGTTACTTCGGTGCTCTGCTTCTTCCTGTTGTGTCAGCCGCAAGTTCAACTTGGGTTTTCTCCCTTTACTGTTGTCAGGAACAGCAGGGAGTTCTTTGCATCAATTTACTACTTCATCTTTGTTCATCATACATCGTTCCCCTTTTAAGTTTGCATTAGCTCTGCATCATATCTCTTTCCTTCCCTAATTTTCTTAGGGGTTTTAAAATAACCAAAAGGTGCACACTGCATGCTTTTACTCCATCATCTTATTTATTTCTGAATTGATACTACACACACGTTTGGCTAATCCCTCCTCTTTTGATTATTTGTTCTTTGTTTAAGGGTAATCAAGAGGAAAACCCCCTTCATCGGCCGGCCGGTAGAAGGAGGAAGGAATCTACACTCATCCCGCATCCTATTTTCACCAGGTATTCGCGATCAATTTCTTTTATTTTTGAGGTAACCCCTCTGGCGATCACACTCCAATAGCAATCTCTTGCTCCTTTTATTTCATTTATTTCACTATTTATTTATCTCTTACTTATTTATTTTTGATGTGAAAAACACAATTCACAAATTGGCGATCACGGTGGGACCTCCACTGTTTTTCTTTTGATTACCCTCTCCTGTTGGCACCCACGTGTGCCCTTTCCCATTGGCACCCACGTGTGCCCTTTCCCTTAGGTACCCACGGTACCCCTCCATTGTGCCTCACGGGCACCCTCCATTGTGCACACTGCACACCCACACCCCTCGGATTAGCCAGATTGTGTTCTCTGTGTTTTCTTAATTAACGCCTCACATCAAGGCGTTTTTCATGAATTAACGCCTTTACTCAAGGCGTCTTTCTCGCATTTAACACCTTCTGCAAAGGCGCCTTTTTATATAGCGTCTCCTGCTTTCTCACTCCCTGAGAATTGACGCCCCTCTTTGTGGGCGTCCTTTGTCTATCCGGCGCCTTCCTCCCAGGCGTCTTTTGCACAATCCGCGCCTCACACCAAGGCGTTTCTTGAGCACTGTCCGATAGGACTTCACAGAGTAGCGACAGCCACGCTATCGTGTTTCCTTATTTTAGCGACTTCTGCCAAGTCGCTTTTTACCTGTGTGTTAACAGAAAGTTGCTTGATCTGTTTGTTCATGCCGGATTGATTCACATATTCATTATCTGATTATACATGCTTGCTCTGCTTATATTATTCTACATTTTGTGGCATTTGGTTGAGAGACCTCCTCTCTCTACACTAGGATTCCACACACCCTTCTTGGAATTGGAACAACCCTCCATTGAGCATTCCGTCTCTTTGGACCGGAAATTCCTTTTCCAAGACCTCCGTAAGTCCCCGCACCCGTGGATTCCCTCACGGACGCCGGGCTGGTTGTACCTTGAAGTACCCGGAGTTTAGATAGCCCACCGTTGGTGAGGAGAGAGAAAGAACTTAGTTAACCCGGATATCACAACCAAAACTCACAACTAAGTTCTACACTACAAAGAGAGAGGATTGTGCATCAATTTAATTCACTCTAATCTCAAACTTGAATCTAAAAGCTTGTGTTCATTACAACTTGTTTGAATAACTTTATTGGATTGAGTGATTACTGCAATTATAATTCCTCCAAAATAAGCTCTTTTCTCTACTTAAACATGCAACTCCATTCAGGTAAGATTATCAACATGGCAAGCTACGGGTACTCCTATGATGATGTGGAGGAGAATATTTTTGATCAATCCTATGAGGCACCCCTCCAAGATTCTATCTATCATGAGGGAAACTACCCTCCGTCTCAGGTTCATTATTCTCAAATTCATGTGGTTGACACCACAACTCACGAGGTTGAACCCTCTTCTCAAGCTTTACCATCCAATCAGAACACATCGGGGAACACTTCCCCTTCTTTCAATGTCAATGATTTAATTCATGCATTATCTCAATTGGACGATTCCCAGCGGTAGGCAGTTCAGGCCGCTTTGAAAGGGAAATATGTTCCCTCTTCATCTTCCAATCCCCCTCCGTCCGCGAGTGGCCATCACGTTGTTAATGACCAGGCGGTCTTGCACAAACGCCCCTCTTGTCCACCAACGCCCGGTGGGGCCATGCCGGCCCAACAGGCAAGTTATTCCGCGGCTAGGCCTCAATTCTTTCAACCTCCCCAAATTCTAAGGACGCCTATGTCAAATACCTTCATTCCCAATTCGGCCCCAGTCGAGTCAGACACTAATGCTTTACTCCTTCAGAAATTGGCTAGCATGGAAGAACAACTCAACAAGGTTACTGCTGCCAAGAATGCTCCAGAGATCTCTCTACCTACATTGCCAGTTTTTCACTTATCACCTTCTGAGATGCCGAATTTTCGGCGATACAATGGAACTGGCAACCAATTTATTCACTTGAAGGATTTTATGTATGAGACCTCCTTTTGGCAGGGCAACAAAGCCTCACTGGCTTATTTGTTTAGAAGATCTCTAGAGGGGCCAGCCCTCGAGTGGTTCTATTCCTTGGATCCGACAGATGCCAGCAATTTTGATGTGGTTCAAAGGAAATTCTTGCAGAAGTATAGGGACCGGGTTGGACCCTCTCTATCTGTTACGGACTTGGTTGCAGAGAAAATGAAGCCCGAGGAGGACTTCATCATATTTGCTGATAGATGGCGATCAATGGCCGAGAAATTGAAAGATACTTTGTCAGAACCAGAGCAGGTTAAGATGATTATTTCAAATGCAACCCCTCAGTTCCGGCATATATTAGCCATGAACAGATTGACCGCCATGGAGGAGCTCTATGAAAGAGCTCAATATATTCAAACTCAGATGAAGGATTCGCCCATCATGGGCATGTTCGAACCGAAACCACGGTTGGTCAAGAAAAATACAAATGTCAACAATAGCGGGCCCACGACTGAGGGTACCGTCATCAATGAGCAGGTTGGCGCGGTCGGCAACCCCACACCTTTTCGCCAATCTAACCCACGACCTCCGCCACCTCCACAACAAAACACCCTCTTCCACTCACCCCCACAACACCAATTTGCCCCTCAACCTTCCCTTGCTCCACCACAAAACCAAACGCCACATGCAGATCCCTTAGCTCCGCAACAGTACCACCAAGTACCGCCACCCACCAACTATGGCCCGCAACAACAACAGCAAAGGAGACCACTTGGCCCCAAAAGGGCCCATTATCCGCCATTGCCAGAAAGTCTCCCAGATATATTTAATGCCCTGATGGCTGCTAATCTACTCATGTTACCAAAAGAAAGGACAGCGTAGCCCGCTAATGTTGACACGTCCCGCTATTGTGTTTTCCACCGCTCCCCTGGTCACAATATTGACCATTGCTTTCACTTCAAGGACTACATCTATGATTTAAATGACCAGGGTGGCATTAATTGGGACGAGATGAGACAGTTCATCGCTGCTATGAAAGTAAGAAGGCCTCCTCGGCAACAGCAGGCTCAGCAGCCGCAGCAACCAGCTCCACCAGTACAACATCAAGCTCCAGCACCTCAGCAAGATATGGGGATTGTCCACAACCCATTGCCGGAGCACCAAGCAAATCAGCATGTGAACCCAGTCACGTCTCTCCATGAAGTAGAGAGAGGGCAGGGATGGCACGAAGAAAACGCCTCTGTCGGGGCATTCAATCATGATTCAAATCAACCTCCGCGCCTCTTGTGCACACTTCCTTCTTCTTCTGCCCCTCAATTAAGTCATCCCCTTTTGCGCCCTGCTAACCCATCTGTCCCCACTAATTCCTCATCCTTGCCCACCCGGTCTCTCCTTACCCGTCCACCACGACCACAGCCTCCGACGCAGCAAACCCCATCATCCGCCACCAATCCTTCTCCATCACCATCTAGGCCACTCCTCCTTCGCCCGTCACCAGCACCGGTTACATCCACCACCACCACTCCTCCGCCGGCAAGGACACCTCCACCATCAGCTCAACCACCATTTATACCCCGACCTCTCCTTGTTCAACCCGCTAGCCCTTCCCACATTCCAACACCCCCTTCCACCCCTATGCCTCCTACGGGTGCTTCTCTTTTGAACCCTTCACCAATACCCCCTACGGGGGCTTCTTCTTCAAACACTCCTCTACCACTTCTCAATGCTAACGCCCCTTCTTCTTCTTCCAATACTCCCCCCATCCTTGTCCCGACAGAGGTGCGCCAAACCATAGCACCGCTCCGCAGTGGACGGATGTTCCAGCGCATCTTTCTCCAGAGAGAGCAGGAGCCCGCACGGGGGCCAAATGAACAAGAACAGGAGCAAGAGTCTGTGCCAGGCACTCAATATGATTTACTGAAGCATCTTGACCGAACTCCAGCAAGAATCTCTATTCTAGAATTGATTAAGAGGTTAACCACTCATCAATTGGCTTTAAAGGAATATTTACAGAAAGTTATGGTCAATGAGAACATCCCTCCCGAGCAGATAACCACAGTCTTGACGCCCGCTAGTAGTCAGCCAGTAATTACTTTTTATGAACATGAACTGGCACCTCAACCGGCAAGAAAGTATGCTTTATGCATCACAGTGGATATCAATAAGGTGGCGGTAAAACAATGTTTGGTGGACACTGGGGCATCCATCAATGTATTGCCGCCAACCACTTTGAAGATGTGCGGCATTCCAGAAAATCAGATTCGGCCATCCACCATAACAGTCACAGCATACGACAATACTAAGAAGCCTTCTCTGGGCATGATAACGTTAAAGGTTAGTCTGGGTCCAGCAACAATCACAGTCGATTTTCACATCTTGGACATGGATCCAACATTTAATGGCATCCTGGGTCGCCCCTATATTCAACAGCTAGATGCAGTGCCCTCTACAAATCATCAATGCCTCAAGTTTCCACATAAAGGCCGCATTATTAAAGTCACTAGCATGCCAATTCTGCCAGATGAAGACATACACTTAGCAACGTCAGTTCCTTCTATTTGGCCTTCCAACAAGCCGTTGCTATCAGTATTGGATATCCCTCACCCAAGGCCGATGCCACCCGAGACAGTTACAACAGTTGCTATGACACCCCTAACTTCCAAGGGGAAGAAGAAGAAAAACACAATGAACACCCCGGGATGGAATATTTTGATGAAGATGGGGTACCAGGTCGGCAAAGGCCTGGGTGTCAATTGTCAGGGCAAAACTAGGCCTGTCAAGTCACAGAAATTGATTGCACGAGGCGGTCTAGGCTACAAAGGGCTGAGCAAAGATGAAAATGAACCATGGGCAGTCATGACATCCACTCTAAAGACGGATCGCCAACCACTTACATGGACATTGCAGACACATTTTATTAAAGGTGGCGTCCAAGATAATGAGCAGACTACAATAATCACTTCCATGTTAGACTGTCAAGATGTTCATGCTAGACAGTTTGCTCGACATATTGCTCCACTGGTTACATACAAAGCCCTGGAATCTCTAAGGCCTGATAAGAGGAGGAAAATGGATGATCCAGAGTGCGACTGGTATAGATGGTTTGATATGAATGACATTACTATTGCCTTAAGCCGTCTCTTCATGCCGACAGATCCGGAATGGCCGCCACTGATCCACGACTTGATTGAAAAGCCTGTTGTGATAACAGACAAGAGGCAACTGCTGAGTGATTACACAGATATTGGAGAGCCAGATGTGCCATATGAATAAGGATTTCCAATAGACAGGCTGTGGGCCGGCCTTTTCTCTCTCACTTCTATGCATCCGTCTCTTCTTTCTTCTCTGCATTCTCAATTGTTTTCTCACGTGTCGAGACTGCCTCCGATCATGATCAGCTTTTCTCCAAATTCAATGCAAGTCTCTCTTCCAATTCCTCCCTTGCTCCTCGAGCAATTTTCCAAACTCTCCATCACACCCCCGCGTGGGTCGTCCTTGATTCAATCTTTCTCCAATCTTTCAATCTCCACTCCTCCTTCTATTCTCCCTTCACACTGCTTTCTTCTTGAAAAGGAAAATAAAAATGAAGATAAAAACGAAAATGAAAAAAAACGCCTAAATTCCAACTTTTTCATCCTCCATCTCTTTTGAGGAGACCTCCTATCTCCTTCCTGAGTGTGCCCCGACCCAGGTGCCACTCTTCCAAGATTCATTGATAAACCTTTTCCACCCCTCCTGCGAGGGGTCCTCATCTGTACACCCTCCTATATCCACTTTTTCACCCCCTCCCTTTTCTTCTTCTAATGATAAAGCTAGTTGCTCTTCTTCTTCTAATAATAAAATCCATGGGGTAGTTTCACATAGGAAATCCAAGGGTAAGCAGATTCCCCGTAGGTTCTTGTTAGAATTGGCTAGAAGATGCCGGACATGCTCAACCCTCCCCGAATTTCTAGAGAATCCGATTATCCTGCCAGAGTTAGAATATGAGGATACTTGTACTCCTTATGAGGGTTTTGGTGTCTATGAGATTATGAATGATGAAGACCCTGTTGAAGAGGGGGATGAAAGTTATGAAGAATATGAGGACGAGGCTGATGCCCTTGCTAGTGGCATGAGAAGATTTGACGAACCATCAGCCTCAGTAGAAGAGCCTACCAAGGAAATAAATCTGGGTACGGAAGAAGACCCTAGGATTGTCCTCATCAGCAAGAATTTGCCGCCTGCCGAAGAGGAGGCGCTTATTTTGGTACTTCAAGAATACAAGGACACGCTTGCGTGGAGTTATGAAGATATGCTTGGATTAGACCCTGCGCTCGTTGAACATCGGCTTACACTTAAGCCAGGGTATGTCCCGATCAAACAACGGTTGAGACGTTTCCACCCTAACATGGCTTTAAAGATGAAAGAAGAGGTCGACAAGCTTCATAAGGCTAGATTTGTTAGAGTTGTCCTCTATCCAAACTGGGTGGCTAACATCGTCCCGGTCATGAAGAAAGATGGAAAGGTTCGCATTTGTATAGACTTTTGGGACCTCAACCGTGCGTGTCCTAAAGATGACTTCCCCCTCCCTCATATTGATGTTTTGATCGATAATACGGCAGGATTTGAGACTCTCTCCTTCATGGATGATTTTTCGGGTTATAATCAGATTCGCCTGGCTGAAGAAGATCAAGAGAAAACGTCATTCACTACACCATGGGGTACTTACTGCTATGTGATCATGCCTTTTGGACTCAAGAATGCTGGAGCCACCTATCAGAGGGCTATGATGGCAATTTTTCATGACATGATTCATATTTATATTGAGGTGTATGTGGATGACCTGGTAGTAAAATCAAGAACAAGGATTGAGCATCCTGGGGTCTTAGCTAAAGTCTTGCAAAGATCACGAGAGTATCGGTTGAAAATGAACCCCAAAAAGTGTGTATTTGGTGTTTCATCAGGGAAGTTACTTGGGTTTATTGTCAGCAAAAGAGGAATTGAAGTTGATCCCAATAAGGCAAAGGCCATCAGAGATATGTCTCCTCCCAAGAATTTGAAGGAAGTTCGAGGATTAATCGGGCGGTTACAATTTATTCGTCGCTTCATCTCCCAGCACTCACAAAGATGCAGGCCGTTTTACGAGCTTACTAAGCCGGGGGTCAAGTTTAATTGGGATGACAAGTGTCAGGCAGCTTTTGATGGATTGAAGGATTATCTGGCCAATCCTCCTGTCCTGAGGCCACCAGTTCCAGGCAAACCACTCGTTCTCTATGTTTCTGTCCTGGATAACTCTGTAGGTGATGTCCTAGCTCAAGTGGATGAAGAGGGGAAGGAGAGGGCAGCATACTACTTGTCTAAACTTCTCAACCCTTGTGAGCAGAGGTACTCAGCCATGGAAAAGACTTGCACTGCTTTAGTCTGGGTAGTTCAGAAGCTAAAACATTATTTCATAGCTCACGAGGTTCACCTCATTGCTCGCATGAATCCGATTAAATTCCTTCTTGAAAAATCTGTCCTTACCGACCGATTGGCACGCTGGCAAAGTTTTCTCTCTCAATTTGACATCACTTACATTCAACAGAAAGTAATCAAAGGTTACGCCATTGCCGAACATCTTGCTCACCACCCTCTCCCCCGATTTGATCCTGTCAATTCGGAGTTTCCAGATGAAGAACTGATGTCCATTAATCAACCCCACGATCCTATGTGGACATTACATTTTGATGGAGCTCTAAATTCCCAAGGAAGAGGGATCGGCATGGTTCTTTTAACACCAGAAGGGGTCACCATCCCATTTGCTGCTCAGCTTACTTTCCCTGTCACCAACAATATAGCTGAGTATGAGGCCCTTTTGGCCGGTCTTCAAACCGCTCATAAATATGGTGTTACCCAATTACGAATCGTGGGTGACAGTCAACTCATTCTACGCCAGGTGCTTGTCAAGTGCCGCACTATCAATCCTAAACTCAAGCCCTACCAGGAACTTGCTTCAGCTTATGCCAAACTCTTCACCAAGTTGATCTTCGTGCATGTCCCTCGAAGCCAGAACATCTTAGCTGACGCTCTTGCCTCTTTGGCCTCCGCTTTAATCTTTCCTCCCCAACGAGATTTTCACGTTCCTCTCATTCATCAGCGTGACACTCCAGCTATTAAGGATCGTGCATTCCTCGACATTAGGGACAAGGTGCTCGAGAAGGTCAGGCGGAGTGAAGTTCTTAAAGGCAAAGAGGTCATGTTGTTAGATTGGGAAGAAGAATTGGCTGATGAGGAGAAACCTTGGTATTATGAGATTGTCAGATATTGCAATGATCAGTCCTATCCTGAAGAAGCCACTGTGGAAGAAAGGAAAGCAATCAGAAGAGTGGCTCAGCGGTATGTTTTGGTTGGAGGTGTGCTCTATAGAAGAGGGCTCACGGGTGTTTTACTAAGATGCCTCGACGATGATGAATCTTGGAAGGTCGTAGAAGAGGCGCATTCAAGAGTGTGTGGTGGTCATGTGAACAGCCAGATGCTAGCTAAGAAAATCCTTAGGCTAGGCTTCTATTGGCTAACTCTAGAAGAGGATTGTTCCATCTATGTTCGAAGGATTGTTAAGTGCCAACTGCACGCTGACAAGATTCATTCTCCTGCTTCTTCACTCCATCCTATGTCCTCCCCATGGCCTTTCTCCATGTGGGCTTTCGATATCATTGGACCTCTTGGTGACTCGAACCTCCTCACGAAGCAAAAATCATTCATCCTCACGGCAACGGAGTACTTCACCAAGTGGGCGGAAGCGGAAGCATTCATGGAGATCAAAGCATCAACCGTCTGCAAATTCATAATGAAGAACATCATCACAAGATTCGGCATCCCGAGTACCATCATCACCGACAATGGACCTCAATTCATCTCTCAAGAGCTCAAGGATCTCTACAATAGGTATAACATTGCATTGCATCATTCTTCTCCCTATTATCCTCAGGGCAATGGCCAAGCAGAGGCAACTAATAAAACCTTGATCAAAATTGTTAAAAAGACGTGTGAGGCTAATAAATTTTCGGATTGGCCAGACAAGCTAGTTGAAGCTCTCTGGGCCTATCGCACTTCCATTCGTACCCCTACAGGGCAAACCCATTTCGCCCTCACTTATGGAATGGAGGCGGTGGTTCCCTACGAGATTCTCATTCCCTCTCTGCGAGTACAATTGGACAAGGAATTCTCTATTGATGAGCGTCGTGATTCGCTCCTTGCCCAGTTGGAACTCCTAGATGAGAAGCGTCTGGTCGCCGCTGAGCATGCGCGCGTTTATCAAAATAGGCTTTCACGTTTTTATCAAAAGAAAGTAATTGAGAGAAAATTCAAAGTCGGTGAGATGGTAATCAAGAGAATCTTTGTAAAACCTGGCGGCCCCCGTTCCAAACTCCAACCAAACTGGGAAGGACCATTTGTTATAAAAGATGTTTATCCTGGCAATGCTTATAAATTGATTAATGCTGAAGGAGAAGAGCTGGCTCATCCTTGGAACGGGCTGTACCTTAAGAAATATTATCCCTAATCCAAAATCCAAAAACAAATATAATAGAATTTTTCAAAATCTAAAAAAATATAGAATTTTCCAAAATCCCAAACAAAATAGAAATTCTCCAAAATGTCAAAAAATCGTTGCCATGGCATACAAGGACGCAAGGTCTGAAAGGTCAAATTTCAGTATTCATTCGCCAGTCTTGTTAACTAAAATGGGGTCGACACCCACACACACTACACGCTTAAACCTCGAACTCAAGCGGTGCAAAATCCAATGGAAAGTCAAAAACCTGACTAAAGGTGAAGACAATACCCATTCTTTCCCTCTTCGGCCCATAAGGGAGGAAGGAAGGTCTCGGGGTAAACCCGCTAAGCCTACCCGCCGCCTTAGTAAGTGGAAGTCAGGGCCCAAAAGGGAACAAAATGCCGCAAAAGCCCAAGTACAATTAGGTTTTTTTATCAATGCAAATCAGTTCCAAAGTGAATGTCAAATTGTGAAAAGAAAAGCATGTCAAGAGGGCAAAGTCCCCGCAAGGAAAACCTTGGGCGTATGCATGCAATATAAAAGAGGCAAAAGGCAACAAAATTTCCCTATGCCAAAGACCGAATCCCAACAGGCATAGGGTAGGGGAGGTGCTTTTACCTCAAGCTTTTCAGAATCCCTTATGAGCTTCCTCATATCTTCTTCCATCTCTTTCTTTGTGGTAAGTCATAAACCAGCACGATGGTCAAGACTGACCTAGGAGATTGCACCGTGCGAGATCTTGCGTATAAGTTTAACCACTAGCACGTCGACTCTCTTTTAATTAATCAAGAAAGGTCAATGAATCCTCAATGACGACCATGCATGACCCAGTGCCCTAGTAGCTTTGTCAACCTAATTCTGAAAACAGCAAACTTAACGCCTCTGAGTAAGGCACCTTTTATGTAATTAACGCCTGAGTCGAAGTCGTCTTTTATCAAATAACGCCTTTAAATAGGTCGTCTTTTCAACAAAATTCAAAATTAACGACCGTCGCTGAGGGCGTCTTATATATGAATAACGACCTAGTCTAAGGCGTCTTTTTGGAAAATAAATGAAAAAAAGAGAGAGGAAAGAAAATGAAAGAAAAAAGAAGAATGGTGGTTTATCCTTCATGATGTGTGCTTGCATTTTTACATGGGCATCTTTTGTTATGGGTTGCATATGTGTGCTTGAGTGATGCATCTCCCTTTATTGGTTATCTTATTCACCTTATTTTGATTAAAGGCTTGGCCCCTTGACCCGCTATCAAGGTCAAAGTAAAGACATCCCTTGCTTATTGAGCAAGGGGCCAAGTCGAACAGATGAATTAACATGTTTGTTCAAGTGTGAACTACAGCTGCAAGTACAGGGCAAAGTGAAGCAAAAGTAAAGAACGTGGAAAAGAAGCGAAGTACACAACCCCAAGTACACAACTACACAAGTGCTCAGGTAACAAAAATTTCGATCTCATATATATATATATGCATCATAAATATCTGAGTACAGGTGTGAGGGTGGAATAGTACAAGTAAGTCTCTCTCAGCTCTCGCCTCCACCCTCCTCTCTCCTACTCTCTACCTCGTCCTCGCCATCCCGAGGTGGCGCTGGTGGAGGGGGCATGGGCCCCCGTGAAGAAGCTGGAACTCGAACCTGGCCCCCTGCCTCACTCCTCTCTCGAAGAGAGGAACCCGCCACGAAGGTAGAGCTGGTGAAGCTGTACCCTGCAGCCCGCGCTCGCTCCCGCCCCCGCTGTAGACGCTCCCCAGACGCTCGTAGCCGCTCCTGGGTAACGGCTAGCTGGGACCTCAAGTCTGCCAGCTCACGCTCACGCGCTGCCACCTGCTCCTGGTACCGGGCACGCTCAGACTGCTGTAGCTCGTGGTGACGCGCACGGTCTGCCAGGTGCTCCTCACGCTCCCGAGCACGCTCCTCGCGCTCTCGCGCACGCTCTCTCCGCTCCAGCTCAAGAGTGACCCGCAGCTCCGCTACGTCCTGAGGCAGCTCCTCACGCCGCCTCAAAGCCCTCTCCAGCTCCGCGACCCGCTGCTCACGGATCGCCAACTCTGCCCCGGCCAGGGCAGCCTGGGTACGTGCCGCCTGTAACTGAGTGGTCTGCAAACAGGTAAACAAATCATCAGTTCCACATTTTAATGCGATAATTCATGAAGTAAGCAACACATGACTGTAAAAAAGAAGTAAAACTCGCCTGCGCGGCCATCGCCTGCTGTCCCTCGCAGACGCAAGTAAGAGCGGCTCGAAGCTCCTCAGTCTGCAAAACACAGTTTTCATCAGCATAATGATAAATAATCAATATTTGAATAAGGTCTGAGTTTTGGTTTTACCCGTGTGGCAAGGTCACGCTCTGCCGCCTCGGCCCGTGCCGCTGCCCCCGCCAGCTGCTCCGCTAGTGCAGTCGCCTCTGCACTAGGCCCTCTCGAGCTAGAGGCCTCTCCCGTATCTCTCCCTGCTGCACCCTGCTGGGCACGCTGCATTCATTAAGATTGTCAGTGGCTAATCATCAATAATTCAAGGACAAAAAAAATTTTCATTTGCATATACAAATAAATTAAACACTCACCAAGGTCTCAAGATCTGCCCGTGTGGTGGCCAGCTGCGCCTCCAGGCTGTGTAGGTGGGCCTGCGCATCCATCGCTGCTATGTCTCGTGCATCCTGCATCCATTACACATCGGTTGCATGCTAGATATACATAAGCATTCGCATTTAATTGAGGAATAAGTGCATTCATACATACCCCTAGGACCCTCATCTGGGGCCTGCCGGCGTAAACCTCCCAGTAGCGCTGGAGGTACATGGAGCTGTCGGTCGCCCGTGAGGTGACTCGGGTCCCGCCTCGCTGCCAGTTCGCGTACTGGTCCGTGAACCGCACTCTCCAGTCGATCTCCTTGGTGCGACCGTGTGTCTTCTTTCCAATCCCTCGCGGCTCTCCGACCTCTATCCACTCATGGTGAAGGCCGAGTGTCCTCATCACCAGCGTAAGCCGTAACGGCTCAATCTCGCTCAAGCAATGAACCCAAAGCTCGTTGATGGGGACATCGAGACAAGACCGTCCGCATTTTGTTTGCATTTATGTCCTTTCATCTTTGTATGTATACCCTTGTGTTATATGGGTACGTAATTATAAGTCTTAGTGGGTTTATATGTAAAATTCCCGTAGGCCCAAGCAACTAGACCCTCACCCCTTTCCCATTGGTCCACCTAGACCATGTGGGGCTGGTCAACCATCCTAGGTGGCCATCTAGAAGGTTGGAATGTCAATTGACCACATGGTAGACAAGTGGTTATAAAATTCAAAGGTAGGCTACCTACCATTCCTACCTTGTCCCCCCATTAGAATTAATTAGGAATTTCATTTTTTTTATTTTATTTGGATCAAATATGAAGTCCCTTAAATGCCCCTCCAGATCCTAGATCTAAGGGTATTCATGGTCTTTTTTATGTATTATATAAGTCATGTATTTCTATTATTCTAGAATTAATGAAATGAGAAAAAGCATTGTGCAAGACCCCCTCCCCCTTGAGTGAATTTCGACCTCCCCTCTCTCTCCCTCTGGTTTCTTCATCCCCAACCCCCATTCTAGAGTGCTATCTTCTTCCCCCTACCTCCGGTGATCATCGGTGCCGCCGCCGTTCATGCCGCCTACGAGCCGCCGCGGAGCCATCTTCAAGGTTCTGTCCTGCTGGATACAGGTGACTTCCATGAAATTCTACAGTCAGCCACGAAGTCCTCTTGATCTGAAATTTTTAGAGGTTGTTCCTATCTTGTATCCCCATCTCCACACAAAAATTCAGGTTCAAACTCCTTCGTTTGATATCTTTACATTTTCGTTCATCTTTCACTCCCAGATCTGTCCTGTCTCTGTCTACAGTGACAGCAGCTCTGTGTTTCTCACCTCCGACCATCTTTGTGATTTTTTCAAACCCTCCTAATTTTACTGTGCGTTCTGTCTATCATTCCCTACATCCATGAATTTTATTAATTTCTGATCAGCCTTCTACCTATTTTTCAAAATTCATGTTCTATCTCTGCTACAGTGCTTTTAGTCAGATTCCAGATCTGACCCACTGTTAGTACTAAAATCCTATCAATTCGTAGCCACATCCAAACTTGTCAAAACCAATTTTTCCGTCTTCTAGCTCAATTTCCTACAACTTTGATGAAGACCTCAAGAGCTGAATCGGACATCTACCCTGCGGTCAATGGCAGTTCTCATAGAACAGCCCTACAGATCTGAGAGTTAGACCACCGTATAACAGCAACCTTCAAAATTCACCAATTATACGTACATGCTTTGTTATTTTTCTGTAATCATAGAGGATTTAAGCCCTTCGAAGCAGCTTTCCAATGGCGCCAGTTTCGTCGCATTCCGACGTCGGGGCTGATCGCAGCGTCCGTTCTCGCCGGAGCGCGCGCCGGAAAATAGAACCGGCAGGTCCGTGGCCGGTTATTCCAACCGGTGCCGATCGGAGCCACCCGGCCTCCGGCCGGCGAACCAGCGTGCCGCCATCCCGGGGAACGCTTCCCTAAGTGTCCCCACTACAGCGGTGTCACCGGATCCCACTCGACCCCTCCGGACAGCACGTGGGCCCCACCGTCACTAGTTCGGGTGTTATCGAATCAACGCGAGAAGCCGCCCGTCAACCCGAATTCGGTCCTCCCGGACCCCATTGTGTAGCCCTTTACCTCCCTGCGTGGAGTCGGCAGCGAGTTGTATTGCTGTAATCTTGTGTATTATTTTTCCGGGGGTACGAGTTTCGGCCGGGCCCGTCTTCCCCACGCCGAGCGCGTGGAGGTATCGTTTCCGCTCCTTTCTCGGCATTTTACTTACTTCATATATATTTGTTTATGCCGCTGCTAGAGAGCATGTGTAGGGATATCTAGCTCGCTTTATATGTTCATTACCGCTGCTGCGAGAGAGTACGTGACCGTCCCGTGACCCGATCCGGGCACAAAAGAGAGCCGATCACCCTAGCTCATTGCCGGTTTCTCAACCGCGCACATCCGACGCTTCCCTCGTTAAGGGGCAATCACGAGCTTGTCGTGTCCGTGGTCTCGTCCCGCATCAATTTGGTATCAGAGCCAGTTGAGTCTAGGGTGTCCAACAAAAAAGTGTCTTTTGCATTGCATCCCAATAACCCGGTATATCAAAAGGTGTTGTCCGAACGTTAGGCTACGCCTATCGAGAAGGTCGCACACTTGCGCGAGTGATCTTCGGATCGCTTATCTCCGCCACGTACCGAGTCTTGGTCGTCATGTTTAGGGTTGTAGTCCATTGTCTAGGTGGTTCATCTACTAGTGTCGACATGCCCACCCACTAGTCCCTAATCCCCATGGATTCCCAAACACCCGGATGGTGGAGATACTATCTCAAATGGAAGGACCACCTGAACCATCCCACGAGGCCCGAAACCCGAGACTTCTACGGGTCCGATGACCCAAGTGTCTACCTAGAATGGGAAGCCATTATGGACGATTACTTCGAGCTGTACATTATGTACGGGCCCATGCAAGTCGATGTTGCCAAAAGGTGACTTTTTGGTGAAGCCGCCGCAACTTGGAGGAACATCAAATATTGGAGGGAGGATAGGAATCTAAGGCCCATCGAGTCATGGTGGGAAATGAAGAGAGCGCTTAGGAGGGCCTACATTCCCCGCCCACCTACCTCCAACCACGGAGGTCATACCACTCACCAACCCCACCAACTCACCCACAATCAAGTGGGCCACACCTCTACCCAATCCCACCCCTTCACCGCCATCCAAGCCCACCAAGGCGACCCCAATCTAGTGGCCCGCCCAGTCACCTCCAACCAGCCTCCCCTTGGCACCCCTATCCCAACCCACTCAAGTACCTCCAACCGAGTGGAAGCCCCGCTTATAGCCAAGCCTAGGACCACACCTAGGCCGAGGGACGAGGAGCGAGTCCGCCCCAAGGTCTCTACTCCAACCCGCTCCTTTGAGGAATTCAAGAAAATGATTTCGGATTTGTTGGACAGGATAAGTGCTTCTTCACCTCTCGTAGGTGCTCCATCACCACCCTCTCCTTCCGAGCTCTATTCGGAACCTTCTTCTTTGGAGCTACCAAAGCCCGAGCCACCCGTATTTCTAACGGGTACACTATACATCGCCGAGCCGCTTTTTAGTTGGCTCAAGGATGGCTTGGTCCCACCTCCCTTTCCATCCATGGACCCCATCCTACCTATAGTGCCGGTCAACTCATTCCATACTACATTTCGATCTCGTCACCATGTTGATACGTTGGACGATCTTGTCATGGGATTAGATTCACAATGGGAGTTGACGTATCTTTTGGCCCGAGGCTTTGACCAACCCGCTAGTCTTAGCTTCACCCATCCGACCTTCGGGTCCATTACCTCCGAGTGCACCGTGGGTTGTGTCACCACGAAGGTTCTTCTACTTCTCCCGCTACCGGACGAGCCCAAATTCATACCCTTTTGTCCGAGGGAGGAATCATACTTCTTGCCTACGATCCCCGTCCCACCCATCACCATTCAAGAAGGTGACTATCCACACCATCAAAACTTCTACACGTGAGACCGTAACTTGTGGGAACCCACCATAAGGGGTCATACCTTCTTTGATCCCTTTGACCCATTCCCTAGTGGATCCTTAGACCGTTCATATTCACTTCACTTCTTCGAGGGAGTCCGCTACCACACCCCTTCCCCACGGGCCGGGTCGTCTATGCCCACCAAGCCCGTACCCTTACAAGATACACCATCATCTAGGGGAGATACTATTGACCCTCCCACATCCACATCCCATATGCATGCATGGCCCACCTTAGGAGGTCTAGGATTTCCGCATGATGTCAACCACCGGTTACGTCAGATGCATGCATGGCATACGTTCGGGTGTCCTGGTCCGCCGTCACCCATGTACGGGTCGGACTAACATTAGGTGTGTCTAGGGTCATAGATGAGTCGGTGTGCTTTTTCTTTGTGTGGTATGTCTGTCTGCATGTGTCTTGTGCAAGCTCGTTATCATTCTCTTATGAGTAAGAGGCGAGTGGACTCATTCGATGAGTATGGGATTGGTTCTATATCTACACCCGGATCTAGTCACCTACAGGGACTCAGCAGTGATTCCTAGTGAGTCTTTGAGCCGCTTCCTTCCCTTTTGAGAGTGCCCCACCCGGAGTGTCCACCTCTAGCTCACAGCAGCTTGTGCATATCGAGTATATATGGAATGAGCAGGTGACGGTCACTTGGAGTGGAGCATACCCGCGTTACTTGGCACGGTGACGGATCCACCGGAGTACTCGAGCATCCATACCCCTACTCGAAGGGGTCGAGTTCCTCCCACCCGGGGAGAAATGATGGGGACATCGAGACAAGACCGTCCGAATTTTGATTGCATTTATGTCCTTTCATCTTTGTATGTATACCCTTGTGTTATATGGGTACGCAATTGTAAGTCTTAGTGGGTTTATATGTAAAATTCCCGTAGGCCCAAGCAACTGGACCCTCACCCCTTTCCCATTGGTCCACCTAGACCATGTGGGGCTGGTCAACCATCCTAGGTGGCCATCTAGAAGGTTGGAATGCCAATTGACCACATGGTAGACAAGTGGTTAAAAAATTCAACGGTAGGCTACCTACCTTTCCTACCTTGTTCCCCCATTAGAATTAATTAGGAATTTCATTTTTTTATTTTATTTGGATCAAATATGAAGTCCCTTAAATGCCTCTCCAGATCCTAGATCTAAGGGTATTCATGGCCTTTTTTTATTTATTATATAAGTCATGTATTTCTATTATTCTAGAATTAATGAAATGAGAAAAAGCATTGTGCAAGACCCCCCCCCCCCTTGAGTGAATTTCGACCTCCCCTCTCTCTCCCTCTGGTTTCTTCATCCCCAACCCCCATTCTAGAGTGCTATCTTCTTCCCCCTACCTCCGGTGATCATCGGTGCCGCCGCCGTTCGTGCCGCCTACGAGCCGCCGCGGAGCCATCTTCAAGGTTCTGTCCTGCTGGATACAGGTGACTTCCAAGAAATTCTACAGTCATCCACGAAGTCATCTTGATCTGAAATTTTTAGAGGTTGTTCCTATCTTGTATCCCCATCTCCACACAAAAATTCAGGTTCAAACTCCTTCATTTGATATCTTTACATTTTCGTTCATCTTTCACTCCTGGATCTGTCCTGTCTCTGTCTACAGTGACAGCAGCTCTGTGTTTCTCACCTCCAACCATCTTTGTGACTTTTTCAAACCCTCCTAATTTTACTGTGCGTTCTGTCTATCATTCCCTACATCCATGAATTTTATTAATTTCTGATCAGTCTTCTACCTATTTTTCAAAATTCATGTTCTATCTCTGCTACAGTGCTTTTAGTCAGATTCCATATCTGACCCACTGTTAGTACTAAAATCCTATCAATTCGTAGCCACATCCAAACTTGTCAAAACCAATTTTACCGTCTTCTAGCTCAATTTCCTACAACTTTGATGAAGACCTCAAGAGCTGAATCGGACATCTACCCTGCGGTCAATGGCAGTTCTCAAAGAACAGCCCTACAGATCTGAGAGTTAGACCACCGTACAACAGCAACCTTCAAAATTCACCAATTAGAAGTACATGCTTTGTTATTTTTCTGTAATCATAGAGGATTTAAGCCCTTCGAAGCAGCTTTCCAATGGCGCCGGTTTCGTCGCATTCCGACGTCGGGGCTGATCGCAGCGTCCGTTCTCGCCGGAGCGCGCGCGGGAAAACAGAACCGGCAGGTCCGTGGCCGGTTATTCCGACCGGTGCCGATCGGAGCCGCCCGGCCTCCGGCCGGCGAAACAGCGTGCCGTCAGCCCGGGGAATGCTTCCCTAAGTGTCCGCACTACAGCGGTGTCACCGGATCCCACTCGATCCCTCCAGACAGCACGTGGGCCCCACCGTCACTAGTTCGGGTGTTGCCGAATCAACACGAGAAGCCGCCCGTCAACCCGAATTCGGTCCTCCCGGACCCCATTGTGTAGCCCTTTACCTCCCTGCGTGGAGTGGGCAGCGAGTTGTATTGCGGTAATCTTGTGTATTATTGTTCCGGGGGTACGAGTTTCGGCTGGGCCCGTCTTCCCCACGCCGAGTGCGTGGAGGTATCGTTTCCGCTCCCTTCTCGGTATTTTGCTTACTTCATATATATTTATTTATGCCGCTGCTAGAGAGCATGTGTAGGGATATCTAGCTCACTTTATATGTTCATTACCGCTGCTGCGAGAGAGTACGTGACCGTCCCGTGACCCGATCCGGGCACAAAAGAGAGCCGATCACCCTAGCTCATTGCCGGTTTCTCAACCGCACACATCCGACGCTTCCCTCGTTAAGGGGCAATCACGAGCTTGTTGTGTCCGTGGTCTCGTCCCGCATCACTCGTGCTCAAAGCGAGGTTGGCCCGCTACGTCCCATGGTTGGCCCTCGTCGGTCATCCCCTCATAGGGTCTCCACCGCACCTGCATCCACAAAACAAACATTCATCATCATTCCACTCTTGTATTTCCTTCCTGTGAGCATTGTTACTATATGGTATTTTACGCTATTATAGCATATCAAGGACCTTGTGGTTCTGACGAACTTGGAATTTGAGTTCCCCTTCATCAAAAACTGTGATAATTCCAAGAGAATCTTGATCGCACGGATAGGCCGTTGAGTCATTAAAGGTCTGGGATGATGGTTCCACTTTCTGGGTTGATGCACGGACAAATGGGCTTCAGCTTAGTGTCAGCTCAGAGATTTGGATTCTTGACCGAATCTAGATGGCTTAACAATATTATCCTTGATTATTTTCTATTTTTAGTTTGTTTTATTTTTCTTTTAGCCCAGCATGCATCATATAGGACTTTGAGCTTCATGCTGAAAATCTTCATATTATGGTAATAATGAAGGTCACTCGCTCTTGATTGAGTTGACATGAGATATTCCACTCCAAATTGAGTACTTTATTCTCTCTGAAGCCGCTCAGGCTAGTTCCTTGAAAATGCCTCTTTGCTGGGTCTTCATCTCAATTCACTTTATTTTTTTGCAAATTCACCTTGGTTGTAGCACGTCCACGTTGGCTGGTAAACGCTCTCCAATGGTGCCTCCCTGTCATGCCAAAGCGCACATTTTACTTGTTTAGTTTAGTCTCCTTTACCCAGCAAATCGATGTTTCCTTGGAATCACCCGAAGTTGCTTCACTCAGAATCTTGGAAAGATTTCAAAAGCCTAGTGTCACAGGCGTGTCACATCACAACTTGGTATCTACTTATCAGTTCGTTCCACTTCATTTCACTTCATTACACTTTCACTTTCATTACGTCTCACTCCCTTGCAAAGCAGACGCCAAGGCGGGGCAGCTGTAGACACGCCAAAATTGATACTATGTTGATCAAGTCTCATGTCACTATGTTAACGCCCCAAAGTGAACTTCAATATTTCTATAATATAAAGTTTTTCTATTTTTGTGTGGGTTTTTATGATTTTTTCTTGCATTCTTGTAATTAACGACTCGAAGAGGGGCGTGTTTTAAATAGCGACCTGAGCTAGGGCGTTTTTCATAGAAAGGACGACTGGCGCAAGAGGCGTCAGTTTTTTATATTTGACGTATCCTACCCTAATTGAAATCAAAAATTAACGTCCCTCCCTGGGTCGTGTTTTGAATTAACGCCTCGCCTTCAGGCGTCTCTTTATAATTTTCAAATAAGGAAGGTTTTTCTTACTAAAATTAAATCCAAGAATTGACGTCTTTGTGCCAGTCGTTATTTCAATTAACGCCCTGACTGAGGTCGTCAATTTCAAGTAACGCCCTGATGTGGGTCGTCTCTTTTCCTTCCGTGTCCTGCTTGAACTGCTCTTTCCTGGAGAGTCCCCTGCTCTGTTTGGTCATCTTGCTCGATTAGGGAACTAGAGGCCTTGCCGTAGAAGGGTCTTGCTAGTTCTTATCCCATTAGATTTGTGTTTTCTACCCTATAAATACGTCCCTGGGTCGAGTTCGCGCGAGGTTAGCAGAAGCTAGATAAGAGGCAGAGCTGTTAGAAAAAGAGAGAGCTGTTAGCTGTGAGTTGTTATCTGTTAGCCGTGAGGAAGAAAGAGAGTAGCAGCTAAGAGAGATTAACCCACAGAGGGCGCGCAAGAGAATTTTCTTCTGTAACATCCTTGTTACTTCGGTGCTCTGCTTCTTCCTGTTGTGTCAGTCGCAAGTTCAACTTGGTTTTTCTCCCTTTACTGTTGTCAGGAACAGCAGGGAGTTCTTTGCCTCAATTTACTACTTCATCTTTGTTCATCATACATCGTTCCCCTTTTAAGTTTGCATTAGCTCTGCATCATATCTCTTTCCTTCCCTAATTTTCTTAGGGGTTTTAAAATAACCAAAAGGTGCACACTGCATGCTTTTACTCCATCATCTTATTTATTTCTGAATTGATACTACACACACGTTTGGCTAATCCCTCCTCTTTTGATTGTTTGTTCTTTGTTTAAGGGTAATCAAGAGGAAAACCCCCTTCATCGGCCGACCGGTAGAAGGAGGATGAAGGAATCTACACTCATCCCGCATCCTATTTTCACCAGGTATTCGCGATCAATTTCTTTTATTTTTGAGGTAACCCCTCTGGCGATCACACTCCAATAGCAATCTCTTGCTCCTTTTATTTCATTTATTTCACTATTTATTTATCTCTTACTTATTTATTTTTGATGTGAAAAACACGATTCACAGGACCCAGTGAGTCGGACATTCTTGATGCCTTGGGGGCACATGGTGCCCAGCCTGGAAGATGTGGTCCGAATCACAAGCCTCAGAGTGGATGGCGAGACAGTGACCGGTGTCACCTACGCGGACTACCGAGAAGGTGCCCAGAAGCTACTAGGGTTGGACCTAGATGGTCGGAAGAACAGGTCAATAGCCAGGGAGTCCATCATGGAGGCGCTAAGACTTACTGATATTCGTCCACGTGATGATGATTCCTTGGAAGAATTCATAGAGATAACGGAAAGAGTGTGTCGTGTTGTGTACTGCATAGATGTTGGCAATTGGGAGAGCTCCAACATGGATTTGAGGATATTTCTCCTCTTTTTACTGGGAAGATTGCTACTGAGCTCAAAGGGAGACGACATCCACTGTCGCTTCTTGGAGCTCCTAGTAGACCTCGAGAGAGTAGGGCAGTATGCCTAGGGAGCCGCCATGCTGGCGCATCTGTTTACAGGTCTGTCCCAAGAGGCAGACCGGGAGGTGACTATAAGTGGCTTCACACCATTTATCCAGGCACTTTTTGTTTTTGTTTTGTTTTATTTATTTTTTTGTATTATTTTTTTTTTATTTTTGCAATAGTCCACTTAAGGCATGATGATATATGATGATGCAGCTATGGAGCTATTATTACCTCCCGATGGGGAGAGCTCGGCATTGGTGACCAGTGATGGTGCCGTTAGCTAGACGGTGACAACCCATCATGAGCACCGCACCTCTATCCTACCAACTGATGGTGTTAAGACATGAGCTGCAGAAGTTCCCTGCAGCGATGGTAGGATTCTTTTTTTCTCTCTTTTTTTATTTGTTTTTTTTTATTTTTGCTTTTGATCAGCTAAAAGGATATGTGCAACCTAACCTAGGTGAACTAGAGGCCCTACTTAGGTATGGTTGATGTGGTCCAACCGTGGGTTATAACAAGTCGTGCTCGGTTCGGACAAGACCTTTGGATCCACTGCCTGCATGAAATTGAGCTGCTTCGGCTACGATTGGTTATGAAGACCCTAGGGTTGGCCCAGGAATGGGTAGATACAATTGTGCCACCTCGCGTTAGGAGAAAGACGCCCGGGCTGGCAACCTACATTGATTGGCGTGTGCGGTTCCCTGAACAATATGAAGACTGGCAACGGGGGTCGTGGAATCGTAGTCGCAGGATAGCGAGGACTATCTTCGTCTCTATAGGGCAATGTATGCAGAGCGACTCCAACCTAGGGGGCTTGTGGAGGTAAATCTCCCTTTCTTCTCTTTTCTTCTTTTTTTTGATTTTTTTTATGGAAGTGTTGACTCCTATAACATGGCTACAGGATGCCCGTGATACCATGATAGCGAACTTGCGAGTTCGCTTGGCAGACACGGAGCAATAGTTGGGTGACACCCATAGAGCCTTGAGTGCCTCAGTAAGTGTATATACACTGCATGCTCCTAATCAACCCTAGATTCATGGTGCTCAGCCACTAATTATCACCTCATGTTGTTATAGCACGCCCAGATTGACGCAGCCTCATCAGCGATGGGAGCAGATGGCGTCTCTTCAAGGTTATGGATCCGTACCTCAGAGCTTGATTTGCTTCACCTGTAACTTGCTCGTGCCACGCAACATGCCACGGAGGCAGAAGGAATGCTCTCTATACAAGTAAGGGTTTCACTGTTGAATTTTCATTGTCCATGTCTCGCCACATATCTGAGACCGTGTATCTGGTAGGCAAAAGAGACGCAAGAGGCAATTGCCCATGCTACGCAGAGGGAGGCTAGAATAGCGGAGCTGGAGGAGGAATTGTGGCGTCGTCCAGATGATGACTCTTCTAGGGACGTCGTGGAGCTGAGGATCACCCTTCAACTGGAGAGGGAAGATCGCGAAAGAGAACGGGTAGAGAAAGAAAGGGATAGAGAAAGAGAGAGAGCCGACATGTTGGCTGAGAGAGAGGAGAGAAGGGCCATGGAGGCCCAATTGTTTGAACTCCGAACCAGCCTTGGTCTTGCTAAACAATAACTGAGAGATGGTGAGGAGCGCTACCAAATAGCACGAGAGCGTGACTTTCGTGTTAGTAGCTTCTTTGCTGCCCCCGGAGATTGACGCCGGAGTGTGGAGATGGAAAGAGAACTACAGAGCGGTAGAAATATCACTTTTCGTAGTTGGATAACACCATCTAGAGCGTCTTGCCCAGAGAGCGGCGGGACAAGTAATGTAGAGAGAGAGGGTGAAACTTAATGTATAATTTTAAGAAGGAAATGAAGGAATGTTTAGTTTCCTGTCTTCCGCCTTCGTTCCTACTGTAACACCCGAATTCGTCCGAAACTTAAAGATAGTTAAATATCTTATAGTTAGTCCATATGAATTTTATGTTACCTTAATTAAAGTCTAATACCTTGAACGGTATTGTTTAACGAACATTATTAAGTAAATTAAATAGCTATCTCAATTTAATAATGTATATCTTTTTATAGGAATGTCATAATAGGATCAATATTAGATCCGTTGGATAGAGAATTCAAAGATCTACAAGTTTCATGTTGAACACTTTTTCAAATTTTAACGTTTAGAAGGCCAAAAATAAGATAGAGTGAACTAATTCTTAGAAATTATGTTATTGTTAACTTTCTCAAGAGTTTTATATAAAAATCTAAACAAATAATAATAATAATAACAAAACAAAAACCCAAAACCCACGTAATCCCCCTCCCTCCAAAATATCTCCCCCCTCCTTATCCATTCCCCCACTTCACCCTCCCCCTCCTAACACCTCCCTCACTTAAACCCTCCCCCTCCCTCTTATCTCCTCCTCCCCTCCCCCTATATAAAGCCCCCCTCTCCCCCTCTCTTTCTCACGTATCCACCCTCTTCTCTCCCTCCAACTCTTTCTATTCTCTCACTCCTCTCTCTCTCTCTCTCTCTCTCTCTCTCTCTCTCTCTCTTTTATTTTCATTTATTTCTTCTTTTCTACTCTCTTCACTCTCTCCCTCTACTCTCTTTATTTTCTCTCTCTATTTTCTCTCTCTACACTCTCTTTATTTTCTCTCTCTATTTCTCTCTCTACACTCTCTTTACTTTCTATCTCTAATCTCTTTATTTTCTCTCTTTCTATCTACTTTCTCTCTCTATTCTCTCTATTCTCTACTTTCTCTCTCTACTTTCTCTCTCTCTACTTTCTCTCTCTACTTTCTCTCTCTAAATTCTCTCTCTAAATTCTCTCTCTATCTTTTCTCTTTAATATCTCTCTCTACTTCTCTCTCTACTCTCTCCACTGTCTTTCTCTACCCTCTCCACTTTCTCTCTCTAGTTTCCCTCTCTAGTTTCTCTCTCTACTTTCTCTCTCATCACTCTTCCCACTCTCATCCTTTTATTAATAAACGGAGAAGATAATACAGCATCAAAATAATATAAATAATTGATAAAAACTTGGACGGATGATTTGAAGTTATTTTGGATAATTTCACCCTTCTTTACGCATCTGGGACTGGAAAATTATCTTTTCCTACGCAAGGACTTTTACGGGAGCTCGGGTGAGATACTAAATGATGCGGGACGGGACCACGGACACGATAAGCTAGCGGTCGTCCCTTAGCGAGGGAAGCGTCGGATGTGCGCGGTTGAACAACCGGCAGTGAGCTAGGGTGGTCGGCTCTCAATTGTGCCCGGATCGGGTCACGGGACGGTCACTCTCTCACTCGCAGCAGTGATATGATAAATTAAAAGCGAGCTAGGTAACCCTACACATGCTCTCTAGCAGCGGCATAAACAAGCATATATAGAAATAAGCGGAATGCCAAGCAAGGAGCGAATACGATACCTCCACGCGCTCGGCGTGACGAAGATGGCACCCGGCCGAAACTCGTACTCCCGGGAACTTAATACATTAAGATTACAGCAATACAAGTAAGCCCACTCCACGCAGGGAGGTAACGGGCGACACAAGGGGGCCCGGGAGGACCAATTCCGGGTTGACGGGCGGTTTCCGGGCACGGCTTCGGCTTCGCGCGTACTCGTGCTAGTGGGGCCCACGTGTGGATCGGAGGGGTCGTGTGGGACCTGATGCCTCCTCTGGTGTGGGTACACTTGGGAAGCGCTCCCCTAGGATGGCGAGTTGCTGGAACGACCGCCAGACGCCGGGCGGCCCTCGGACGACGCTCGCGGGAAACCGGCCACAAGTCTGCACTTACTGTCTTCTCGCGCGCTGTCCGGCGAGATCGACTGCTGTGATGAACCCCGTCGTCGGAATGCAACGAGCTCAGCGCCGTTGGAAAGAGGACTCCAAATACTTCGACGTAGGGGCCTTCAGAAAAAATAATCAGATACGTATATCTGACTTATAGAATTTACACCCTTGCTGTAAACAGGCCAGAACTGCAGGGGCAGGTTCTGACTTCTCTGAAAATCACCGTTGACCGGTGGGAGGACCTTGGAATATGGAGATGAGTTCTTCATAAAAGTTGAAGATCTCTGAGATAGAAAACCGGGACTATTTTTGGTTTTTGATTTGGATAGGAAATGGATTTTATGGGATTTTTTGAGTGGACCTGGGTCGGATCTGGGACACTGTTGAAAAATTGCTCACAGGAACGGGTACGAATTTTGAAAAATACCTAGAGACCTTATCAAAAATTAAGAAAATTCATGGTGGTAGACATATGCGGACAGAAGTCTCAGTAATTTTTAGAGCCCCAAAAAAATTCAAAACATGGGTCGAACAAGGTAGACTCAGAACTGTTTAATAGTAGACAGAACCTGGACAGAACTGAAATTTGAACTTGGACGAAAATCTAAAAATATCTAAAGGACGAATTTTTGCCTGAAATTTTTTGTGGAGGTAAGGTTTCAAGAGGGGAACCAACCCTGAAAATTGGAGCTTCAGAAGATGAGGGAAGAGAGAGAGACAATTCGGAGAAGAGAGGTCTGTCCAGAGTGGACAGAAAACCGAATTCGTTGGTGAAGACGCGTCGGCGGCGAGACGGCGGCGGCGGCGATCACCGGAGCTGCTTCAGAAGTTGGAGGGGATCAAGAGGGGAGGGATCTCACTCTATAACTGGGCTGGAGGTGGAAGAACACCAGGGAGAGAGGGGAGAGGGGCACAAGCTTCAAGGAGGCAAAATGCTAATTTCTTCTTCATTAATTCTTTCCATAAGAAAATACAAGTATTTATATGAAAGGGTTCTAATCTAATATGAGCCCTTGGATCAAGGGTTGAAGAATGGAGGGTTGAGATGTGGTGTGAACACCACATTAAACCCAAATAAACTAATAGGTCCGCCCCCCCCTTAAAGAGGACAATTTGGAATTGTCTTCTTTATTTAATTCATGGTCCAAGTCCAAATTTGGACCATGGACCAGCCACCTTGGACCCAAGAGTCCATGTGGACCAATAAGGAGGAGGGAGGGGGCCCCTGCAGGGCCTACAAGCATATTTGCAAAGAAACCCAATGGCCTTTTGCAAATAAACCCACTAAGACCTACTATTGTGTACGCATATATCACAAGGGCGTACATACAAATACAAAAGGACATAAATGCAAACACAAAGTGAGCTGGTTGTCGCTGATGTCCCCATCAATTCTCCCCGGGTGGGAGGAACTCGACCCCGTCGAGTAAAGGGTGCGGCTGCTCAGGTCTCCGGCGGATCCGTCACCGTGCCAAGTAGCGTGGGTATGCTCCACTCCAAGTGATCGACACCTGCTCATTCCACATATACTCGATATGCGCACTGCTATGGCCAAAGGTGGTCACTCCGAAGGGGCACTCTCAACGGAAGGAAACAGCTCAAAGACTCACTAGGAATCACTGTTGAGTCCCTATAGGTGACTGATCCGGGTATAGATGTAGAACCGATCCCATACTCATCAAGTGAGTCGACTCGCTTCACACTCATAAGAGAACGACACGAGCTTGCAGAAGACACATGCAGACTCACCATGCACTGACACATGAATGAAAATCACACAAACAATCGACTCAAAATCACCACACAAACAAACCACACAAAGAAAGCACACTGACTCATGCATGACTCTAGACTAAGGTGGTAGCATCAAACCCACTAGGTGGCGACATCCTGGGCGGCAAAAGGGTCGCCCAGCTCTTCCCCCATGGCATAGTATTCATCGGCCAGTGCCTCGTCGGCCTCGTAATCGACATGCTCAAGTTCGGGAGGTGCGGATCCTCCAACACCTAAGGCTAGGGTGGTGCGAGCGGGACACTCACTAGCAATGTGGCCGTACCCGTGACAGTGGAAACATTGTATTCGCGATCGACTACTCTCCCCGATAAGAGGGGCCTTACCCTTATCATCCCGCCGGGTAGGGGGTGTAGGCAACAATGGGGGAGGTGTAGGTGCCTTGGACAAGAGTGGCGGGGGTGCCGGTGCCAGAGGACGGGCTATAGGAGCTGGGGGACGGGCAAAGGGTGCCGGTGGTTGGGATGGAAATAGATCCCGGGGTGGAGGAGGGCGAGGCCGTGGAGCGAAGTGCTCCTGACGGGTGGGCTCCTGAGGTCGAGCCATGGGAGGCCGCTGATGTGGGCCTATAGAGTGACGGGGCTCGGTACTACAGAGAGGGGTGGGGCCCAACCGATGGCTAGACTCGAACTCTCCCTCAAATTGCTCCATCTCGAGAGCAACCTGGTATGCCTCTTCCAACGTCTTGGCATTGCGGCGGAAAAGCTCATACTGGTAGTGTGGCCGCAAACCACGTCGAAAGCGGGACACGGGCATGGTACTCTCCTCCGTGACACCACATCGTAGAAAGTACTCATCAAACTCCGCGATGTATTCGGAGACGGACCGGTCTCCCTGGCTAAGACTTTGCCATCTATCGATGAGTCGCTGGCGGTATGTGGGAGGAAGGTACTTTTGCCGAAGTTTATTCTTCATCTCGGCCCATGTGTCGATCGGGGGTTCTAGCCGCTGAAGTAGCAGGCTCTCCACATTCTTCCAATAAGTTTGTGCCTGCCCCATAAGTTTCATGGTGGCAAATCGGACCCTTCGACGCTCCGACATATCATACCATTCAAAATAACGGTCCATGCCAAACTCCCAATCTAGGTAGACTTTCGGATCCAAAGACCCGTAAAAAGCGGGAGGATCCGCTCGCACGGTCTTAAGGACCCGATCATCATCCTCATCTCGTTGTGGCTGAAAACCACGACGGCGTTGACCATACCCCTCGTAGGCATTGTCGGACCCATAGTCCTCGAGACCAAGGTCACGGTGTGGTAGTTGGGGAACCCGAGGAGGGGCGGGTGGAGGAACCAGTGGTGGCTGGTTTTGGGCCGCGGGAGCGGCCTGGACTTGAGCCATGGGAGCGGGTTGGACTTGGGCCCCCGCGGGAGGAGGTGCGGGTGGACCTTGGGCTGCCCCAGGAGGGTCCCCGTGTGACATCCTATCTAATCGCCCAACGAGGTCTTGGACCGACCTATCGGAGTTCTCCATGCGTCCCTCCATGGCCCTAAGGCGACCATCCATATTCTCGGAGAAGGTCCGAAAGTTAGCATCGGATTGGTCCAACCTAGCCATAATGGCCATCATCGCCTCTTGTAGGGAGTGGAAGTCTCCCGAGGTATCCCGTGGGTTGGCCATAGGTGGGGGTGGGGGTGAGTACTGAGTACCCCGACGAGTGGGCATGCAAACACACCGACTAGAGGACACCGACTAAAGCAAAACACACTAATGCAAAATGATGCGCCTAGACTTAACCAAAACTCGGTACGCGGCGGAGATAATTGACCCGAAGGTCACTCGCACAAGTGTGCGGCCTTCCCGATAGGCGTAACCTAACGGTCGGACAACACCTTTTTATATACCGAGTAAAGGGATGTATGCGACCCAAAAATGACTCTTTTTGTTGTTTTAAAAATATGATGATCCTAAACACGACTTAGACCGACTAATGACTAGACGTAAATGACACTCTTTTTTTTTTTTTGCTTTTTGACACCCTAGACTCAAACTGGCTCTGATACCAAATTGATGCGGGACGGGACCACGGACACGATAAGCTAGCGGTCGTCCCTTAGCGAGGGAAGCGTCGGATGTGCGCGGTTGAACAACCGGCAGTGAGCTAGGGTGGTCGGCTCTCAATTGTGCCCGGATCGGGTCACGGGACGGTCACTCTCTCACTCGCATCAGTGATATGATAAATTAAAAGCGAGCTAGGTAACCCTACACATGCTCTCTAGCAGCGGCATAAACAAGCATATATAGAAATAAGCGGAATGCCAAGCAAGGAGCGAATACGATACCTCCACGCGCTCGGCGTGGCGAAGATGGCACCCGGCCGAAACTCGTACTCCCGGGAACTTAATACATTAAGATTACAGCAATACAAGTAAGCCCACTCCACGCAGGGAGGTAACGGGCGACACAAGGGGGCCCGGGAGGACCAATTCCGGGTTGACGGGCGGTTTCCGGGCACGGCTTCGGCTTCGCGCGTACTCGTGCTAGTGGGGCCCACGTGTGGACCGGAGGGGTCGTGTGGGACCTGATGCCTCCTCTGGTGTGGGTACACTTGGGAAGCGCTCCCCTAGGATGGCGAGTTGCTGGAACGACCGCCGGACGCCGGGCGGCCCTCGGACGACGCTCGCGGGAAACCGGCCACAAGTCTGCACTTGCTGTCTTCTCGCGCGCTGTCCGGCGAGATCGGCTGCTGTGATCAACCCCGTCGTCGGAATGCAACGAGCTCAGCGCCGTTGGAAAGAGGACTCCAAATACTTCGACGTAGGGGCCTTCAGAAAAAATAATCAGATACGTATATCTGACTTATGGAATTTACACCCTTGCTGTAAACAGGCCAGAACTGCAGGGGCAGGTTCTGACTTCTCTGAAAATCACCGTGGACCGGTGGGAGGACCTTGGAATATGGAGATGAGTTCTTCAGAAAAGTTGAAGATCTCTGAGATAGAAAACCGGGACTATTTTTGGTTTTTGATTTGGATAGGAAATGGATTTTATGGGATTTTTTGAGTGGACCTGGGTCGGATCTGGGACACTGTTGAAAAATTGCTCACAGGAACGGGTACGAATTTTGAAAAATACCTAGAGACCTTATCAAAACTTAAGAAAATTCATGGTGGTAGAAATATGTGGACAGAAGTCTCAGTAATTTTTAGAGCCCCAAAAAAATTCAAAACATGGGTCGAACAAGGTAGACTCAGAACTGTTTAACAGTAGACAGAACCTGGACAGAACTGAAATTTGAACTTGGACGAAAATCTAAAAATATCTAAAGGACGAATTTTTGCCTGAAATTTTTTTTGGAGGTAAGGGTTCAAGAGGGGAACCAACCCTGAAAATTGGAGCTTCAGAAGATGAGGGAAGAGAGAGGGACAATTCGGAGAAGAGAGGTCTGTCCAGAGTGGACAGAAAACCGAATTCGTTGGTGAAGACGCGTCGGCGGCGAGACGGCGGCGGCGGCGATCACCGGAGCTGCTTCAGAAGTTGGAGGGGATCAAGAGGGGAGGGATCTCACTCTATAACTGGGCTGGAGGTGGAAGAACACCAGGGAGAGAGGGGAGAGGGGCACAAGCTTCAAGGAGGCAAAATGCTAATTTCTTCTTCATTAATTCTTTCCATAAGAAAATACAAGTATTTATATGAAAGGGTTCTAATCTAATATGAGCCCTTGGATCAAGGGTTGAAGAATGGAGGGTTGAGATGTGGTGTGAACACCACATTAAACCCAAATAAACTAATAGGTCCGCCCCCCCCCCCCCCCCTTAAAGAGGACAATTTGGAATTGTCTTCTTTATTTAATTCATGGTCCAAGTCCAAATTTGGACCATGGACCAGCCACCTTGGACCCAATAGTCCATGTGGACCAATAAGGAGGAGAGAGGGGGCCCCTGCAGGGCCTACAAGCATATTTGCAAAGAAACCCAATGGCCTTTTGCAAATAAACCCACTAAGACCTACTATTGTGTACGCATATATCACAAGGGCGTACATACAAATACAAAAGGACATAAATGCAAACACAAAGTGAGCTGGTTGTCGCTGATGTCCCCATCACTAAAGTCAATTCGGAAGTCCATCCTAAAGGTAGGCATGATAAACCGAGTGCATATTATTTGTTATTTATATTTCTTTGATTTGATTTTGTTTGAAATGTGATTTAAGTCATTGATTTATTTAACCCAATGATCTATGTTTAGAATCAGTTATTTATTTAGTTACCATTATGTAAAAATATTATTTTCTCTATAATCTCTCTCTAATTTCTTTCTACTTGCTCCTTATACTTTCTCTCTCTACTCTCTCTCTACTCTAATCTCTTCGAATGGTATATAACAGTAATTTATTTAATTAATGAATTTGACTCACTACCCTATGATTAAAATCTAATTCCTGATATTAAAATGCGATCCAGTTATTTTGTAAAGTTCAATGGCAAGTTTTAAGTATTGAGACGACTATGTAATAAGCATCATAATAAGAATAAAAATTTGATTAAGCATATGGACTGTGTCACTTTAAGGAGGTGTGGGGCGACAAACCGTAGTTAGCTTCCGCTACGGGATTAGGCCCATTTCCGAGGATAAATGGACTTCTGAAAAATTCGGAACCCAGAATAAGAAAATTATCTGGGGAATGGTGGAGTATTAACTCCCGATCCTGCGTGGTTGATCAAGGCC
Source organism: Amorphophallus konjac (assembly GCA_022559845.1). NCBI lineage: Eukaryota > Viridiplantae > Streptophyta > Magnoliopsida > Alismatales > Araceae > Amorphophallus > Amorphophallus konjac. The sequence continues at coordinate 556,704,678 of CM040121.1, read as the reverse complement.
GACAGGCTCCAGCGTTTAGACCATTTGTCTTTATGTCGATGTATGGATGCCTAGGTATGTGTTTGCTACTACTTTTAGTGACGGGATGCCTGTCCAATATATGCTGCCAAATAATATGAAGCTCAGATTTGATATATGACTTTGATATGATCTGAAAATAAGTTCATCTGTATAAGCTCTGATTTAGCTAAGATATGTATTATGCCACTTATATGTAAGTCAGATAAGATTTGTTATACGCATTCGCTTATAAATATGAAAATTATGTTGCTCTATTATATTTCATATTTCCTTCGCATTCATAGTATATGTACAATCCAGTGAAATTGTGATTAGCTTTATGTATCATGGATTTGCACAGTTTAGTATATGATAAACATGTGATTGATTTTAATACCTACTGAGTCTTTGGACTCACTTTCGTTGCCTAACCATTTCAGGAAATTGACCAGTGTGCGTCTTGACTCCGACGGGCGGTAGGTCGGAGGATGATCCCGGGTTTAGTTTGGACTCCGCCGCGCAGAATAAATAGATTTAGTTTTCCTTTGAATAATGAATGTAAATATGACTTTTGGATAGAAATATGTAGTACTCTATATACGATGTAAATTATGAGTGTTTATCTTATGGAAATGGTATGGTTATATTTCTTTTGGAATATGTGATGGTTTGGCCTTTATTGCCTTGCAAATATTCGGCCCACAACACTTCCGTACATCCGCTGTGATGTCCCCAAACACGATACGGGATCGCGGGAACGGGGCGCCACAGAGAGTGGTATCAGAGCAAAGTTGTGAGACTTGGAATCATTTGCAGCCATCTGAATTTATATACCATATCATAATATCGTAGGAATTTAATTTAGAATTTGATGTCAAACCTAGAATCATACTAATTCGGATTAGTTCTCCCTCGTAGGAGATGGCTGCGAGTGATAAGGTTGAGGTTAATACTTCTCCCGAGGAGTCTGCGCCCTCAAATGGGACATCACAAGGAGTTGTCGGGGAAATAATTCATGGCGAGCTTGCTCCTGGTAGGCAAGGCACGTTACCTATTCAGGGTGTGTCAGATTTAGGAGGGTTCACACAAACTTTTCAAGGGTTAGTGCAGACTATGCAGTTATAGGCCCAAACTCAAGTAATGATGCAAGCCCAATTACAAAATCGTGTGTAAGGACAACCGAATAAGATAGCAGGCGCTACCATGATGGAGAAATTCAGACATATGAGTCCTCCTTCTTTTAAGGGGGAGAGTCACCCGGAGATTGTGGAAAATTGGGTGAGAGAAATTAAGAAAATTTTCATGGCCATTAGATGTGCAGAGCAGGATAAGGTGATATTAGCTACATTTATGTTGAAGGACCGTGCGGACGAGTGGTGGATGTCTGCACTTAGAACCACTTTTAGAGGTAGAGAGATTGAGATTAGCTGGAATGAATTTCTTGATGTCTTCCATGCAAAATTTCTCCCTCAGCATGTGAAGGACAAGAAAGAAGTTGAATTTTTAAATCTGACTCAAGGAGGTATGTCAGTTGCCGATTATGAAGCAAAATTTACTGAATTGGAAAAATATGCCCCTCATATTTGTTCAGATGAGCTTAGAAGGGTGAAGAAATTTGTTAGAGGTTTGAGAAGTAACATTAGATGTAGGGTTACAATCCTTGAACCTCAAACTATGACAGCAGCTTTGAGGACTGCTTTTATTGCAGAAACTGAATATGAGGAATTCTTAGTAGAAAGATAACGGGATAATGCAAAAGGGGGTAATCTTGGTTCAATTGTGAGGAAAGATAAGAAGCCGAATATGACTTTTCCAGAGAGAGTTCAACCAGTTAAGAGAGATAATATGCCAGCTTGTCAACAGTGCGGGATGCAGCATAGAGGTAATGAATGTTGGCGGGCTGTAGGTAAATATTTTTCATGTGGTCAGACAGGACATATGATAAGGGATTGTCCCAAAAGTGCAAGACAAGATCAGCAACCACAACAGCAGCGGAGAGTTCAAGCCAGAGTATATGCACTAACAAGGGAAGACACCCGAGAGGCCAATGCAGTAGCTGAAGGTATTCTTCTTATCGATGATATGCATGCAAAAGTTTTATTTGATCCGGGTGTTACACATTCCTTTATTTCTCTGAGATTTGCTGAATTATTGAAAGATAAACAAATTGTGAACACTGATGAGATGTCCATTAACACACCAACTGGGGAGATAGCTAGAACGACTTCTGTTATTCCTAGCATTGATGTGGTGATTCAGGGGAGGATTATGCCAGCATGTGTGTATCTGCTGGAAATTACTGATTTTGATGTCATCTTAGGAATGGATTGGTTAGATACAAATTTTGCCCTTCTAGATTGTCATGGAAAGAAAGTAATTTTTCAAAAACCTGGGGAGCAGACATTTCACTATCAATGTCCAAGGCACTGTTCTAATAAAACACTAGTTTCAGCACTTAAAGCTTTGAAATTGCTTAGAAGTGGATGTCAAGGTTATTTGGCTAGCATAGTGGCTATTTCTTCTAATGAAAATAAGAAAACCACCTCAGATATTGATGTTGTCAGGGAATTTCCAGATGTGTTTCCTGATGAACTTCCAGGTTTGCCACCACACCGAGAGGTGGAGTTCACTATTGAACTCTCACCGGGTACTTTACCAATTTCCATCCCTCCCTACAGAATGGCACCAGCTGAATTGGCAGAATTAAAGAAACAATTACAAGAACTGCTAGGTAAGGGGTTTATTCGACCAAGTGTATCCCCTTGGGGTGCACCTGTTCTGTTTGTTAGAAAGAAAGATGGGTCACTTAGATTATGCATTGACTATAGGAAATTGAATCAAGTGACCATTAAGAATAAGTACCATTTGTCAAGAATTGACGATTTATTTGATCAGCTGCGAGCTGCGACAGTATTTTCAAAGATTGATCTCAGATCTGGATACCACCAACTAAGGATAAGGGAAGAAGATATTTCAAAAACTACTTTCAGAACATGATATGGGCATTATGAATTTTTGGTTATGCCATTTGGGTTAACTAATGCACTAGCAGCATTTATGGATTTGATGAACAGAGTTTTTCAACCATATCTGGATACATTTGTAGTGGTGTTTATTGATGATGTGTTGATCTATTCTCCTACTGTTGAAACTCATCAAGAACATTTGAGAATCGTGTTGGAAACTTTAAGGAAACATCAACTCTATGTGAAATTTAGTAAATGTGAATTCTGGTTGGATAAGGTTCAATTCTTAGGGCATATCATTTCTGGTGATGGAGTGTCTGTTGATCCAGCTATGGTTGAGGCAGTTTTGCATTGGGAAAGGTCGAAGAATGTCAGTGAGATTAGGAGCTTTTGGGGTCTTGCGGGTTACTATCGCAGGTTTATTGAAGGTTTTCTTCTATTGCAGCTCCTATGACCAAATTGACTAGGAAATGAGTTCCTTTTGAATTGTCAGATAAATGTGAAATGAGTTTTCAGGAATTAAAAACAAGGTTGACTACAGCCCCAGTGATTACTTTACCATATGGGTCAGGAGGATTTATGGTATATACAGATGCCACTAGAAAAGGACTAGGGTATGTACTGATGCAGAATGACAAAGTAGTAGCATATGCATCCATACAATTAAAGGATCATGAGGTGAATTATCAAACACATGATTTGGAATTGACAGCAGTGATACATGCCCTGAAAATTTGACGACATTAGTTGCATGGTGAGCAGTTTAAAGTACCACCAATGGTTAAAATATATTTTTTCTCAGGAAGAATTAAATTTAAGATAAAGAATGTGGATTGAAATTTTGAAAGATTTAAGATTTATAGCAAAATTTTGAAGGAGTTTACAGAACGCATTGGGTACACAATTGAAACTTAGTTCAGCTTTTCACCCTCAAATAGATGGACAATCAGAGAGAAGCATTCAAACATTAGAAGATATGTTGAGGGCGTGCAATTTAGACTGGAAAGGCAGTTGGGATGAACATTTGCAGTTAATTGAGTTTGCATATAATAACAGCCATCATGCAAGCATAGGAATGGCACCATATGAAGCACTATATGGTAGACCATGTAGATCACCTGTTTGTTGGGATGAGGTTGGTGGGATGAGGTTGGTGAGCGGAGATTGATTGTGCCACAGATTGTACATGATTGTGTAGAAAAGGTTGAGTTGATTAGAAAAATATTACTTACAGCTCAGAGTAGGCAGAAAAGCTATGCTGATCAAAGAAGGAAAGATCTACAATTTGCTGTCGGGGATCACGTATTTCTGAAAGTTTCGCCTACTACGGGAGTAATGAGATTTGGCAAGAAAGGCAAACTCAGTCCGATGTATGTTGGACCATTTGAAATCTTAAGAAGGATTGGTGAGGCGGCATATCAGCTGACCTTACCACCATCATTTTCAGGAGTTCATGATGTATTCCATGTGTCCATGTTAAGAAAATACATGCCAGACTCATCACACATTATAGATCATGAACATTTGGAAATTCAGCCAGATCTTACATATGAGGAGAAGCCAGTTCGCATTCTCGACCGGAAAGAACAAGTGCTGAGAATGAAGACAATTCCATTGGTGAAGGTATTGTGGAAAAGTACCTTAACAGAAGAAGCCACTTGGGAGATGGAAGATGATATGAGGAAGAAATATCCACAGCTATTCGATACGTATTGAGTAAAATTTTAAATTTCGAGGACGAAATTTGTTTAAGGGGGAGAGATTTGTAACACCCGAATTCGTCCGAAACTTAAAGATAGTTAAATATCTTATAGTTAGTCCATATGAATTTTATGTTACCTTAATTAAAGTCTAATACCTTGAACAGTATTGTTTAACGAACATTATTAAGTAAATTAAATAGCTATCTCAATTTAATAATGTATATCTTTTTATAGGAATGTCATAATAGGATCAATATTAGGTCCGTTGGATAGAGAATTCAAAGATCTACAAGTTTCATGTTGAACACTTTTTCAAATTTTAACGTTTGGAAGGCCAAAAATAAGATAGAGTGAACTAGTTCTTAGAAATTATGTTATTGTTAACTTTCTCAAGAGTTTTATATAAAAATCTAAACAAAAAATAATAATAATAACAAAACAAAAACCCAAAACCCACGTAATCCCCCGCCCTCCAAAATATCTCCCCCCTCCTTATCCATTCCCCCACTTCACCCTCCCCCTCCTAACACCTCCCTCACTTAAACCCTCCCCCTCCTTACACCTCCCCCTCCCTCTTATCTCCTCCTCCCCTCCCCCTATATAAAGCCCCCCTCTCCCCCTCTCTTTCTCACGTATCCACCCTCCACTCCCCCTCCAACTCTTTCTATTCTCTCACTCCTCTCTCTCTCTCTCTCTCTCACACACACACATCTCTCTCTCTCTTCTGTTTTCATTTATTTCTTCTTTTCTACTCTCTTTATTTTCTCTCTCTACACTCTTTATTTTCTCTCTCTATTTTCTCACTCTACTTTCTCTCTCTACACTCTCTTTACTTTCTATCTCTAATCTCTTTCTTTTCTCTCTTTCTATCTATTTTCTCTCTCTATTCTCTACTTTCTCTCTCTACTTTCTCTCTCTAAATTCTCTCTCTACTTTCTCTCTCTACCTTTTCTCTTTAATATCTCTCTCTACTTCTCTCTCTACTCTCTCCACTTTCTTTCTCTACCCTCTCCACTTTCTCTCTCTAGTTTCTCTCTCTAAATTCTCTCTACCTTTTCTCTTTAATATCTCTCTCTACTTCTCTCTCTACTCTCTCCACTTTCTTTCTCTACCCTCTCCACTTTCTCTCTCTAGTTTCTCTCTCATCACTCTTCCCACTCTCATCCTTTTATTAATAAACGGAGAAGATAATACAGCATCAGAATAATATAAATAATTGATAAAAACTTGGACGGATGATTTGAAGTTATTTTGGATAATTTCACCCTTCTTTACGCATCTGGGACTGGAAAATTATCTTTTCCTACGCAAGGACTTTTACGGGAGCTCGGGTGAGATACTAAAGTCAATTCGGAAGTCCATCCTAAATGTAGGCATGATAAACCGAGTGCATGTTATTTGTTATTTATATTTCTTTGATTTGATTTTGTTTGAAATGTGATTTAAGTCATTGATTTATTTAACCCAATGATCTATGTTTAGAATCAGTTATTTATTTAGTTACCATTATGTAAAAATATTATTTTCTCTATAATCTCTCTCTCTAATTTCTCTCTAATTTCTTTCTACTTGCTCCCTATATTTTCTCTCTCTACTTTCTCTCTCTACTCTAATCTCTTCGAATGTTATATAACAGTAATTTATTTAATTAATGAATTTGACTCACTACCCTATGATTAAAATCTAATTCTTGATATTAAAATGTGATCCAGTTATTTTGTAAAGTTCAATGGCAAGTTTTAAGTATTGAGACGACTATGTAATAAGCATCATAATAAGAATAAAAATTTGATTAAGCATATGGACTGTGTCACTTTAAGGAAGTGTGGGACGACAAACCGTAGTTAGCTTCCGCTACGGGATTAGGCCCATTTCCGAGGACAAATGGACTTCTGAAAAATCCGGAACCCAGAATAAGAAAATTATCTGGGGAATGGTGGAGTATTAACTCTCGATCCTGCCTGGTTGATTAAGGCCGACAGGCTCCAGCGTTTAGACCATTTGTCTTTATGTCGACGTATGGATGCCTAGGTATGTGTTTGCTACTGCTTTTAGTGACGGGATGTCTGTCCAATATATGCTGTCAAATAATATGAAGCTCAGATTTGATATATGACTTTGATATGATCTGAAAATAAGTTCATCTGTATAAGCTCTGATTTAGCTAAGATATGTATTATGCCACTTATATATAAGTCAGATAAGATTTGTTATACGCATTCGCTTATAAATATGAAAATTATGTTGCTCTATTATATTTCATATTTCCTTCGCATTCATAGTATATGTACAATCCAGTGAAATTGTGCTTAGCTTTATGTATCATGGATTTGTACAGTTTAGTATATGATAAACATGTGATTGGTTTTAATGCCTACTGAGTCTTTGGACTCACTTTCGTTGCCTAACTATTTCAGGAAATTGACCAGTGTGCGTCTTGACTCCGACGGGCGGTAGGTCGGAGGATGATCCCGGGTTTAGTTTGGACTCCGCCGCGCAGAATAAATACATTTAGTTTTCTTTTGAATAATAAATGTAAATATGACTTTTAGATATAGATATGTAGTACTCTATATACGATGTAAATTATGAGTGTTTATCTTATAGAAATGGTATGGTTATATTTCTTTTGGAATATGTGATGGTTTGGCCTTTATTGCCTTGCAAATATTCAGCCCACAACACTTTCGTACATCCGTTGTGACGTCCCCGGACACGATACAGGATCGCGGGAACGGGACGCCACACCTGCTTTTCAATATTGTACGCATTGCTCAATGAAACAAGTCAGTTTTTCCATTCTGACTTGGCCACTTGCTCAATAAGCAGATGTTAGTTTTCATCATCATCATCATCATCATTAGAGCCTTATCCCAATTATTTGGGGTCGACTACATGAATCCTGTTCCACCAAATATTTCTATCAAGTGGTATATTTATATTTAAATCCAAGAAACTAATGCCCTTCCTAATAACATCGCACCATCTCATTTTAGGCCTTCCTCGAGCTCTTTTACTAGCATCCACTATGATTCGGTCACATCTTTTAACCGGCGCTGAGTTAAGGCGACGAAATACATGTCCAAACTACCTGAGTCTATTTTCTCTCATTTTACTATCAATTGGGGCTATCCCTAAGTCCTTATGGATGCGCTCATTTCTAATCTTATCTTTCTTAATCCTGCCACACATCCATCTCAACATCCTCATCTCTGCTACACACATTTTATGAATGTGTTCCTTTCGTACTGCCCAACACCCGGTACCATATAACAAAGTAGGTCTCACAGTCGTTCTATAAAACCTCCCTTTGAGTTTCATAGGCATACGACGATCACAAAGGACTCCTGATGTGCTTCTCCAACTTAACCAGCCTTCCTTAATCATATGTGTAACGTCATCATAAATCTCGCCATTCTCTTGTATGATAGACCCTAAGTATCGAAAGCTACGACTCTTTGGTAACTGTCCTTAATAACGGGTCAAGGGGCCAAGCCTTTATTAATAAAGGTATTGGTAAGACATGATGATGAATGCGGCATACAAGCACACGAATGCAAACGAAAATTTAAAATGAAATGTTGCATACAAATACGATCATGCGAGATAATTTGTTTTTATTTTTTATTATTTTTTCTTGCATTTTTTTGTTTTTTTGTTATTATTTATTTTTTTGTTTTGCATATATCTACATTTTTCTCTTTTTCCCTTTTTTGTTGTTTTTATTATTATTATTATTATTATTTGCTTTATTTTATTGCTAACACCTGGTAAGCACCTATATGGCACCTAACCTACATGAGAACATGGGCTTCTTACTAACCTCCCAGGTATCCTAAGCACACATCTAGGTTGATTTGGGCCTCTAGACTCCTCAAATGATAATCCCGTCGGTTAAGACTTATCCTGATGACAATACCATCATACAGTGCTTAGGCTCCCAATCGCTTCCTGTTGTGCAGGTGGAATGGCGGTCTAGAGGGGGGGTGAATAGATCCGCCCCCAAAAATAGAAACTATTGCAGACTTATGTGAACTATTTAATCTATGCGGCTTATGTGAAAATCTAAGTGAAAACTCTATGCAAAATATAGATGGTCCTAGGCATGCATCTAGCGGAGGTCACAAACAATCACACAAAGGAGACAGGGATTTTTAGGTGGTTTGGCCAGACATCCAGTCTGCCTATGTCCACCCCTCACCAAACCCGGTGAGGCTTCCTTCCGCTGACTCATAGCAGCTTGATCAACCTTAGATCCGAGCAACGCAGCTCGATCTGAACATTCCTTTGACGAACAGCTTGATTGATAGAATGGAAAATATAAAATGAAAGGGGCGTGAGAGTCGACTCTTGCATTCCCAGAATTCTTCCACGTTTCTATTTCTTCCCCAAGTCGACTGGAGAGGGGTTCTTGGTCGACTGCTGTTCTGCCAGGCTTCAGGAAAGCTTCTGGTTCTGCCTGTGGTCGACTCAGGATGGGGTCTGAGTCGACTTCTACTCTGCTTCCAGAATTACTTTTCTCTCATTTGATGGTGGTTAATTGACCTTGAAACTTGGCTTGGTAGTTTGTTCCTATTTGTTGAGAATTTTGACCTTTCTGACCCATCTAGATAGAGCTTTTGCTGCCTTAGATCCTCTTTAGTTGTTTTGAAGTGGCCGGCTTGTTTCACGGCCTTCCCACTTGATTTCTTGTCATTTGATCTCATGGTTGCTTGGATCTTGGTTGAAGTGCTTGCATCAGCCATCTTTTCTTACCCATACATGTCAATAAGAGGTTTTTTCCCTTTTATGTCTTTTTCAGCCATGAAGGTGACAGTTTTTAATTTAAATTCCTTTTTGGCTATTGGGTTGAAACCTAATCCTTCCTTTTGAAAGTTTAATCTAGATCCTAACACAACATCTAGGTTTTCTCTACCTTTCATCAACTTTTCCAAGGATTTTTGTTTGTCTTTCAGTTCTTCTTGAATCTTTTCCATTTCCTTCCGAAGTTGACAGTTGACCTCCTTGATTGCATCATATTTTTCATTGGTCAGTCTAGTTTCCTTGTAATAGTCTTGCAATTTCAGTTTGAGATCATCTATTTCCTTTTTTAAGCTCCCATTTTCATCTTTCAAATCTTTTGAATCTGAATTTTGCATTTTCATTCTCAGTTCATCAATTTCATCTCTCAAATTTCATTCTCATCTTCTAGATCTTTTAGTTCAGACTTGGAAGCCTCTAAATCATGAACTTGTTTCATCAGATTTGAAATCTCAGTTTGCAAGCATGCAATATTTTCAGATGAAGTTGTATCATGAGCCATGGTATTTATTTTCTTTTTCAAAACTTTATTTTCTTTTCTTACAATATCGCATTTATCAAGCAATTCACCATATGCTTCTTGCCAATCATCAATGGTGAAATGCTCAAATGGAGAAGAGTTTTCACTTACCTCATACTGACCTATTGCCATAAGACCTAAGTCTTCATTAGTTTCACCGGATGAACTCTTCCCTTCACTTTCCTCTTCGTCACTCCAGGTGCTTATCATGGCTTTCTTCTTATCTTTCCTCTTGGAGTGTGTTTTCTTCTCATTGTGTGGACATTCAATTTTTATGTGTCCGGGCTTGCTGCAATTGTAACAAACACGATTGTTAGATTTTTTCTCAGGTGATTCAGATTTGAACTTAGATGACTTCCTTACCTGACCCTTTGGATTCTTGAAGTTCTTACCTTCCTTCTTCAAGAACTTTTCAAATTTTCTGGTTAGTGTGGAAAACTCACCCAAGTCCTCCTCAGTGCCGGATGACTCACTATCATCTGAGGACTCCTTGTTGTGCTCTTTAGCCTTTAGTGCTAATGGCTTCTTCTTTGATGTTTCTTCCTCATTTCTCTTCAGGTTAAGCTCATAAGTCATCAATGAACCTATCAGCTCATCAACAGTCATAGTAGATAAGTTTTTAGAATCCTCAATCACTGTAGCTTTGGTATGCCAGATAGGAGTTAAAGATCTAAGGATTTTCCTCACAAGTTCATTATTAGTGTAGTTTTTCCCTAGACCTTTTAGACTATTAGTTAAATGTGTTAGTCTAGCATACATTTCAGAAATGGATTCATGCGGTTCCATTTTGAACATTTCATAATCGGAAATAAGCATATTGGCTTTAGTTTCTCTTACCTCAGAAGTGCCTTCATATATTGCCTCTAACCAGTCCCTTATTTCCTTGGCAGTGGCACATAAGGAAACTCTTGAAAATTTTGTTGGGTGAAGCGAGCACTGTATAATATTCATTGCACTCCAGTTTAGAATTGACTTCTTTATCTGCTCTCGTGTCCAGGTGTCTTCATCTTCAAGAAGTTGATGTGGCCCATGACTTACAACTCTCCATATTTCATGGTCCTGCGCTCTGAGAAAGGCTTGCATCCGATTTTTCCAATACGGGTAGTTAGTGCCATCAAAATATGGTGGCCTAGTCACCGAATGACCCTCAGCCAATAATCCTTTGGCATCCATTCCATTGATCTATCCGGGTCGTTGGACCTCTTAAACGGATAAACCCGCTCTGATACCACGTGTTGTGCAGGTGGAATGGCGGTCTAGAGGGGGGTGAATAGATCCGCCCCCAAAAATAGAAACTATTGTAGACTTATGTGAACTATTTAATATATGCGGCTTATGCGGAAATCTAAGTGAAAACTCTGTAAAATATAGACGGTCCTAGGCATGCATCTAGCGGAGGTCACAAACAATCACACAAAGGAGACAGGGATTTTTAGGTGGTTTGGCCAGACATCCAGTCTGCCTACGTCCACCCTCACTAAACCCGGTGAGACTTCCTCCCGCTGACTCACAGCTTGAACACTCCGCTGATTCACAGCTTGATCAACCTCAGATCTGAGCAACCCAGCTCGATCTGAACATTCCTCTAACGAACAGCTTGATTGATAGAATGGAAAATATAAAATGAAAGATTGAATAACGATATAAATACAGATTGAGTGTAGAATGCTCCTGATGATTGGGTATCTCGATCTATAGATGGAGTTCACCGTGCTTCTTCTCTGATTTCAGATTTCGGCTGATCTTGTGCTGCTACTGGTGCTTCTCCTGTTGATGCCCTTCTACTGCTTCATTGCTCTACTTCTTCTCTTTTCTTGATCTAGGTCACACATGCCCTCTCCATCTTTTCTGCACACAAGATGCATCCCCTTCTCTCTAGATGCAGCGCACTTCCTTTTTCCAGCAGCTTCTTCCTTCTTCTTGATCTGGGTCGCACAAGCTCTTCCAAGTATACTTCTTCCCACGACCTACATATTTTTCTCTGTAGATGCAGTGCACTCTAGATGCAGCCTCCCATATTTTAGTTCGCTGTTGCCTCCCCTTTTTTGCCTTCCCGCCATCTCTTTGTAATTTTAAGAACTCCCACGATTTCTGCTGGTTCAGTTGGAGAATCCAATGGGAAATCTCTTATTTTTCAGCTAGAAGGTTGAAGACCAAGTCATGTCCATGAAAGGAACCAAACCCTGATAAAGACCCACATTTCCTGGCTTATCTGGACCCTCTAGGTGTGTGCCATAGTGGATCCACGGCTTGGGTAACGGATCTTGCAAGAAATGGGTCCATTTTAGGGTTTACAATTCGCATCTCCGGCTGTGGTCGACTTACAAGGCCTTCGTGGTCGACTCTCAGCACCTGCCAGAACCAACTTGGTTTCTGTCTGGACCCGAAGTCGACTCTTGAGCCCTCAGGTGTCGACATATGCGCCTGTCCAGAACCTGGGTGGTTCTGTCTGGGCTTCCAGAGTCGACTCCCAGTGCTCTGGGTGTCGACTCTTGACTCCAACCAGCAAGGTCTTCTCCAGATTCAGGATCTTGAAGGCTGCACTTTTTGATGGTGATTTGGTTCATCCCTCTTATTTGACTGATCTCTTTAACCATCAATGTACCTGCATTTGGCATTTAAACATTAACATGTGCAAGCTAATATTCATGTCATTGGACTTACTTATTAATGACCAACCAAGGTTCAGTTTAACACATCTCATACTTTGAGGGTAAATACAATGAGTTATAGATTGTCATCATCAAAACAAGGGGTGCTCAACATTCCCCCCCTTTTTTGATGATGGCAACTATAAGTCATTGTTAACTATGAATGAAAAATATTCATGATAGATAAGTCATTATGATGAATAAGTCACTTGACACTACATTACTCATATGACTTGACACTCTCTCCCCCTTAAATCAATCTCTCCTAACTTGATGCTCTTTACACTCTCTCCCTCTTCATATCTCCCCCTTACATCAATCTCTCCCCCTGTATGCAATACAATGATTTATCACTGTCTCACAATGACTTGACACTCTCTCCCCCTTTGACATCATCAAAACAAGACTCGGGAGTTGAGAGAGGTAGAGACAAGAACAATGGCAGGTATTGAGAAAAAGGAAATGAATGAAGCTGTTAGGGATGAGAGGGAACATTGGCATGAATGAGACTGTTCAAGATTTTCAACATGGTCCATAAGAGAAGTTTTACTTGAGGGTAGAAATTGAGAAACACTCATCAATTTTCTTAAAGGCTAATTTAAAGACCTTATTGTTGCCAATGGTTCAAGACATATAAGCCTCAAATCTGAAGATAAAAACCAAGAGCAATTTCATTCTAGCACATATAACAGTGTTAAAGCAACCTCTTCAAACTAGTTCCTGTCCAAGCTCTTTTGATTGTCAAAATGATTTCATTAGACACCTCTAGGAAGGGTTTTCACTAGTATTGAGGTTAAACATGCAAAATTTTGATATTTGCCTTGGGTCAACCATTTTTAGAATTTCCTTTTTTTTTTACTTTAGTGAGCAATCAAGTTCAGCATGGCTTTTCAATGCAAGGAAACATGTTTATCAGACACCAGAGTCCCCGATTACTTTGCACAACTGACCATTTTGTCTCCTTTTGGACAGAGTTAGCATTTCATATCATGACACCGTCCTCAACACTTCATTGGTGCAGGGACTTGGTTTCTCAATGAAATATGTCATTGCTCTGCATTTTTTTTTCATTCAGAATATCTTGTAGAAATTTAATGGCGTATTCCCTTTTGGCTTTTTCAAGATACACGTTTAAAAACAATACTAAGTTAAAACCTTTCAACTAGAGTGGCCTCACTACTATCAAAAATTCAATCTCAAGAGAAGGTGAGGACATGGTTCTCTTAGGTTGATTCAAAAAAAATATATGAACACAGGTCAAAATTTTCATAGGCGTTTAATTTCAAATTTTAGAAGTTTATAGACCCCAAACCATTAACTTATTTCCATGGGTCAATTTCAATAGCTCTCTAAGAAATTAGAAGAGTATTTGCCCATTGCTCCCCCTGAAATTATGAACATGTGTTGAAGTCAAATGGGTTGGAATTATTGCAATAAGGATGTAAGAATGATGATATCAATTGATGACAGTGAATTGAGGATTTTTTGCAAGGGTTCTTGATAAGATGGGGGCAAATGCATGAACAGCGTTTAGAGTAGCAGGGATAGAAAGACAGAAATGGACTGAGCTCCCCCTCAGTCAAATCAGGTGACTCCATATGCATTCATGACATGTAATGCACTTATTGACCTATCCAAAGCTCTTGCCTACATGAATTTTGGACCTTTGGTACTTGGCGGAGGTAAGTCCTCTACGCATAGTGTGGCTTTCAGACAAGCCTAACTTGCCCTTCCACCAATCACCATTTAATATACCACAAGTGTCCATGGTATGAATGCACGACTATTGCACAAGCAAATTCAGATATGAAAATGGATGCTTGATTCATGCATAGGACCTATACCATATGTGCAGCTCCCCCTCACTGTGTCGTACAATAAGAAATTAAAATCAAGATTGTTGCAGCAAGATCATGAAATCTGTAAATGGACAAAATGCAGTAGCCTTCAAAATTTTCATGAAGCAAATTTCAGTTCGGAACAGTTACCTGATTCCAACGTGTTGTGCAGACCAATTAAGAGAGTAAAACTTACAGTTCAATCATAAGAAGAGTTTTCATTTGTTCCCCCTTTGTCATGCCTTGGAGAGCCATTTTCATGAAGCTTCTTATTGTGTATGGCTGCAAGGCCCATCTTCAAGCAAATTAGACTGCAGATTTGGGAACCCAAGTAGCTTTGGGTCCCTTTTTAGTATTTAACTCTTCAAGGCATGATAGAATGCCTTTCGGTATCCACAGCTGCCTTGCTTGGGTTGAACTATCATTAGGCCTGCATGAAAGTTTCTCAACAATAGAGGAAAAAGCATTAGAACGGTTCACAATTTTTTGCTTCTCTACAAAATTCTTGTTTCTTTGGCCAGAGAACCAGTGAGGTTGGCTCATCCAGGTTGGCCTATTAGGTTGAAACCTTTGCCATGGCCTAGCATCATTTCTTCTAGGAATAAAAGTGTGAAGTTTATTTCTGTCAAACCTGGTAGTCGACTTAAAGGGACGTGAGAGTCGACTCTTGGATTCCCAGAATTCTTCCACGTTTCTGTTTCTTCCCCAAGTCGACTGGAGAGGGGTTCTTGGTCGACTGCTGTTCTGCCAGGCTTCAGGAAAGCTTCTGGTTCTGCCTGTGGTCGACTCAGGATGGGGTCTGAGTCGACTTCTACTCTGCTTCCAGAATTACTTTTCTCTCATTTGATGGTGGTTAATTGACCTTGAAACTTGGCTTGGTAGTTTGTTCCTATTTGTTGAGAATTTTGACCTTTCTGACCCATCTAGATAGAGCTTTTGCTGCCTTAGATCCTCTTTAGTTGTTTTGAAGTGGCCGGCTTGTTTCACGGCCTTCCCACTTGATTTCTTGTCATTTGATCTCATGGTTGCTTGGATCTTGGTTGAAGTGCTTGCATCAGCCATCTTTTCTTACCCATACATGTCAATAAGAGGTTTTTTCCCTTTTATGTCTTTTTCAGCCATGAAGGTGACAGTTTTTAATTTAAATTCCTTTTTGGCTATTGGGTTGAAACCTAATCCTTCCTTTTGAAAGTTTAATCTAGATCCTAACACAACATCTAGGTTTTCTCTACCTTTCATCAACTTTTCCAAGGATTTTTGTTTGTCTTTCAGTTCTTCTTGAATCTTTTCCATTTCCTTCCGAAGTTGACAGTTGACCTCCTTGATTGCATCATATTTTTCATTGGTCAGTCTAGTTTCCTTGTAATAGTCTTGCAATTTCAGTTTGAGATCATCTATTTCCTTTTTTAAGCTCCCATTTTCATCTTTCAAATCTTTTGAATCTGAATTTTGCATTTTCATTCTCAGTTCATCAATTTCATCTCTCAAATTTCATTCTCATCTTCTAGATCTTTTAGTTCAGACTTGGAAGCCTCTAAATCATGAACTTGTTTCATCAGATTTGAAATCTCAGTTTGCAAGCATGCAATATTTTCAGATGAAGTTGTATCATGAGCCATGGTATTTATTTTCTTTTTCAAAACTTTATTTTCTTTTCTTACAATATCGCATTTATCAAGCAATTCACCATATGCTTCTTGCCAATCATCAATGGTGAAATGCTCAAATGGAGAAGAGTTTTCACTTACCTCATACTGACCTATTGCCATAAGACCTAAGTCTTCATTAGTTTCACCGGATGAACTCTTCCCTTCACTTTCCTCTTCGTCACTCCAGGTGCTTATCATGGCTTTCTTCTTATCTTTCCTCTTGGAGTGTGTTTTCTTCTCATTGTGTGGACATTCAATTTTTATGTGTCCGGGCTTGCTGCAATTGTAACAAACACGATTGTTAGATTTTTTCTCAGGTGATTCAGATTTGAACTTAGATGACTTCCTTACCTGACCCTTTGGATTCTTGAAGTTCTTACCTTCCTTCTTCAAGAACTTTTCAAATTTGCTGGTTAGTGTGGAAAACTCACCCAAGTCCTCCTCAGTGCCGGATGACTCACTATCATCTGAGGACTCCTTGTTGTGCTCTTTAGCCTTTAGTGCTAATGGCTTCTTCTTTGATGTTTCTTCCTCATTTCTCTTCAGGTTAAGCTCATAAGTCATCAATGAACCTATCAGCTCATCAACAGTCATAGTAGATAAGTTTTTAGAATCCTCAATCACTGTAGCTTTGGTATGCCAGATAGGAGTTAAAGATCTAAGGATTTTCCTCACAAGTTCATTATTAGTGTAGTTTTTCCCTAGACCTTTTAGACTATTAGTTAAATGTGTTAGTCTAGCATACATTTCAGAAATGGATTCATGCGGTTCCATTTTGAACATTTCATAATCGGAAATAAGCATATTGGCTTTAGTTTCTCTTACCTCAGAAGTGCCTTCATATATTGCCTCTAACCGGTCCCTTATTTCCTTGGCAGTGGCACATAAGGAAACTCTTGAAAATTTTGTTGGGTGAAGCGAGCACTACATAATATTCATTGCACTCCAGTTTAGAATTGACTTCTTTATCTGCTCTCGTGTCCAGGTGTCTTCATCTTCAAGAAGTTGATGTGGCCCATGACTTACAACTCTCCATATTTCATGGTCCTGCGCTCTGAGAAAGGCTTGCATCCGATTTTTCCAATACGGGTAGTTAGTGCCATCAAAATATGGTGGCCTAGTCACCGAATGACCCTCAGCCAATAATCCTTTGGCATCCATTCCATTGATCTATCCGGGTCGTTGGACCTCTTAAACGGATAAACCCGCTCTGATACCACGTGTTGTGCAGGTGGAATGGCGGTCTAGAGGGGGGTGAATAGATCCGCCCCCAAAAATAGAAACTATTGTAGACTTATGTGAACTATTTAATATATGCGGCTTATGCGGAAATCTAAGTGAAAACTCTGTAAAATATAGACGGTCCTAGGCATGCATCTAGCGGAGGTCACAAACAATCACACAAAGGAGACAGGGATTTTTAGGTGGTTTGGCCAGACATCCAGTCTGCCTACGTCCACCCTCACTAAACCCGGTGAGACTTCCTCCCGCTGACTCACAGCTTGAACACTCCGCTGATTCACAGCTTGATCAACCTCAGATCTGAGCAACCCAGCTCGATCTGAACATTCCTCTAACGAACAGCTTGATTGATAGAATGGAAAATATAAAATGAAAGATTGAATAACGATATAAATACAGATTGAGTGTAGAATGCTCCTGATGATTGGGTATCTCGATCTGTAGATGGAGTTCACCGTGCTTCTTCTCTGATTTCTGATTTCGACTGATCTTGTGCATCTACTGGTGCTTCTCCTGTTGCTGCCCTTCTACTGCTTCATTGCTATGCTTCTTCTCTTTTCTTGATCTAGGTCGCACAGACCCTCTCCATCTTTTCTGCACACAAGATGCATCCCCTTCTCTCTAGATGCAGCGCACTTCCTTTTTCCAGCAGTTTCTTCCTTCTTATTGATCTGGGTCGCACAAGCTCTTCCAAGTATACTTCTTCCCACGACTTGTAGATTTTTCTCTCTAGATGCAGCGCACTCTAGATGCAGCCTCCCTGATTTTAGTTCGCTGCTACCTCCCTTTTTTTTACCTTCCCGCCATCTCTTTCTAATTTTAAGAACTCCCACGATTTCTGCTGGTTCAGTTGGAGAATCCAATGGGAAATCTCCTTTCGAGTAACTCTTCCCTTTCGAGTAACTGCTGGTTCAGTTGGGGAATCCTATGGAGAAGCCAATAAGGGCCGACTTAACTCTTCCCTTTCGAGTAACTTCGGACCAAATCTCAAGCATTTACATCTCATGGCCCCTTTTATGGATTTGGACTGTTACTTTGAGGGGTTTCATTTATTAGAATCAGGCACGGTTATGACCATGCTTTTCTTTTGATTTTGATTTTGTCCCTTTTTTTTCAAGGGAAATATAATCATTTGACATTACGGAATCCCTCTTGCATGCCTGCGGGGACACTGTCCTCTTCTCATGCTCTGACCAATGCTCGAGAAAATGGTTCCTACTCTTGCCTTAAGGGGTTTGAGTTTTTGTTTCTTATGCTCAGCGTTTTAAGGGCGCCGGCTATCTCATTTGGTCGAAGAGGAAGAGAGTAAAGATTATAGCTTCTGGAGACCTTCTGGGTGAGGCCCCACCGTAGGTGATGTTACCGATTTTTGGATAAAACCCGTAAGTGTATATGTTGGCTTCCTTTGAGTGGGCATAGGCCGACGTGGCCGGACAGGAATCTCCACGGTTCTGGCATACCAAGACCCGGAACTTACCAAGTCTTAATGGGCCCTATCCTAACATGGAGGTTGGATGCAGTGACTTCACTCCATGGTGACCCCCATGCATTAGCATTTTGAATTTTCTATTTTTTTCTTTTTTCTCTTTTTTTCCTTAGAGAGGGGAAATCTCACCGCCCATACGGAGAGGCCGAACAAGGCCCATCCCTGACCAAACGAGGCCCAACTCCTCAAAGTGGTAGTCCCTGGGCCCACTTACTATAAAGTCCAAAAACTCACTCGGAACAAGCGCTTCCTAGGCGGCCTTCGGGTTGGGAAGTCCGAGCATCAGTCGATCTGGAAAGCTCCCCCAGAGCCCCCTATTATTTGCCCCGACCTAGCACTTATCGCTCGGGAGACCACTCCTGAACAAGTGTCGTTCGCTCGGGCTCGCTGATGGAAGCTTATTGATTCGGTCGTTGCGAATCCCTTAATGACAGGAAGCTCAATGACATAGGGGAAACCAAGAGTCCGTGCGCCGTAAGGAGCCCGTGTGAAGGACGTAACCCCCCTTGGAACCCCTCCGCTTATGGGGATCAATTCGCATAACAAGCCACTATTTAAACAGGACATGCCCCACTGCGACAAGATAAGCCTAAGCAAGGCGAGAGCCAATAACCCTGAGCATGAACCACTTCACCTTTTGGTGGAGAGGGATCTCGCGCTCCCACTTTCCTCCCAACTCTCCTCTTCGCACCTGTGCTCTACTACCTGTGTTGACTTAAGCATCGGAGGGTCTTCCCCGGGGATCTATCCCTGGGCACCTCTGACTATTTTCCCTTCTTGTAGTTCATATTTCAAGGGTATGTGGTCATCCCATTCCCTCCTCAGGAGCAGCGCGAGATCCCCCCCTCTTCATCTAGCGCCGTCTGTGGGAAACGCACAAAGAGCCATCATGGTGCGAAGAAGTTCTGGCAGGAGGACTGCCGGCGACCTAGGAAAAGCCCTGGTGACGGAGGAAGGTGCACCTTCCCTCCCCATGGAACATTCCCCATCCGACAGCCAAGCCAATGAGCTACCTCCATCAGTGGCGGAGGAACAGCTTCCTAGCGGGAGCACCGACGCCCTCCAATCCCTCAACGCGAAACTGAACATCCTCGTGGATCTCATGAGGGCCCATGCGGCCAGGGAGGACAAGTCACAGCTCTCCCGGAAGAGCCCCCCATGTGGAGATGCCTCCCAGAAAAGTGTTGGAGGCCGTTTCACCCTCCGAGGGCAGCGACTAATTCGCAATCCGTCAGGAGGACCATCGCACGCCCCTCCCCCGGAGCAAGAAGCCTCCTCAACCCCAAGGAGGGAGAAGACCGGAGCACGCCAACTGTTTTCGGACGCCGAGGCCCCTAAGGAGCGGTGGGGTAGCATGCAAGTGTGCCCCCCCCCCCAGCCCCTCGGGACAGCAACAACCAGAACTATCTCTCCGGCTGCGAGAGTTCGAGAGGCATTTCGCAGAGCAAGAACGCGCTCTCCACGCCTTGCAGAAGACCTCTACTGTGGAGGACGAGGAGCGATCCCCGTTCTCCGACTACATCCTGAAGGTAGATATATCTCCCAGAATCCCACTTTCGACCTTCAAGTCGTACGATGGCCAGGGAGACCCGGCCGACCACTACGACAGCTTCGACGTCCTGATGACCTTGCATGGGGCGTCTGATGTGATTAAGTGCCGAGCGTTCGTGACCACTCTGGTTCAGGGCGCTCGGGCTTGGTTCAGAGCCCTCGCCCCTGGCAGCATCCACAACTTCAAGCAATTCGGGCGAATATTCAAGGAAAGCTTCGCCGATAGCGGTCCACCCCGGTCGGTAGCGGGGCTACTGGCCCTCAAGCAGGATCAGGGGGAGAAATTGCTGGCTTATATTAACCGATTTAAATCGGAAGCCCTGTGCATCCCCTGCCTGGACATGGCCTCTGCCATCACCGCATTGACCGGGGGTACTCATGACGAAAACTTGTGGTGCGAGCTAGTGCTTCATCCCCCAACGTCCCTTGCCGAGCTAGTGACCTTGGCCTTGCGCCACGCCGAATGCGAGGAAGTCCTCAGCGCCTGTCGAGGCACAACCGGCTCGGGTCGGGAGGGGGACAAGAAGAGACCGTCCGAGCAAGGGACGGGTCAAGGAAAAAGGCAGAACCAGGACGGAGACCGAAAGAGCCATCCCGGAAGTACGAGCGGTATACCCCACTTACCGCCTCCGTCTACGAGATATATGAAGACATCAACGGCTCAGGTCTCCTCAAACAACCTAAGCCTATGAAGACCAAGCACTGCAATTGCCGCAAACATTGCATGTTCCATAGCGACCACGGGTATCACACCAGCGATTGCCATCAACTCCATGATGAGATCGAGCACCTCATCCGCTAGGGACACCTATCCCGATACGTGTCCAGGCCAAAGGAAGACCGAGGCGCCCCTGAAGAAATCGACGATGCCCCCCGCAGAGTCCACTTCAACGTCATCGTGGGTGGCACGACATCAGGCGGAGATAGCAGCCGAGGAAGAAAGCGTCACGCCGAGCGGGCGAATCGAGCCTCTACCGAGGCACCCACGGCCCCGCAGGCTAGCGAATCGTAGGCCCTGGTATTCTCTAACTAGGACCTGGAAGGGTTAACCACCCCGCATGACGACACTCTCGTTGTATCGGCTACAATAAACCATTGTAACATAGACAATATCTTAGTTGACAATGGTAGTGCCCCTTATGTATTATCCTATGAATGTTTCCTCAAGATGGGAGAGAATCCATCTGAACTCCGCCCGATCTGAACTCCCCTCTGTGGGTTCAACGGCCAGGATACTTATCCTGAGGGAGCACTAAGCCTGCCAGTTACTGTGGGCATTCCGCCCAAAACCATTATGGTTATGGTAGACTTCATCATGATTAAGGGGATGTCGGCATACAACGCCATCTTCGGCCGAGGCATTCTCAGTCGAATGAAAGCGGTGCCCTCCACCTTTCACCAAAAGATGAAGTTCCCAACCAAGTATGGCGTGGGGGAAGTTCGAGGTAACCAGGCATTGGCTAGATGATGCTATATAGTCTCGGTTGACGCCACTAGGCCAGAAGAGAAAATTAAAGGAGTAATGGGAGCCGAAGGGGGACCCGCAACATCTGATTCTAGTGGCGAGTTGCTAACGGTCTTCCTTAACGGTGACCTGACTCTAGGAGTAAAGATTGGAGCCGAGCTACCACTTGAGGAACATGAAAAGTATAAAGATTTCCTTGTGCAGTACATCCAAGTCTTCACGTGGTCTGATGAGCACCTTCCTGGGATACCGGGAGATGTGGTGATGCACAAGCTCAACCTAGACCCGATGGTGAGGCCAGTACAACAGTGCAGGAGAAAGCACGCCCCACAGAAGCAGGCGGTCATCAAAGAGCAAGTCATCAAGGGACAGAAGACTGGCCTCTTTCGTCCGGTTCTGTACCCCACATGGCTCGCCAACGTCGTCTTGGTACCAAAAGCTTCTGGGAAATGGCGGATGTACGTGGACTTCACTGATCTCAACCAGGCTACCCCAAAGGATTGCTACCCGCTGCCGAGTATCGATCAACTGGTCGATTCAACCTCTGGCAATGAGCTGCTCAGCTTTCTGGATGCCTACTCTAGCTACCATCAGATCAGGATGGACCCGGACGACATCGAGAAGACCGCCTTCATCACCGACTTTGGGGTACATAGCTACACCCGGATGCCGTTCGAGTTAAAGAACGCCGGAGCCACATATCAGAGATTGATCGATCATATTTTCGAAGGACAGCTCGGTCAGAACGTCGAGGCCTATATTGATGACATGCTCGTCAAAACACCAAAGGCCAAAGACCACCTCGACGACTTAGCCGAGACCTTCGACACTCTCCTGAAGCACAACATGAAGCTCAACCCCACCAAGTGCGCCTTCGCAGTCAAATCCGGGAAGTTCCTAGGCTTCCTGGTAACTCAGCATGGGATCGAGGCCAACCCCGACAAAGTTCAGGCCATCCTGAACATGCGGCCACCCACCTGCATCAAGGACGTCCAGCGCCTTACACGGCGCATTGCTGCACTCAAATGTTTCCTTTCTCAGGCGGCCAAACGATGCCTACCCTTCTTCAAACTGTTGAGGGGGCCCAAAATGGCATCTGCAACGTTCGCCTGGGACGAGGAATGCCAGAAAGTGTCCGTCCAACTCAAGGAATTCTTGGCCTCGCCCCCGGTGCTGTCCAAGCTAGTCCAAGGCGAAGCTCTACACCTCTATCTCTCGGCGACCCCTTCTACAGTAAGCTCGGTCCTAGTCAGGAACGATGCGGGGGTCGAAAGACCGGTGTACTATACAAGTAAGGTGCTTAATGAGGCCGAAAAAAGGTACCCCGCAATCGAGAAACTCGTGCTAGCGTTGGTTACCTCGGCCAAGCGCCTCCGACCCTACTTCCAAGGGCACTCCATCATCGTATTGACCGGCGAACCCCTGAAGAAGATTCTCTTTCACCCTGAAGCCTTGGGACGCCTCGTCAAATGGGCCATCTTGCTAGGGGCCTACGATATCTCGTATCGACCCCGCTCGGCCATCAAAGGATAGGCTCTCGCGATCTTCATCGCTGAAAGCACGGTCCCGATTGAAGAAGCACTTCCACCTGTGCCCGGGCCTACCTGGGATCTGTTCGTCAACGGATCCTCCAACTCGACCGGAAGTGGCGCCGGTATTCTCCTCAAGTCCCCCGAAGGAGCGGAACTGTGGTACGCCCTGAAGTTCAACTTCCAGGCGTCCAACAACGCCTCCGAGTATGACGTTGTTATCTCAGGAGCCAGGATGGCTCGACGACTGGGGGCCGAACGAGTCAGGATCCACACCGACTCCCAACTGATCGCTAGCCAAATCAACGGTGATTATGAAGCTCGGGAAGGACAAATGGTCAAGTACATCTAGGCGGTCAAGAGGATGCCCCAATTCTTCGAGAGCTTTAAGGTAGTCCGAATAGCTCGGGAGGAAAACTCCCGAGCGGACGCCCTCTCTCGACTGGCCTCCTCACCCGACCCCACAAGCACATGATCGGTCTTCCCCGAAGAGCTCGAGCAACCGAGCATCGAGTCCGAGCTTATGACCGTTGACCCGGCACCCTCAAGCGATTGGCGGACCCCCTACATATCCTGGCTCCGGAATTCTCACAAGCCCACCGATCCCCGGGAGGCTCGGAAACTCAAATACCAAGCTCGGCGTTTTGTCATGCTGGATGGTGCCTTGAACCGAAGATCTTTCTCCGGTCCTCTCCTCAAGTGCATCAGCGTCGACGAAGCCAGCCGAGCGATTCAAGAAGTGCACGAAGGCATCTGCAGAGTGCACCAAGGAGGAAGATCGCTCTGTTTTGGCAGGGTTACTGGTGGCCCACACTCTAGCACGACTGCTCGACCTACGTGCAAAAGTGCGATCGATGTCAGTGCTTCGACCATCTGATTCACCAGCCCGCAGTAGAGCTCGTCGCCCTTGCCGAGCCATACCCCTTCGCTTGGTGGGGAATCGACATCCTGGGGCCATTCCCCACGGCTCAAGCTCATAAGAAGTTCGTCATCATCGCCATCGACTATTTCACCAAGTGGATTGAGGCCGAAGCCACTACCAGAATCACCAAGTCAGTCGTATGAAGTTTTGTTTGGAAGTCGATCATCCGTTGCTATGGTGTCCCCCGAGTGATCGTGAGCGACAACGGTCAGCAATTTGATTCTCATTACTTCAGAGACAGATGCGCTGACCTAAATATTCGCAATCACTTCACTTCGGTAGCCCACCCTCAGGCTAACGGACTGGTCGAGAATGCCAATAAGACTATCTTAAAGGGCATCAAAACCAGGCTCGGCAAGGCCAAGGGAAGCTGGCTCGAGGAACTACCGAGCGTTCTATGGTCGCACCGAACTACTCCGAGAACGGCCACCGGTGAAACACCTTTTCAACTGGTATATGGCACGGAAGTCGTGATTCCGTTGGAGGTTTGTAATCCCTCTCTTCGAGTCGTCCACTTCGAACTCGAGGTAAACGAGCAGAAATTGCGAGAGAACCTCAACTTGGTGGACGAGATCCGAGAGATTGCAAGCATCCGAGCAACGGAATACCAACGGCGCATCACTCGATACTACAACTCTGGAGTCCGAGATAGGCACTTTCAGCCATGAGACTTCGTCCTCAGAAAGGCCGAAGCATCTTGACCACTAGAGGCGGCGCGGAAGCTGGCCCCTACTTGGGAGGGACCCTACCGAGTGGTCGAGACGCTCGAGAAAGAAGCATACCGACTGTCCACCATGGAAGGAACACCCATCCCTCGGACGTGGAATGCAACAAATCTATGCAAGTTCTACTTTTGAACATTTGGCAAGCATACACATGTAAGCATAAAAGAATAAACGCCATTCTTCTCTTCTTATTAAACTTTGATGTACATCAAGAAGGCCGTAGCCAATATAGTATACATGTACAAAAAATTACATCCCCTGGTACTATAACGTGAGCAGAACGCTCGACCGACCCGGTAGGCGCTCCCATGTCCAGCCACTGACTCTGCCTCGTGCAGAATCTCGCTCGGATAAAGGATCGCCGGCCTCGTTGGTTAGAGAAAGCTCGGAGGAAAAAGGAAAAGAGGGGAAACAACAATAAGAAGAGAGGAAGGAATACAAGTGAAGGCCTCCTCTCTGCCAACTCTTTGGAAGGCAGAGAGTGCAAGCACCCTCCAAAGAGTGAAAGGGGAGGGAGAAAAAGAAAACGGTAGAGATGGACGAGCAGGCAGGGGAAGGCCCGGAAAGGAGGGTGCTTAATTGGCCCCCCCTCCCCTCAGAATGACGTCGACAGGTCAGGAAAGGGAGGGCGGTACGATGAACCCTCTTCGAGTGACCTCCGACCGACAAACCCTCTTCCAGAGCGAAACAACAGGAGCTTCCCTCCTACCGCCATCTGCATCATCATCTTCTGAAGCGCCTTCCATACCTCACCAAGACTAACAGCACAACGCTTCGCGGAAGGGAAAGAAGGAGAAACCAACAGGGAAGGCCTTAAGCGACGAAAGGAAAAGGAGACGCCCCTCGGACCTTTTATAGGCCGAAGGGGGAGCGGATCGCCTTAAATGATTCTCCCCTTTACAAAACACGCTAAAAAGACTTTTCCCTGAGATGGTTACCTCAATTCCCGACACTCCCCCGTCAGTGGGACGCGCGAAGCGGCAAGTCATTAAGGGTAGTATGGAAAAACGGAAAGGTGCCAGTGCCATGTCAGTTATTTGACAGATCGGCGCGCTCAAGATCTGCAGAAAAATCGACGCCTTCTTCAAAAACTATGGATACGATAGTCAAATCATACCAAAAGCGGTAAGAAACAGTCAATCCAGCACTTAATACTGCCGCTATTACAGTTTCCAAAAAAAAAGCCGCACCCGGCTACATATGGAAAAGAAAGAAAAAAGAGAAGAGCTATTACATCAGGCCTCGGGTCCATATCCAAGCTCGGTAGACAGGGCTTCCTCGGCACCAGGCGATCTGCCCCTAGCGTTGTCGGCGACGGCCAGCCCATACACTGACCCCACTTGTGTGGGAACTGTCTCAGCCGTGTGCCCTCCCGAGGATGCTGGAGTTGGCAGTCGCTCGAATGGAACCGAACTCACCTCTTCGCTAGACGTATAGTGGGAAGAGTCAGTGGAGCCCCAATCTGAGTCATAGCGCTGATCGGAAGGAAACACGAGCGAAGATGACTGGGCCCCTACCTCTAGTGGGCCCCTGCCTCTAGGACGGCCTGATCGTAGCCTTGGGAGTAGCCCTTCCGGAGTCCCCGTATGTAGCCCGAATCGTAATAAGGAAAGACCGCCGGTAGAATACCTGCTTGATAGGCCTCTGAGCACTTATGCTGCTCGAGTGCTTCTATCCCAACCAGCTCCGCCTTCCTCTCGAGTTCGGCTATCCGCTGCTCAGACTCGGACAGCTTCCTCTCAGCCTCGATCCGCCCGTCTTCGGCCACCCGGACTCGGTCCTCGAGCCCCCCTCGCTCGGCCCTCCATTGGTCATCTCGCTCGACCTGGTTTCTGCGCTCCGATTCCAAGAGCTCACTATTCCGGTCGACCATGCGACGAGCCTGGGCCAGCTGCTCCGCCAAAGACCGAGCCTCCGCTTGGCTCGACTGCGCCAATGCTCGGAGCGGAGTGATCTCTCGACGAAGGTCTCCAAGATCGAGGGTCAGACGCTCGACCTTCCAATCGAGCACGCCATGGGCCCACGAAAGAGCCTCCCGCTCCGTCTCCACTGAGCATACGCGTCCACTGCTTCAGCTCCCAGCTGTGCCAGGACCAGCCCTCCCTCCATAATCTGCTCCAAAAGCGTGGAGGGGGGACCCTTCTGGACTTTTTCCCGCAAGTCCCGCGAAGCTAAAGAATGGCACGCCTGATATAGAGGAGCCCAGACGCTGAAGGTGCATGTAAAGGGAGGGGATACTCTCACTGGAGCGGCCGGGACTGGGGCACCTCCCCCGGGCAACCCTATCTCGGGGGCCCCACCGATCGGCTCGGCGTGAGCAACCCCACTGTGTACCTCCCCAGTTTCGGTCGGCTGTGATTGAGTCGCCTCCTCCTACGACCCTCCAGCCTTGACCTGCTGGGGGCGGACCCCCTCGTATGGCGGCCCCTCTACACCTCAGCACCGATGGTGATCCCTCCTTCATCGGCCCCCTCTGGCTCAATAGAGGGGAGAGCCGGCAGGGAATCTTCTCTTGACGGACGGACGACCTCCTCCTTCCTCGCTTCGCATGAATGAAGAAGAAGCCCTTCCCCGCATGGAGATTATCCTTCAACTTGAAGAAATAATGGAAAAGATCCAGTGAGGCACGCACCCTGCACTGGCCACAAAGGAAAATGAAGGAGAAGATGAAGGTATAAGAGTTGGAGACCAGCTGGACAGGAGCCAGCCGGTAGAACCGAAGCAACTCAGCAACAAATGGATGAAGGGGTAGACGAAAGCCGCATTTCCAGGCCAGGAGGAAGGAACAAAAGAGGCCGGAGCATGTGGACAGGCTAGACTCATGAGGCTTAGGTGCCAGGAACTGGAACCGCCAAGGCAGCCCGTAGCGACTCTCCAGCCGCTTTACCTCCGCCTCCCCCAGCTCGATGCAGAGCGACTCCGGCGGCATCAAGAAAACCCTGGGGGTCCGTTCTCTCTATCGCCCCTCAGCCTCAGAATGATAGTCTGCCATGAGACAGAGAGAAGAAGAAGGGGAAAGCTCTAAGCCAGAGAACTTCGGAGAAGAAAGGGATCTTGCGAATCACCGCCTCAGGAAGCTCTTCTAGCTCCAATGGCCGTGACGATTCTCCGCCCTCCCGAAACTACTCTCACACCGCGGGAGCCCCCCTCAAATATAACTACAAAGAGAGGCAAAACCCTAAAAACCTTGGAGATAAAAGGACCTGCAAGTGCAACCGGAACAAGAGGAAGAGCAGGTTCAGGGAGAACCTACTCTAGAGCTACAAGAAGAATCTCACCCAGAGCTGCAGGAAGAGCAGCAACCTATTCAGCAATAAGAGATGGAGAGAGATGAACAGCAAGAACAAGATCTCCATGATTTAGAATAGCTGGAAAAAGAGATTCAAATTGAAAAGGAAATAATGTAGTAGCTTGATCAAAAAGTTGATCAACTTGTTCAACACATACACCAGCAGCAATCTGAACTTAGGTCAAGACACCAAGAGGAACAAGAGCAAATTCAAGAAGTAGAGTAGCAGCATCAACAGTTTGAAATTCCTTCAGAGGAGCTGAATGAGGAAGAAAGAATACAAGAGCAACGGCCATATGTTGAGCAACCCCAAGAGCAGCAAGGGGTGGAAGATCAACAAGAAGAACCTCCTCAGGAACATCAAAATTTTGAAGCTGAAATACCACAAGAAGAGTATCTAGGTCCTGCCACATATTATGGACCCTGTCCTGAGCTTGTGATGGCATCAGGTATTCAGCCACCCTTATCTCCTGAAGAGCCTCAAGTCCCATTAGAATTTTAGGGTTAAAGTTCAGCTTAACATGCCTATAATGTTCATCCTTCACTGGTAGATCTCATGTTGAATCAGTTTAGTAATATGAATGCTTCTTTCATGCACTTAAGTCAGACAAACCCTGATGGGAGGCGGCGTGGTGTCCGATTTCCCGAGGAGGGGCCTTCTCTTACTCATCATAACGGGCGTATTTTCAAGGTGAGCCGCATCATGTGGCCCCTACCAGAGAGATATCTTTACCCAACCAGTGCCACAAACAGTCCAGCCCAAATGCTACTCGTCCGAGCCTAACCTTGGCTCGGGAGTAGGAGGGCGACAAGTGGAGAGGGGAAATCTCATCGCCCGTACAGAGAGGCCGAACAATGTCCATCCCTGACCAAACGAGGCCCAACTCCTCAAAGTGGCAGCCCCGGGGCCCACTTACTATAAAGCCCCAAAACTCACTTGGAACAAGCGCTTCCTAGGCGGCCTTCGGGTTGGGAAGTTCGAGCATCAGTCGATCGAGAAAGCTCCCCCGGAGCCCCCTATTCTTTGCCCCAGCCCAGCACTTATCGCTCGGGAGACCACTCCTGAACAAGTGCCGTTCGCTCGGGCTCGCTGATGGAAGCTTATTGATTCGGCCGTTGCGAATCCCTTAATGACAGGAAGCTCAATAGGACAGGGGAAACCAAGAGTCCGCGCGCCGTAAGGAGCCCGCATGAAGGACGTAACCCCCCCTGGAACCCCTCCGCTTACGGGGATGAATTCGTACAACATGCCACTATTTAAACAGGACATGCCCCACTGCCACAAGGTAAGCCTAAGCCATGCAAGAGCCAATAACCCTGAGCAGGAACCACTTCACCTTTTGGTGGAGAGGGATCTCGCGCTCCCACTTTCCTCCCAACTCTCCTCTTCGCACCTGTGCTCCACTACCTGTGCTGACTTATGTTGGATTTTTGTGACTTCCCTAGTGTTTTGATGATGAGCATCACTATGTTAAATATTACCATTTTAATCAGATATCTTGCGTAATGTTATGCATTTGAAATTTCCATGATTAACAGGAAAACTGCTATGAGGTAGTACCTTGTATATCCGTACTGTTCTTTTCATACTTCGTGTTGTTTGTGTTTACTACACTTCGTGTTGTCCTTTTGTACGTCGTGTTGTTCCAACTATGTTTGTCATTTGTCTTCGTGCTGTTTACTGAAGCAGCTCGATTTGTTCTGATGAACTTCGAGTCGTTTTCCTGTGAACCTCGTGTCGTTTCTTCAGTATTTAGTTGCTCATCTCGAGTCATCCTTTTTATTTTTGCTCTTATGTTTTCGTGTCATTTACTGTAGTTACTCGAGTCGTTTTCCTGCTTTCACTGTTGTATCACGTGTCGTTGTAGCCGTTCCTGTCTTCTGTCTTCGTGTTGTTTTTCCTGGACCCCGTGTCCTTCTTGCTTTGTGACCACACTTCGTGTCGGTTTCTGTTGTCGTTCTTCGTGTTATTTCTGTGTTTGTGTCTTAGTGTTATTTTTATGTCTTCGTGTTGTTTTTACATCTTCGTGTTATTTTTGTGTTTGAGTCTTCATGTTATTTCTGTGTTTGTGTCTTAGTGTTGTTTTTATGTCTTCGTGTTGCTTCTTTCTATCTTCGTCCAGGTTTCCTCTGATCGCGTGTTTTACTACCGTTTTACTCCGTGTTATTTCCTTCTCACCTTGTGCTGTTTTCATCTGACCTCATGTCATTCTCTCTTTATTTCGTACTGTAGTAATCTTGTGTATCTCGTGTCGTTCTCAGTACAGTGCATCTCGTATTGCTATCACATACCTCATGCAGTTTTAGTTTTTGTGGGCCTGAGTTTTAATGGTTTTTAATTTCTTTGCAGGAGAAGAAGAAAAACAAAAGAAGAAGGTGGTCCGAGGAAGAATATTCCCCGTGTCTGGGCTGCACGTGATCTAATACTAAAGGAACCAATGCTATAAGGGCACGTGGCAAGAAGGTTCTGGATCGAGCGCGGGAAGCACATGCCTTGCATGAACCCTCCTGATCGCTTATAAAAGCACTGCCTCACCATCTATGAAAAGTGAGGAGCTCCGAGGTTATAGAAAAGAAATTTGAGTGAGAGCAGACGAAAAAGAGCCTCCCTGAGAAACTAGAGTGATTCAGTTGAGAGAGAAGAGAGAGCAGAAGAGTGATCAGAAGATGGGTATTGACTTACGGATCAAATCCGAAGTCTGCTGCTCTGTTTGAGCTACATTGTTTCCAGTTTCTGAAATTTGGTTTCCTTCTTTCTTGTTTTCATTTTTATCTGCTTTTTCCTTCTTGATTGAAAGTTCTCTATGTTACCTCCTGGTGTTCAGGGGAAGAGAGAGACGTGTTCTCTCTGGTTCACTTGCAACAGAGGTTGCAGTATTGTTCCCTCTCGTAGAAGAGGTGTTCCCTCTGGGCTTCAGAGGAAGAGAGACCTTGGTCTCTGGTTCTAGTGACTGCAGATCACTAGTGTTCCCTCCGGTTGGAGGAAGAGGAACTTGTTTCCTGGTTTCTAGGGACTTGGCGTCCTTAGGGTTCCCTCCGGGTGTGGAGGAAGAGGGGAGGGTGTTCCCCTGGTGAAGCTGTGAATCAGCCGTTGTCGCAGACTGAGTCTACTTTGCTAGCAGGTGCTAGTGGAAGCCTCACTTCGATTTGAAGTGAGGGGTGGACGTAGGCAGACTGGAGGTCTGACCGAACCACCTTAAAAACCTCTGAGTTCTCGTGTGATTGTCTGTGGTGATTTTGTGGTGTGCCTTCTATCCACTCGAGCTATTGTCCGCACTGCGTTTTTGTGGGTTCAACTCCGAGATTGCTTGTTTTAAGTGAATCATTCTTCAGTAATTTTTAATTGGTTGAAAACAGTGATCTATTCATCCCCTCCCCTTCTAGATCACGTTATATTTCTCGTATCACTTGGTATCAGAGCGGGTATTTCCCAATATGTGGTCCAACGGCCAGGGAAACAGATCCGCTGGTACTCGCAGCTACATTGCTGAAGGGCCGTCAATCACCCGTCCCCCTTTCTTTGATGGTAATAACTATTTCTTTTGGAAGAACAGGATGGAAGTCTTTATCAGGGCCCAAAGCCACAAGCTCTGGAGAGTAATTACAGATGGTCCGTACCAACTTCCACCGAACGAAGACATGTGGACAGAGGAACAGGTTAAACTTTTCGCACTGAATTGGACAGCTCTTAGCATCATACAGTGCGCCGTCCACCCGGAAGAGTACTTGAGGATTTCAGCGTGCAAGACTGCAAAGAAAATGTGGGATGAATTGTAGTTAATTTATGAGGGCACATCTCAAGTGAAAGCTACCAAGATCAATATGCTTACAACTCAGTATGAGTTGTTTAAGATGAAGCCAGAGGAGTCGATCACAGAAATGTATGCTAGATTGTCTGTGATCATCAATAGTCTGAGAGGATTTGGAAAGGAGATTCAGCAAGAAGACATTGTCAGGAAGATCCTTAGGTCCCTAACTCCCATCTGGGATACTAAGGTGACCGTCATAGAGGAATCTAGAGATTTATCCACCATGTCAGTAACCCAGCTGATTGGGTCTCTTATGACCCACGAAATGAACTTCAAACAAGGGAATGATGGACATGACAGAAAGGGAAAGAATGTTGCTCTGAAAGTCTCACGACATACTAAGAAAAGCAGCAGCAGTAGCACCAGTGGTGGTAGCAGCGAAGACTCTGACAGATTCTCAGACCTGGACAAGGGCGAGCAGGCCATGCTCACCAGGCAATTCAGAAAGTTCTTGAGGACTAAAGGGAAATTCTACAGGAGGAAGAGATTTAATGCTACAAGGAAGTCTCCTGAACGAGAACTTGAGAAGAACCGGTTTGTTAAGAAGGTTACATGGTACCATTGTCAGAAACCTGGTCACATGAAAAGTGAATGTCCAGAGCTGCAAGCTAAGGCTCCCGGATACCAGAAGAAGATGGAGCACAAAAAGAAGAAAGCCATGCTGTGCACATGGAGCGACGAGGAGGAGGATCCAGAAGCCACCTCGTCCAGTGAAGGTGAAGAGAAGACTTGCCTCATGGCCAACCATGAGGAAGAGGTAACGAACTTATTTGAGAAGTTTACTTTGGACGATTGGGAGGACGCCTATGGCGACCTGTTAGCTAAATATAATTTTCTAACCAAGGAGCACAGAATGCTTAAACGAAAGTTTCACTCTGTTTCTGAGGAACACTCTATTGCTGTTACAGGTAACATGAAAACCAAGGAGATGGCCACTGAGCTAGATCAGGCTAGAAGTGAGATCGAGAGTTTAGAATGGAAAGAGAGGAAAATCTAGCTAGGATGAATGAGCTGAAGAGTAAAACTGAAGAGAGTAAAAAGGAGTTTAGACTGATTGTAGAAAAATATGAGGCGGTTAGAAAAGTTAATCAGGAACTCCAGGACCAATGTAATGAACTTCAGAAGGAGATTGAGGACAAAGGAAAAATGCTAGAAAAATTTACAGAGGGGAGAAACAATCTGAATGCCCTTCTGGGGTCGAGGGTAAACTTCAATAGGGAGGGATTAGGATACTATCCCACAAGTAAAAAACCCTTTGAATCTAAAACTGTCACGTTCTGCCCCGCCAAGGGCAAAGAAAAACTGGAAACACCATCCAGTTCCAAATATGTCTCTACATTGAAGGTTTCGACCAGCAAATCCATTCAATCCACTGGTCAGCAAGCTAAGTCAGGAAATCCTGAGACTAGAACTGCTCCTGTGCAACAGTTGTGGAACAAAGATTTTCACACGACCATTCCTATTGATGTCACTAGAAAGGTGAACAGTTTCGCTAAGAAAGTTCAGCATGCTAGTTATCAAGGAAAGCATGCAAACATGCATCACTTTCAGCACAATTTTCATTTGAATAAAAATGGTTACATGAATTATGCTCAGCACACACGTGTTTCCTCTAAGAGGCCAAACAACAATTTTTCTGTTCGGAAACAGCATAATTTTAATAGGAATAGGCTCATTCAACACCCACTGAGAAATGCCAAGAAGGAAGAATCAATCCACATGAAATCACTGAAAAGAACAGTAAAACAAATGTGGGTTCCTAAGTGTAATTTGCATGAATTGAAAACTGTCTTTGGACCCAATTTGAATTGGGTCCCACATTACTTTGTCTGAACTCTCGCAGGTTAGCCTGGCAGCCGAGCATAACAAGTGGTATCTTGACAGCGGCTGTAGCAGGCACATGACAGGAGACCGGTCCAAATTTAGCAAACTGAAAATGAAGTTTGGGGGCTTGGTCAAATTCGGTGGAAATAACAGAGGAAGAATAATTGGAATTGGTACAGTTGGTAAGTCCTCTACTAACTCCATTGAAGATGTGTATCTTGTAGAAGGACTTCAGCACAACTTGGTAAGTATAAGTCAACTCTGCGACAAAGGACACAAGGTACTCTTTGACCACAATTCCTGCACTGTTTTTGAGCTGAATTCTGATAACGTCATGTTCAAAGGTCATAGAGTAAACAATGTATACATCGTAGACCTGGATGATAATCCTGAACTAACTTGTGTATGTCTGCTAACTCTGAACAGGTTGCTTTTGACTGGCATAGGCGTCTAGGCCATGCTAGTTTGTCTACAATGAATAAACTGTCTAAGCATAACCTAGTTAGAGGTTTGCCCAGAATAAGATTTCAGTTAGGGTCCAAGCTATGTGATGCTTGTGCACAAGGTAAACAGACTCGTGCAGTTTTTAAGTTGAGAACTGAGAGTCTTTCATCTAAACCGCTGCAGCACTTGCACATGGATCTCTTTGGTCCTACTCGCATACAAAGTTTGTCAGGTAAGAGATATGGATTAGTCATAGTTGATGACTTCACTAGATTTTCTTGGTTGTTTTGTTTAGCAAATAAAAATGATGCTTTTGTTCACTTTGAAGAACTTTTCAATAAAATCAAACTGCAAGGTGAACATAATATCATTACAATTCAGTCTGACCATGGAGGAGAGTTTGAGAACTCTTCATTTTCTGAATTTTGCTCAAGAGAGGGAGTGACTCACAAATTCTCTTCTCCCAGGACATCGGAGCAGAACGGAATTGTTGAGAGAAGAAACAGGTCAATAATTGAAATGGCCAGGACTATGCTGATTGAGAGTGGACTTCCAAGGAGATTTTGGGCTGAAGCTGCAAATACTGCATGCTACATTCTAAACTGAGCCTTGGTAAGACCTTCTCATAGGAAAACTCCTTATGAACTTCTCAAGGGTAAGCAGCCAAATATTTCTTACTTTAAAGTTTTTGGCTCTAAATGTTTTATTCACAATAATGGTAAGAATGGTTTGGACAAATTTGAAGCTAGAAGCTCTCCTGGAATCTTTCTCGGATATTCAGAAACCTCAAGGGCTTACAGAGTTTTCAATAAAGATGATCAAACTATTGAAGAAACACCGCATGTAGTGTTTGATGAAAATGATTTCTCTAACAAAGTGATGAATGATGACAGGGAGCCATCTAATGAGGGAGATTTCTTGGAGAGAATTGAAGAAGAAGAGATGCAGCCAGCTGCTCAACCAGAAAACTCACAGCAGGAAGGAGTAGCTGAGGTAGGTGAACCCTCAAGTGAGATAATATTTCACAAAGACCACCCTAGTGAAAATGTCATAGGCAATTTGCATGATCCTCCTAGGACAAGGTCTCATTTTAGAATTGTCCAAGAACAGGACTTAGCTGCATTGGTATCTCAGGTGGAACCCAAATCTGTGGAAGAAGCCTTAAAACATGATTCTTGGGTATCCGCCATGTGTGAGGAATTAAATCAATTTGAGAAAAATATTGTATGGGAACTAGTTCCCAGACCTGATAACACTCATGTCATTGGCACTAAATGGGTTTTCAAGAATAAAGTTGATGAGAATGGAGCTATTTCTAGAAACAAAGCAAGACTTGTAGCTCAAGGCTACAGTCAGGAATTTGGTGTGGATTTTGAGGAATCCTATGCCCCAGTGGCTAGGATGGAAGCTATAAGAATTCTGCTTGCATTTGCATGCTCTAGGAACATTCGGCTGCAGCAGATGGATGTCAAAAGCGCATTCTTAAATGGGTTATTGAAGGAAGAGGTATATGTTGAACAACCTCCAGGTTTTAATTTCTCTGTTCAGCCTAACATGGTTTTTAGGTTGAATAAAGCCCTCTATGGATTGAAGCAGGCTCCCCGAGCCTGGTATGAGAGACTTTCTGAATTCTCTTGAGCAAGGGCTACACTCGAGGTAAGGTTGACCAAACCCTCTTCACCAAAAATCTCGGAAAGGATTTAATAGTGGTCCAGGTATATGTTGATGATATCATCTTCGGATCTAACAATTCAAAATTGTGTAAAGAATTTTCTGAATCTATGTCTCATGAATTTGAAATGAGTTTAGTTGGCGAACTAAAGTATTTTCTTGGGCTGCAGGTCAAACAGATGGAGGATGGTTGTTTCATAAATCAAACCAAGTATACTCTGGAGATGCTGAAAAGGTTTGGAATGACCAACCTCAAGACTATCTCAACACCCATGGGCACCAACTCCTCACTGGATTCAGACGAAAAAGGTAAAGAGGTGGATGCTAAATTATATAGAGGTATGATCGGTTCACTCCTCTACTTAACAGCATCCAGGCCTGACATTCAATTTAGTGTAGGGATGTGTGCCAGATACCAGGCTAGGCCTACTGAATTGCATTTGGCAGCTGTAAAAAGAATCTTTAGATACTTATCTGCTACCCATGATCTAGGTCTTTGGTATCCTGCATCATGTAGTTTAGATCTCATTGCATATACAGATGCAGATTATGCAGATGTAAATTGACAGGAAAAGTACTAGTGGTCACTGCGAATTTTTAGGAGGGTGCCTAGTCTCTTGGGGATCCAAGAAGCAACACTCTGTGGCTCTTTCTACTGCTGAAGCTGAGTATGTGGCAGCAGGGAGCTGTGGCACACAGGTTATATGGATAAAACACCAGCTTCTGGATTACTCAGTTGAGCTAGGTTGCACTTCCATCTTTTGTGACAATACTAGTGCAATAAACATTGCAAAGAATCCTGTACTTCATTCTCGAACTAAACACATCGAAATCAGGCATCATTTTATTCGAGATGAAGTAGCTAGGAAGACCTTTGAGTTGATCCATGTTGGCACTAACTCACAAATTGCAGATATTTTCACTAAGCCACTGGATACTGAAAAATTTAGCACATTGCGCAGAGAATTAGGTATTTATAGAATTTCATGATTGAATAATTGATCTCTGAATAATCTGTCATGTGCTCTTGTGCTTATCTATACTCATTATCTGTTGCTGAAAATAACCTCATTATGAGTGTTTGCTGATTCACTCGTATTGATTGATATCACTTTGTTTTCTTTGAGGTGTTTTGAGGTATGTCTTGGTTAAGTCTGCGTTGGAGTCAAGGTCTCAGGGGGAGCTAGATTAATAATAGGTGTCATGCTCTTTTGGCCATATCTGAACATACTTTGAACGGATTTTTGCTGACCTTATAAGAGAATCAGGTTGAGTAGGTGTATAAAAGAAATCTTTGGATGTTTTATCTGTTAAGACTGTTCATCTAATTTCTTGTTGGAATTTCAGTTGTTAGTCCCACTGAGATCAAAATCTGAATTCAAGACTATCTTCCTACATTGTAACTGACTTCTGATCTAGCCAGTACAGCATACCTACTTAGTCTAGTTAAGTCCGAAATGAGGTATATAGTTTTTTAGTCTGAAAAACTTTGGAGCTGGTGTATTGTTCTCAAACTAATTCAAGACTAATTTTCAAGGTTTCAAGTGCAATTTAATGAAAAAATTCATGAAAGAAGTTTTAACAATCTTGTTAACTGTTCATTGAGAAACTGGGACTTTCATCAATGAAGTGAAAGCATGCTATGTCATGAGATGGCAGTATAAATCAGGTTTAATTAGCTGTCTTGATCATACAGAGCTATGGTACATATCTGGTTAGTAACTGGGGTGTCTGGCCTCTGGTAAAGGTGTCACCTTAATGTCAACACCAGTTAGACTACTATCTCTGTCCTCTTGTCAGAGGGGTAATGTGGTCTTGCCACCAAGTAACTGGGGATTCCTGCCTCTAAACAAGGTGTCTCCCTAATGTCAAAGGTGTACTTGACAGATTTACCTTTGATCTTGACCATCTTTGGAAAAATTTTCTCCCTCTTGGTATCAAGATCCTGTTCACTTGGCATATACTTCTTGGTTTGTTTGTTTTCAATACCACAGGTCTTTGTTTTCCTGACTTCCTTGCTTTATACTCTCTGAGTAAAGACTTACTCTGACCATACTGGTATCTTGTACCTTACTTGCTTAGAATCTGGTTCTGTGTATGGAGCGGATCTTCATTCACCATTTTACACACAGGCTGACTAACTGATCTTCAAAATCCTCACATTAAATTAATGGCTTTCTTATTTGCTTAAACATCTCAATAACTTTCCTTTATCAACCATACTCTCTCTTGTTTTCCCTCCACTGTCAGCAATTTTCTTTTCGTGATATCTTCAGACCTGCCCCTAGTTTTGATGATGTCAAAGGGGGAGAGTGTCTTGCTTGTGTTTTGCTGAGGGGGAGCGAAAGATAAGTGCCCTGAGTTATCTAGTCAGAGGAAAGCAGTTGTTGTGCTCAGGGGGAGCTAAAGCAGTTGTTGTGTTCAGGGGGAGCTTTTGGGAGTCGTCAGAGGAGGCGAGTATGTTGTGTGTCTGCATTTGCTTATCTTCACATAATCTCATTGCACTTCATCTCTGTTATTTAATATAGTGTTGCCACCATCAAAAAGGGGGAGATTGTCGGATTTTTGTGACTTCCCTAGTGTTTTGATGATGAGCATCAGTATGTTAAATATTGCCATTTTAATCAGATATCTTGCGTAATGTTATGCATTTGAAATTTTCATGATTAACAGGAAAACTGCTATGAGGTAGTACCTTGTATATCCGTATTGTTCCTTTCATACTTCATGTTTTTTGTGTTTACTACACTTCGTGTTGTCCTTTTGTACGTCGTGTTGTTCCAACTATGTTTGTCGTTTGTCTTCGTGATGTTTACTGAAGCAGCTCGATTTGTTCTGATGAACTTCGAGTCATTTTCCTGTGAACCTCGTGTCGTTTCTTCAGTATTTAGTTGCTCATCTCAAGTCATCCTTTTTATTTTTACTCTTATGTTTTCGTGTCATTTACTGTAGTTACTCGAGTCGTTTTCCTGCTTTCACTGTTGTATCACGTGTCGTTGTAGCCGTTCCTGTCTTCTGTCTTCGTGTTGTTTTTCCTGGACCCCGTGTCCTTCTTGCTTTGTGACCACACTTTGTGTCGGTTTCTATTGTTGTTCTTCGTGTTATTTCTGTGTTTGTGTCTTAGTGTTATTTTTATGTCTTCGTGTTATTTTTACGTCTTCGTGTTATTTTTGTGTTTGAGTCTTCATGTTATTTCTGTGTTTGTGTCTTAGTGTTATTTTTATGTCTTCGTGTTACTTCTTTCTATCTTCGTCCAGGTTTCCTCTGATCGCGTGTTTTACTACCGTTTTACTCCGTGTTATTTCCTTCTCACCTCGTGCTGTTTTCATCTGACCTCGTGTCATTCTCTCTTTATTTTGTACTGTAGTAATCTTGTGTATCTCGTGTCGTTCTCAGTACAGTGCATCTCGTATTGCTATCACATACCTCATGCAGTTTTAGTTTTTGTGGGCCTGAGTTTTAATGGTTTTTAATTTCTTTGTAGGAGAAGAAGAAAAACAAACGAAGAAGGTGGTCCGAGGAAGAATATTCCCCGTGTCTGGGCTACACGTGATCCAATACTAAAGGAACCAATGCTATAAGGGCACGTGGCAAGAAGGTTCTGGATCGAGCGCGGGAAGCACACGCCTTGCATGAACCCTCCTGATCGCTTATAAAAGCACTGCCTCACCATCTACGAAAAGTGAGGAGCTCCGAGGTTATAGAAAAGAAATTTGAGTGAGAGCAGACGAAAAAGAGCCTCCCTGAGAAACTAGAGTGATCCAGTTGAGAGAGAAGAGAGAGCAGAAGAGTGATCAGAAGATGGGTATTGACTTACGGATCAAATCCGAAGTCTGCTGCTCTGTTTGAGCTACATTGTTTCCAGTTTCTGAAATTTGGTTTCCTTCTTTCTTGTTTTCATTTTTATCTGCTTTTTCCTTCTTGATTGAAAGTTCTCTGTGTTACCTCCTGGTGTTCAGGGGAAGAGAGAGACGTGTTCTCTCTGGTTCACTTGCAACAGAGGTTGCAGTATTGTTCCCTCTCGTAGAAGAGGTGTTCCCTCTGGGCTTCAGAGGAAGAGAGACCTTGGTCTTTGGTTCTAGTGACTGCAGATCACTAGTGTTCCCTCCGGTTGGAGGAAGAGGAACTTGTTTCCTGGTTTCTAGGGACTTGGCGTCCTTAGGGTTCCCTCCGGGTGTGGAGGAAGAGGGGAGGGTGTTCCCCTGGTGAAGCTGTGAATCAGCCGTTGTCGCAGACTGAGTCTGCTTTGCTAGCAGGTGCTAGTGGAAGCCTCACTTCGATTTGAAGTGAGGGGTGGACGTAGGCAGACTGGAGGTCTGACCGAACCACCTTAAAAACCTCTGGGTTCTCGTGTGATTGTCTGTGGTGATTTTGTGGTGTGCCTTCTATCCACTCGAGCTATTGTCCGCACTGCGTTTTTGTGGGTTCAACTCCGAGATTGCTTGTTTTAAGTGAATCATTCTTCAGTAATTTTTAATCGGTTGAAAACAGTGATCTATTCATCCCCTCCCCTTCTAGATCACGTTATATTTCTCATATCACTTAAGCATCGGAGGGTCTTCCCCGGGGATCTATCCCTGGGCACCTCTGACTATTTTCTCTTCTTGCAGTTCATATTTCAAGGGTATGTGGTCATCCCCTTCCTCGCTCAGGAGCAATGCGAGATCGCCCCCTCTTCATTCCCCTTTTTGTTGTTGTTGTTTTATATACATATTTTGTTGTTTTCATTGTTTTTACTATTTTTTTGTTGTTTTTTCTTTTTTTTGTTTTTGACACTATGCACACCAATTAAAGGTAGTATTTCTTAAGATAAAGCTCATTCCAAGGGTGGGATAACTCGATCCCCTCAGCATTGACTAGCCTATAGGTGTTGCCAGGATGCACAGCCTGAACCACGTATGGTCCTTCCCAATTGGGTTGGAGTTTAGAACGTGGGCCGCCAGGTTTTACAAAAATTCTTTTCATTACCATCTCACTGACTTTAAATTTTCTCTCAATAACCTTCTTTTGGTAAAAATGTGCGAGTCTATTTTGGTATACACGAGCATGCTCGACGGCAGCCAGGCGCTTCTCATCTAAGAGTTCCAACTGGGCAAGAAGAGAGTCACGATGTTCATCGAGGGGAAGCTCCTTGTCCAACTGTACCCTGAGAGAAGGAACCAAGATCTCGTACGGAACTACCGCCTCCATCCGGTAAAAAAGGGCGAACGGAGTTTGCCCAGTGGGGGTACGGATTGAAGTGCGATAGGCCCATAGAGCCTCAATGAGCTTCTCTAGCCAATCTGAGAATCTGCTAGACCCACAGGTTTTCTTTATGATTTTGATCAACGTTTTATTAGTGGCCTCTGCTTGGCCATTGCCTTGTGGATAATATGGTGATGAATCATACAATGCAATGTTATACCTTTTGTAGAGGTCCTGAAGGTCCTGAGAAATGAATTGCGGTCCATTATCGGTGATGATCGTGCTTGGAATGCCGAACCTGGCAATGATGTTCTTCATAATGAACTTGCATACTGTTGGTGCCTTGATTTCTGCGTAAGCTTCAGCTTCGGCCCATTTGGTGAAGAACTCGGTTGCAGTAAGGATGAATGATTTTTACTTAGTGAGGGAGTTGGGATCACCGAGAGGGCCGATGATGTCGAAAGCCCACATGGAAAAAAGCTATGGGGAAGATACTGGATGGAGAGAGGAAGATGGAGAATGAATTTTATCAGCGTGATGTTGACACTTGACACACCTACGGACATAGACAGCACAATCTTCCTCTATGGTGGGCCAGTAAAAGCCTTGCCGAATAATCTTCTTAGCAAGCATTTGGCTATTCACATGGCCACCACACACACCTGAGTGTGCTTCCTCTACACACTTCCAGGCCTCATCGTCATCGAGACATCTTAGAAGAACACCAGTGAGGCTTCTTTTGTACAACAATCCTCCAACCAGTGTGCATCTCTGGGCCACTCTTCTTATGGCCCTATTATCTTTTGCTGGTTCTTCTTTAGGGTAAGACTGGTCTTTGCAATATTTGACAATTTCATAGAACCATGGTTTCTCTTCGTCGACCAGTTCTTCTTCCAATTCGACCAACATGATTTCCCTCTTCTCAACAACTTCTCCATCTTGGGCCATCCTTGACATCTTTTCCTTGACCCTTAAATAGGAAGGGTTGTGAATAGCAGGGAGGTGAAGCTTGTAGATAGAGATGGATTCTGACTTTCTACCCAGAGGGAACCTTAATGATGATGCCAACGAAGAAAGGGCATCAGCCAAAATGTTCTGATTGCGAGGAACATGAACAAAGACCAACTTGGTGAATAGTTTAGCAAAAGCAGCAGTGAGCTCTTGATATGGCTTGAGCTTGGGATGGCGGGTGCGATATTTGGTGAGCACCTGGCGGAGAATATGTTGACTATCACCTACGACTCGCAATTCAGTGACCCAAAGGGAATATGCAAGATTTAGACCTGCTAGAAGAGCCTCATATTTAGCCACATTGTTGGTGACTGGAAATGAGAGCTGAAATGCCTCTGGGATACTAACGCCTTTAGGTGACAAAAGGACGATACCAATACCTCTCCCCTGGGAATTCAAAGCTCCATCAAAATATAATGTCCACATCAGGTCATCTGATTGGGTAATGGACATTAGCTCCTCATCTGAAAACTCTGATTGAACATGATCGAACTTAGGGAGAGGATGGTGAGTAAGATGCTCAGCTATGGCATAACCTTTAATCACCTTTTACTGAATGTAGGTGATGTTGAACTGATAAAGAAAACTTTGCCAGTGTGCTAGCCTATCAATAAGGACATATTTTTCCAAAAGAAATTTGATAGGATTCATCCGAGCAATCA
This sequence comes from Amorphophallus konjac, assembly GCA_022559845.1. NCBI lineage: Eukaryota > Viridiplantae > Streptophyta > Magnoliopsida > Alismatales > Araceae > Amorphophallus > Amorphophallus konjac. The sequence goes on along the minus strand of CM040121.1, from coordinate 556,661,737 downwards.
GGTGGACTTCATGAGCCAGGAAGTAGTGCTTCAATTTTTGGACCACCCAAACAAGGGCGGCACAGGTCTTGTCCATGGCCGTATACTTTCGCCCACATGGATTGAGAAGTTTGGACAAGTAATAGGTTGCCCGTTCCTTGCCTCCTTCATTGATTTGTGCCAGGATGGCTCCCACAGAGTCGTTTAAGACTGAGATATATAGGATCAATGGTTTATTTGGAATAGGTGGAGTGAGAACAGGTGGATTGTCTAGATACTCCTTCAATCCTTCAAAAGCCTTCTGGCACTTAGAGTCCCAACAGAACTCGGTTCCTGATTTGGTCAACTCATAGAAAGGTCTGCACCTTTGTGAGTGCTGGGACACAAACCGACGAATGAATTGTAGCCTCCCAATTAATCCTCGAACTTCTCTCAGATTCTTCGGGGGTGGCATATCCCTAATCGCCTTAACCTTGTTGGGATCTATCTCAATGCCACTTTTACTTACAATGAAGCCCAATAATTTGCCTGATGATACACCAAACACACATTTCTTTGGATTCATTTTTAATTGAAACTCCCTCGATCTTTGCAACACCTTTGCAAGGACCTCAGGATGTTCTGCCCTAGTTTTGGATTTCACTAACAAATCATCCACATATACCTCCAAATATATGTGCATCATGTCATGAAATATTGCCATCATAGCCCTTTGGTAAGTGGCTTTAGCGTTCTTCAGCCCAAATGGTATGACCACATAACAATAAGTCCCCCAGGGAGTGGTGAATGATGTTTTCTCCTGATCCTCTTCTGCCAGGCGAATTTGATTGTATCCGAAAAATCCATCCATAAATGAAAGGGTTTCATATCCTGCTGTGTTATCGATCAACACATCAATGTGAGGCAAGGGAAAATCATCCTTCGGACACGCGCAGTTAAGGTCCCGGAAGTCAATACAAGTTCTTACCTTTCCATCATTCTTTATAACCGGGACAATGTTTGCCACCCACTGAGGATAAAGGACGACTCTAATAAACCTGGCTTTGTGAAGCTTGTCGACCTCTTCCTTCATTTTCAAAGCCATTTGAGGGCGGAAACATCTTAACCTTTGCTTTACCGAGACGGACCCTGGTTTTAGAGTTAGACGGTGTTCAACCAAGGTGGAATCCAAACCCGGCATATCCTCATAGCTCCATGCGAACATGTCCTTGTATTTCTTGAGAACTTTAATTAATGCCTCTTCTTCAGATGATGGCAAATTATCGCTTATGAGGACGATCCTAGGGTCTTCCTCAGTTCCCAAGTTTATCTCTTTGGTAGACTCTTCTACAGCGGCTGACGGCTCGTCAAATCTCCTCATTCCACTAGCATATGCGCCAGCAGCGTCATCATATTCTTCATCCTCATCTTCAATAGGGTATTCTTCATCCAAGATTTCATAAACCCCGTACCCTTCATCAATCGTGCAATTATTCTCACATTCTATCTCCGACAGTTGGATGAGATTTTCTAGGAATTGAGGACTGGCAAGAAAGGCTTGACACCTGCTAGCTAGATCTAGAAGAAACCGACGAGGGATCTGCCTACCCTTAGATTTCTTCTTGGGCACTATTCTTGACTCATTATTCCTAACTAGACTGACATTCCCTACAGAAGAAGAAGAAGGTGAAGAAGATGGTGAAGAATGTATAGGGAAGGACCCCTCAAAGGAGGGGTAAAGAAGGTCGCTCAAGGGACCTTGAATGAGTGGCCCGCAGGTCGGGGCACACTCGTGGGAGATATAGGATGTCTCCTCAAAGATAATGCACTGTTGAGGAGTTGAGAAATTGGCATTTTTTTTTCGTTTTCATTTTTAATGACAAAATAATGAAAAGAAATTAGAGGAGGAGGAAAAGGGATTATAGCTAGGGGGTTGTGTGGCTCGTAGAGCAGATCATGATTGAAAGTCTGGCGCGAGTTATAGAACCCACGCAGGTAGGTAAATAAAGAAGGGAACCTGGGAAGGTCATCGGCCAACCGTCTGGCCCAGAAAGGAGACAGCAACAAAGGCTGAGATGGGTGAATAGAAAAGATGACGGCTAGTGAGCCGTCGGTGACAATATTGATGACAGGGAAGGACCTGTCGATAACATTCTCTTGGCGAGGGGGATTTGGAATTCTGGCGATGGTGGTGGTATCCCCTGGCATTTCGGAGACCAAGAACAGCCCTTCTAGGTGTGGAGGCGAGAACATTCCTTCCAGTACAACGGAAATATCCGGTGTATCAAACCATTTGTACCATTCACAGTCTGCGTCATCAACCTTTCCTCTTTTTGGGGTCTTTGAACATCCTTCAGCTGAATACACATCCTGTAACCTCCCATGTGATTTTGGTTAAGGATCTCCCGTCTGAACGACATGCCCCTTCTTGAAGTGGGAGGATAGAGTCCATGTGAGGGGTTTTCCGTCTGCTTCAATCGGCCCCTTAAAACCCAGACCAGCTGTAACGACCCGAGAATCCGATTACCGGGAAGGCCCGATAACCCGAGACTCGCACCGCCACCCACGAGTCCGAAGACTCGGAAGGGTTAGAAGGATGGTGTGGAAACTACACAAGTATCACAAGTAATTGCAGAAATTAAACAGTTATAATATTAAGCAGGAAATAAATTAACCTTTTACATGGTCCAAAAAAAAATAACAACAACATTAGTAGTCCACAACTAGTACAGAGACAAGAAGGAAAAGTACAGCTACACGGGGCATACCCCGGCTCTGACCTCTGGCACTACCTCTGGACACCCGCACCACGCTGCACTCCCGACGCGCTCCCCGAAGGTGGCGCCTCACCTGAAACACAGTGAAAAACACGCAGGGAATGAGTCTCGGAACAAGACTCAGTAGGGATCACTCGAACCCTACCTCGAAGACGGGAAACCACTACGCTAGCGGTAAAGGAGTACCTCGGAAAGGGAAGCCATGTCCTCAACCGAACGAAGCCCTGCGGCACGTGAACCGGCAACGTGTCACGGTGAGAAGACCGAACTCAACGGTCAACCCAGCAACACCCGAAGGTCGAAAACGCCCGACTGACAGTCTGACACTCCGTACTCGACAGGAGTACCACCCACTAGAAGCACAGCCGGTAGCGTCCCCTGACGTCTTACACCGCGCCGCTGGTGAACTGCTTGACGTGGTAGCTCCTACCAAAGGCGCAAACACCACACAAGTAACCACAAACAAGTGACTAGCTGGGGTCACGCCCGTCGACGTGGGTCCAACCGCCCCCAACCACGTGTGCACACACAGACCACGCGTCCTAGGTCTGGCCCTCTGACCGGTTTTCCCCCGTAGCCGGACTCTGGCTACCGACGAGGGGCCTACGGTAACCGGTCCACAAACCGTCTCAAGGTGAGTGCCCGTACACCACTCCCAGGTGAGACCAGCACCTCGTACTGGTGGGCTACGACTAGTGGAGGGTCAATGAAGGAGTAGACTCTCAAGACAACGGAAAACAACGTCCGAACCTGACGAAGTACGGGGGCCGTCCCACGTACCAGCACCATCGCACGGTGACCACGGTAAAGCAAATCTTGGTTTTCGTTTCCCTTGTGATGGGCCTGGAAGAGGGGGGACATGCCAAGTATCCGCCTGGGATCATGTCTTCTTAGGTCTATTCTGGATGTACAATTCCATTTCGGTGGAGAAGAAACGGACGCACCGCCCACGGCCAAACACATGACCCACTCGGGGATCATCTTCCAGGAAGACTCACGACATGCGGGGGAACTCCACCGCACACACACCGATACACGGTGACTCGATCGAGCGAGAACACGGAAACCCGAAACGCCTGGGGTCACCCGGACCCACCAAGCTCACGGGCACGCTGATCAAGGTAAACGGAACCTCCGAACACCCAAAGACACGGTCACGGAACTCCACGAGGTGTCCGGGACACACACGGCCCAAGAGGAACACCAGACGACAGGACATATCGCGCTAGGGACCCCTAGCGCGACAAGGAAGAACGCGCTAGAGCCTCCTAGCGCGACAAGGAAGATCGTGCTAGGACCCCATAGCGCGATCGGAACCGCCCTACTGTTCATCTTCTTCGATGAACGCGCCCCATCGAGGCAGCGCGACCATCAACAACGCGCTACTGGAGCATAGCGCGTTCTCAGTCCGCGCCCGAAAAACGGTGGAAACGCCCAAAACTCCAACCACGCCCCCATGCCTCCACCGGAGAGGGGAAAATCAAGGGGAATGACCCCTAAGGACCCCTAGCATGCTTCTAAGCCATCAAAACATGAAATAGCGGGCTAAAACCATAGATCGGGCGAGCTCTCCCCAAATCATGGAAAACCCCAAACCCGCTCAAACAAGCCTCTCTCGGCCTCCCCGTGGCCTACAAATCATGGAAACGAACGGCAAGAGGCTAAGGAACGTCACCCTACCTCAATGGAGCGAATGCTCCGCCGGATCGTCCACAAACCATGAAGAACGCCCTTGGAAACCCCGCCTCCTCGCGTTTCCCACGCTTGCCGCACGCCCACGAGCTCGCCTCACCGCCGCCCACGCGTCCGCGCCGTCGCCCTGCCGCCGTCTTCAGCCGGAGAAGGGCTCACCGCGTCCGAATGGGAGAGAGAGGGGGAGAGGGGCGATGGTCACGGTGGGGGGAGAGAGGAGGAAGAAGGAGAAAAAGAAGAAGAAGGTGGGAAGAAAGAGAAAATAGGGAGGTTTTATAGAAAATCCAGAAAATTCTGAAAAATAGCAAATTACACCCCCGCGATCCTCGGAACGCACCGATCGCAACGGTACCACTCGTGCCCAGGTGAACGGCCCGGTTCACCCGCAGCGAGCTTCCGAAGGAAAAGTCGAAACACACACCGGAAATCGGAAAACATGCACGGAAAAGCCGCGGAATGCCTCCGGGCCTCCGTAATGACCCCGGATCGCGCCGATCCGAGCACGAAAAATATTCGAAGCGAAATTTCGGACTCAGCGGAGCCGAACACTCTGAAAACCAGATCTGGGACCCGCGAAGAAGGATCCGAAAGGTCCGGGATATTACAGTCCTCCCCCTTAAGGAATTCTATCCTCGAAATTGAGAACAACCCAAGGGGAAAGAAGAGGAAGACTCACTCAAACAGGTAAGGGAACTGCTGACGCATCTCGTCCTCACGTTCCTAAGAGGCCTCACCACCAGAGTGTCGCTGCCACACCACCTTTACCAAGGGGATGACCTTGTTCCGCAGGCGCTGCTCTCGCCTATCCTCCACGCGGATCGAAAACTCTGGGAGAGAGTGATCTGGAGTCACCTCAGGCCAAACAGAATCCTCGAGCACATGAGAGTCGTCGGGCATATACCTCCGCAACATCGAGACATGGAACACGTCATGCACCGACGCCAACTCAGGGGGTAACTGCAACCGGTAAGCAACCTCACCGATGCGCTCTATAATCACGAAAGGACCAATATAGCGGGGACTCAACTTCCCACGCCGTCCAAAACGCATCACCCCCTTCATCGGAGAAACTCTCAAGAACACACGATCGCCCACGGTGAACTCGAGGGGCTGCCTCCTACAGTCATCATAGCTCTTCTGTCGACTCTGGGCCGCTAACATGTTCTGACGAACCAGGTGCACAACATCCACACACTGCTGCACCAAATCCGGTCCCGTCAAAACACGCTCACCCACCTCAAACTAATCAAGCGGAGTCCTACACAGACGCCCGTACAACGCCTCATATGGAGCCATGCCGATGCTCGAATGAAAGCTGTTGTTATAGGCAAACATCACCAACGGTAGGTGATGAATCCAACTCCCCTGCCACTCCAGGCAGCAGGATCTCAGCATGTCCTCCAAAGTCTGAATGGCCCTCTCAGACTGACCATCTGACTGAGGATGATATGCCGAGCTAAATGCCAACTCCGTGCCAAGAGCTCGCTGGAAACTCCTCCAGAATCCAGAAGTGAAGCGCGGATTCCGATCCGACACGATCGAAATGGTGACTAGGCCTGTCAACGGATACGGATATTATCCGGATCCGCTTCGATTCGTATTCGTTTTTTCGGATACGGATAATATCCGAATTCGAATCGGAGCGGATACAGATATTATAATATTCGCTTCAAAAAATATCCGTTCGTAATATTATATATCATATAATACATATTTTTAAATAATGTATTATAAAATAAATGATATTATAGAGAAATTTAGATATTTTATAGTTGTATTTTAATTTAAAATTTATTTTATATATTTTTGACATTTTATAATTATATTTTATATACTTTTAATATTTTATAATTATATTTATATGCTTTTAAATTTGAATCGGATAATTCGGATTTTAAAACGGAGCGGATACGGATAGTCAGATATTCGCTTCGTATCCGAGTCAAATCGGAGCGGATCAAAATCGAATAATTCGAATCGGAAAACGGAGCGAATACGGATAGTCATATATTAGCTTCATATCCGCTCCGTTGACAGGCCTAATGGTGACTCCATGCAACGGCACAATCCGCTCCACATAAAGACGAGCCAACTTGGACACGCTCCAGCTGACTTTGACCGGTAACAACCGCGTCACCTTTGTCAGCCGATCCACCAGCAACCAAATACTGACCTGCCCACTCGGGGTCCTCGGCAACCCCACCACAAAATCCGTGGTCACGTGGTCCTACATCCACGCAGGAACATCCAAGGGCTGGAGAGTACCTCCTGGTCGCTGATGCTCCGCCTTCACCTGCTGACAGATCAGGAACCTGGCCACAAATTCGACAACATCTCTTTTCATGCCAGGCCACCAAAACTATCTCCGCAAGTTCCGATACATCTTCGTCGCACCCGGGTGTACGGTGTACCTGCTCCCATGAGCCTCGCGCAACACTGCACGACGAACCTGCTCCTCCGCTGGAACATACAGCCTACCGCGAAACCTCGCAGCACCGTCCTCGCCGAGCTCCACGTCAGCCATCGCCAGAATCCGGGGCAACTCAAGGTCCGCATGCTGAGCCTCTGTCACCTGACGACGGATAGCAGGAGTAACAGTCAGACTCGCGAGCACTGTCAACCCTGGCTCCTGGGGAATCTTGAGCCTGAAAGATACTTCGGGCACTTGTTCCCAGAGTCTCCACTTCCTCAACATCAAGGTACTGACCGCAACCTTCCGACTCAAGGCATCGGCGATGACATTCATCCGGCCTGGCTGATAAGACAGGGTGAAGTCATAATCCTTCATGAACTCTATCCAACGCCTTTGTCTGAGGTTCAGGTCCCTCTGAGAGAACACATACCTCAAACTCTGATGGTCAGTGAACACCTCGAACTTCTCGCCGTACAGACAATGCCTCCAGATCTTCAGCGCGAAGATCACCGCCGCCAACTCAAGGTCATGGGTAGGGTAGTTCTCCTCGTGGGGCTTTAGCTGCCGAGATGCATAAGCCACCACTCTACCATGCTGCATCAACACAGCTCCCAATCCAATGCCGAAAACATCTGTACACACTACGAAACCTCCCGATCCAGAAGGCAAAACCAACACCGGAGCCGAGGTGAGCAATCTCTTCAGTTCCCTGAAGCTCTGCTCACACTCCTCAGACCAGACGAAAGGCACATCCTTCCGCGTGAGTCTAGTCATCGGGGTCGCAATGCGAGAAAAATCCTGGATAAACCGGCGATAATAACCCGCAAGCCCCAAGAAACTCCGGATCTCCGTCACCGACCTCGGCCTCGGCCACTGCATTACTGCCTCGACCTTGGCGGGGTCCACGGAAATGCCATCACCAGAAATCACGTGCCCCAGAAAATGCACCTCGCTGAGCTAAAACTCGCACTTGCTGAGCTTCGCATACAACTGGTGATCTCGCAACGTCTGCAGCACCACACCCAAATGGTACGCGTGCTCCTCAGCAGACCGCGAATAAACAAGGATGTCGTCCACAAAGATGACCACGAACTGGTCCAAATACGGATGAAACACCCTCTGCATCAAGTCCATGAAGGCTGCTGGGGCATTGGTGAGCCCGAACGGCATCACCAAAAACTCATAATGTCCGTACCTCGTACTGAACGCAGTCTTCTCCACATCGGACTCGCGAATTCTCAGCTGATAGTAATCTGACCGTAAATCAATCCGCGAGAACACTCGCGCGGACTGAAGCTGGTCGAACAGGTCATCAATCCGCGGCAACGGATACTTGTTCTTAATGGTCACTTCATTCAACTGTCGATAGTCAATGCACAACCGCAGACTACCATCCTTCTTCTTCACAAACAACACGGGCGCACCCCAAGGGGAAAAGCTAGGAGGAACATACCCCTTGGCCAACAGCTCCTGCAACTGCGCCCTCAACTCCCTCAACTCAGCAGGGGCCATACGGTAGGGAGCCTTCGCCAAAGGTCCCGTACCAGGCACAACCTCGATCACAAAATCGATCTCCCGCTGGGGAGGCAATCCAGGCAACTCCTCGGGAAAAACATCAGGAAACTCGCACACCACCGGAATGTCCTCGACATTCGGTTCCATCCGGTCAGACACAACCACGGACGCGAGAAAACCATGACAACCAGAATCAAGCAACCGACGGGCTCGAATAGCAGAAATGAGGAATCGAGAAGAGGTGGAATGGATACCTTGGAAATAGAAGGTCCGCTTACTCGGATGCTGGAAGTAGACCCTCTTCATCCCACAATCCACCACCGCTCCATGAATTTCGAGCCAATCCATGCCTAGAATCACGTCGTAATCCCGAAGCTGCAACGCGTACAACCTGCCTGGCATACTCCGCCCATCGATCCAAACCGGAACCTGATCGAAGCAATACGGGGTAATCATAAAGTCACCCGAAGGCAACTCCACTGCCAAATCACAGGGTAACTGGGTCACCGGCTCCTCGATGCTCAACGCGAAATCCTCCGAAATAAATGAATGAGAAGCACCGGAATCAAACAAAATCCGAGCCGCACAACCCAAAATCTGAATGGTACCTTCCACGAGCTGCGACGCCACTGCCTCTGCCCTGGTCATGTGCGTGATCTGGCCTCGAGCCCTCTGCCTGCCTCCCACACTAGCTGACCTGGATAGCGGCGGATACTGTCCCTGCTGCTGCTGCCTCTGCTGTTGGGGGACCTGCTGCTGTGGCGGCCACTGAGGACAGTCACGCGCCATATGCCCTGGCTGGTCACACCGAAAATAGATGATCGGAGCCGTGCACTGCCTGCCTGGGTGGGTCCCACCACACCGTGGACAGGGTCCTCGTGATCCACCCACTGATCCCTGGCGCTGCAAAGGGATCGGCTGCTGTACACTGCCCGATGAAGCATGCCCCTAATCCTTGTGCTTCTTACGAAAACTCTTCTTCAAGAACTTCTTGACCTTCGAGCTGATGGACGCAGATCCTGCTACCGACGCTGCCGGTGTCGGCACTCCCGAACCACCCGACGCATGCTGAAAGGAACCCTGCTGCTGGGTAACCGACTGATGGCTGCGACCTGACAAAGACTGTCCCTGGCTGATCGGTCCTCGGGTCCTCTGCATATCCATCTCCAAAGAAACCGCAACACGAGACGCTGTCTCTAGATCAGTGGCCCCATTCGCGATCAGATGGTGCCTCAGCTCCAGTCTCAAGCCCTGTACAAACTGCGTGGTCCTCACTCTCTCATGCTCCATGATGTGAGGTGCATACCGACCCACCTCGACAAATCGGGCCCTGTACTGCAACACGGACATGTCGCCCTGCACCAACTCCAGAAACTCCCGCATCCACTCTGTAGCCATAATATCTGGACAGCACGTACGCTCGAAAGCACTAACGAAGTCATCCCACTCGATCTGCTCAAGTGGACGAAGCTGAAAAGACGTCTTCCACTCGGAAGACCACCACCTCTGAGTCGTACCCTATAACTGGTTGTAGGCCAACACCACTCTGTCCTCGGCAGTACTCCTTGCAGAACTGAACACCCGCTTCATCTCATCAAGCCAATCACGAGCTGCATCAGGGTCTGCCTGGCCGCTGAAGTAAGGTGGATGGAATTGCATAAAGTCCCTCACTGCTCGGCCTGGCCCACCCCTAGCTGACGAGCCCTCACCAGCCTCTCCGCCGAACTGCTGAGACATAAGCTGGTACATGCCACGGAAGAAATCCTCGGCCCCCGGAACCCTCGCAGTAGCCGCGGCCTCGGTAGCTCCCGGTGGCGCTCTGCTATGCTCCTCCTGGTCCCTCTGGACCCCCTGCTGGATCTCCTGACCTCTAGCCGACTGCCCCTGCTGAGAGCGAGAGCTCCTCCTCGGCGCCATGCTCGCTCCTGAAGCAAAAGACAAAGAACACGAAAAATGGCAAGGTCAAAACAAACACGCGGTGCCCAATGCCAGCGTCACCTGTACATCATTGCTGTGGACTAGTGGACCACTAAAATTACTCATGATTTTTGTATAATCCCACAACCGCGCTCTGATACCAGCTGTAACGACCCGAGAATCCGATTACCGGGAAGGCCCGATAACCCGAGACTCGCACCGCCACCCACGAGTCCGAAGACTCGGAAGGGTTAGAAGGATGGTGTGGAAACTACACAAGTATCACAAGTAATTGCAGAAATTAAACAGTTATAATATTAAGCAGGAAATAAATTAACCTTTTACATGGTCCAAAAAAAAATAACAACAACATTAGTAGTCCACAACTAGTACAGAGACAAGAAGGAAAAGTACAGCTACACGGGGCATACCTCGGCTCTGACCTCTGGCACTACCTCTGGGCACCCGCACCACGCTGCACTCCCGACGCGCTCCCCGAAGGTGGCTCCTCATCTGAAACATGGTGAAAAACACGCAGGGAATGAGTCTCGGAACAAGACTCAGTAGGGATCACTCGAACCCTACCTCGAAGACGGGAAACCACTACGCTAGCGGTAAAGGAGTACCTCGGAAAGGGAAGCACTGTCCTCAACCGAACGAAGCTCTGCGGCACGTGAACCGGCAACGTGTCACGGTGAGAAGACCGAACTCAACGGTCAACCCGGCAACACCCGAAGGTCGAAAACGCCCGACTGACAGTCTGACACTCCGTACTCGATAGGAGAACCACCCACTAGAAGCACAGCCGGTAGCGTCCCCTGACGTCTTACACCGCGCCGCTGGTGAACCGCCTGACGTGGTAGCTCCTACCAAAGGCGCAAACACCGCACAAGTAACCACAAACAAGTGACTAGCTGGGGTCACGCCCGTCAACGTGGGTCCAACCGCCCCCAACCACGTGTGCACACACAGACCGCGCGTCCTAGGTCTGGCCCTCTGACCGATTTTCCCCCGTAGCCGGACTCTGGCTACCGACGAGTGGCCTACGGTAACCGGTCCACAAACCGTCTCAAGGTGAGTGCCCGTACACCACTCCTAGGTGAGACCAGCACCTCGTACTGGTGGGCTACGACTAGTGGAGGGTCAATGAAGGAGTAGACTCTCAAGACAACGAAAAACAACGTCCGAACCTGACGAAGTACGGGGGCCGTCCCACGTACCAGCACCATCGCACGGTGACCACGGTCGGAGAAGAAACAGACGCACCGCCCACGGCCAAACACATGACCCACTTGGGGATCATCTTCCAGGAAGACTCACGACATGCGGGGGAACTCCACCGCACACACACCGATACACGGTAACTCGATCGAGCGAGAACACGGAAACCCGAAACGCCTGGGGTCACCCGGACCCACCAAGCTCACGGGCACGCTGATCAAGGTAAACGGAACCTCCGAACACCCAAAGACACGGTCACGGAACTCCACGAGGTGTCCGAGACACACACGGCCCAAGAGGAACACCAGACGACAGGACATATCGCGCTAGGGACCCCTAGCGTGACAAGGAAGAACGCGCTAGGGCCTAGGTCCCTAGCGCGACAAGGAAGAACGCGCTAGGGCCTCCTAGCGCGACAAGACAAGTCACGCTAGGGACCCCTAGCGCGACAAGGAAGATCGTGCTAGGACCCCATAGCACGACCGGAACCGCCCTACTGTTCATCTTCTCCGATGAACGCGCCCCATCGGGGCAGCGCGACCATCAACAACGCGCTACTAGAGCATAGCGCGTTCTCAGTCCGCGCCCGAAAAATGGTGGAAATGCCCAAAACTCCAACCACGCCCACATGCCTCCACCGGAGAGGGGAAAATCAAGGGGAATGACCCCTAAGGACCCCTAGCATGCTTCTAAGCCATCAAAACATGAAATAGCGGGCTAAAACCATAGATCGGGCGAGCTCTCCCCAAATCATGGAAAACCCCAAATCCGCTCAAACAAGCCTCTCTCGGCCTCCCCGCGGCCTACAAATCACGGAAACGAACGACAAGAGGCTAAGGAACGTCACCCTACCTCAATGGAGCGAATGCTCCGCCGGATCGTCCACAAACCACGAAGAACGCCCTTGGAAACCCCGCCTCCTCGCGTTTCCCATGCTTACCGCAGGCCCACGAGCTCGCCTCACCGCCGCCCACGCGTCCACGCCGTCGCCCTGCCGCCGTCTGCAGCCGGAGAAGGGCTCACCGCGTCCGAATGGGAGAGAGAGGGGGAGAGGGGCGATGGTCACGGTGGGGGGAGAGAGGAGGAAGAAGGAGAAAAAGAAGAAGGTGGTGGGAAGAAAGAGAAAATAAGGGGGTTTTATAGAAAATCCGAAAAATTCTGAAAAATAGCAAATTACACCCCCGCGATCCTCGAAACGCACCGATCACAACGGTACCACTCGTGCCCAGGTGAACGGCCCGGTTCACCCGCAGCGAGCTTCCGAAGGAAAAGCCGAAACACACACCGGAAATCGGAAAACACGCGCGGAAAAGCCGCGGAACGCCTCCGGGCCTCCGTAACGACCACGGATCGCGCCGATCCGAGCACGAAAAATGTTCGAAGCGAAATTTCGGACTCATTAGAGCCGAACACTCCGAAAACCAGATCCGGGACTGGCGAAGAAGGATCCTAAAGGTCCGGGATATTACACCAGCTCTACGGACTGGCTTTGTTTTCTTCAGTGGTCTCAACCTTCCTTGCAATTGTGCCCCCAAGTCTTTGCCCTGTTGATAGCTGATATTTCTCATAATCCCCCATCCTTTGGAATGGAAAATGAGGCGTGAGGTTGGCGCGGGAAATGGCTTCTGTTGTGTTAACGGAGCATGGCAGGGGTCATACACATCTAACAGGGATAATATGGGCCGATGAGTCGGCCAGACAGAGGGTAGAGAGGTGGTGATAGCATCCACCGTAGAACAAAGGGGCATGGTCATCACCTTTATAATCCACCCTTTATATGGAAACTTTAAACACTGATGATTGGTGGATGGCACAGCATTCATAATGTCAATGTAGGTACGGCCTAGTATAGCTTTGAACGTGGGATCCATATCAAAGATATGGAATTCTGTAAAAACTAATACAGGGCCTAACTCTACATTCAAGGTAATCATCCACTTTGGAGGCCTTTTACTGTTATCATAGGCCGTGACTGTGATTGATGAAGGTGTTATTTGTTCTTCGTCAACCCCACATGTCTGGAGAGTGCTCATAGAAATGACATTTATAGATGCACCCGTATCCACCAGACATGGATCCACAGACACTCCATTAATTTTTACCGCAATACACAATGCATATTTTCGGGCTTCCTTGGGTGCAAGCTCGTGATTGTGGAACATAATGGCTGGCTGTGTGTCCGTCGGCGTCAGGACTGCCGAGATCTTCTCCACAGGGAGATCCTCATTTACCATGACCTTTTAGAGATATTCCCTCAAAGCTTCCTGATGGGACGCGGATCTCTTAATCAGCTCAAGGATGGAGATCCGGGCGGGTGTCTTATCCAGATGTTTTAGCAAATCATACTGCATCCTAGGGATGGACTCTTCTGGCTGCTCTTCATTGTCTTTCTCTGGCTGAGACTGTTCGGGTGCCCGACTATTCTGGGGAAATACCCGGTGGAACATCCTTCCACTCCGGAGCACCATTGCTTGCGGCTCTTGCTGCACCTCTATGGTGTTAGGTGTGGATTTTAGCAGAGGTTTAAGTGGTGGAGGGGCTGTTGGTGGAATAGGTGTGACGACGGGAGTAGTGGTTCTGGTGAGGGGCTTATCAGGTGGAGGTATAGTGGAGGTAGATAGGGCCTTGGATAGATGGTGGATGATAAGGGGTTTGGAAGGTGGAGGTAGATAGGGTCTCGGATGGATGGTGGATGATAAGGGGTTTGAAAGGTGGAGGTATAATGGAAGTAGAGGGGGCCTCATTCGGGCGATGGAAGATAAGGGGTTTGGAAGGCAGAGGTATAGTGGAAGTAGAGGGGGCCTCAGATGGATGGTGGAGGATAAGGGGTTTGGAAGGCGCGGGTAGAGGTGCGTAGGAGGTAGATGGCAAAGTGGAGGAATGAGGGGTAACGAGAGGCTTCGAGGGTAAAGGGGATACGGTAGATGGCATTTGATGGTGGATTAATGGTGAATTAACAGTAAGGGTGCGGATAAGAGGGCGCGATGGCTGTGGAAATGAAGGGGGATTAACTAGGAGTTGTGACATGGTTGGGTCAGGACAAGGTGCTGTTCAGATGAGGTGAGGAGGTTGACTAGTAACATGGGTGGTAGAAAGAGCAGAGGTGCTTTCTAAGTGCCAGGCTTGCTTTCTCCCAACTTCCGGGAAGGAGGAAATTGGGCTGACCTGATGGTTGGGCTGTTGGAGCTCCGGAAGTGGGTTATGGATGATGCCCATGTTGGGCTGCTGTTGTGGGGCCTGCTGAGGCTATTGTTGTTACTGTGGTTGTTGTGGTTGTTGTGGTAACTGTGGCCTAGGCGGAGGTCTCCTGGCTTTCAAGATGGCGATGTATCGCCTCATTTCATCCCAATCAATTTCACCTTGATCATTCATGTCATAAATGTAGTCTTTGAAGTGGAAACAATTCTCCACTGTATGACCTGGCTGCCTGTGGTAAACACAGTACCTGGAGGCATCAACATTCGGGGGCCATGCAAACCTTTCCTTGGGCAAAGTGAGTGCATTGGCAGCCATAAGGGCATTAAAAATGTCCGACAATGCCTCGGACAATGGTGGATAGTGGGCTCTTTTGGGACCAATGGGCCTCATTCGTTGCTGTGGTGGGCCGTAATTTCCAGGGGGTGGAACTTGGTAGTACTGAGGTTGTGGTTGTTGCTGTTGTTGCTGGGGATGGAAGGGTTGAGGCATGTTGTTATGAAGAGGGTTGTTCTGGGGTGGAGGACGATAGGGAGGTGGACCTTGCTGAAAGGGAGGTGGACCCTGCTGAAAAGGAGGTGGACCTTGCTGAAAGGGGGGTTGTGACATTTGACGAGGTCTTGGGTTGGCTGGTTGGTTGGGGCTGCCAAGCACACTCACTTGTTCATTTATTACAACCCCTTCTGTCGTTCCTCCTTGGACACCAGTGCCTGTCTTCTTAAACACTCTTGACTTTGGGGGTTCAAACATATGCATGATAGGGGAATCTTTTAATTGGGTCTGGATATACCGGGCCCTCTCGTAGAGTTCCTCCATTGTAGTAAGCTTATTCTTGGCCAAAACGTGTCTAAACTCCAGGGTGGCATTACACATGATCATTTTCACTTGCTCGGGTTCTGAAAGGGTATCCTTTATCCTTTCTGCTAGGGATCTCCATCTGTCAACATACTAGACAAAATCTTCATCCGGTCTCATTTTTTCAGTGACTAGGTCGGTGATAGAAAGGGAGGGACCGACCCCATCTCGGTACTTCTGTAAGAATTTCCTTTGTACAATGTCGAAATCCTCTACCTCACTCGGCTCTAGATAATAGAACCATTCTAGGGTGGAACCATCTAATGATCTCCGAAAAAGGTAGTCCAAGGATTTCTGATCATTCTGCCAGAAGGAGGATTCGTACATGAAATCCTTGAGGTGAATGGAAGGGTTACCCGTGCTGTTATACCTACGGTACATAGGCATTTCGGAGGGAGGGAGATGAAATACGGGGAGAACTGGCAGGGAAACTTCAGGGGCAGACTTCACATCCACCATTTTCTTTATATTTCAAAACTGCTCGTCCATTTTGTTGAATTTATCGAGGAGTGACTGGGCAAGCTCCTCGGCAGGTGAAGGTGGCGCCTGCCACTGAGGCGGAAGAGGCCTCGCAGGGGCCTGAGAAGGGAACCCTGGACCAGAGGGGTATGGTGGCATGTCAGTAGACGGACCTGGTTGAGGTAACGTATGAGGAATGGCTGGGGTTTGAAACTGTGGATGGGGGAATTGGGATGAGGCGGGCTGTTGACTCGCCTGCCCTTGAAGCGAAGAAGAAGGAGTGACATGTACAAATGATGGAGAGGTGATAGCCTGTAGCGGCTCTTGGAGGGATGTGGGGGCCAGAGTTGACTCCTGAGGAGGGGGAGACACAGATTTTCCCTTTAAAATGGACTGAAAGGCCCGAAGTTGCTCAGGGCTGAGCTGTGTCTTAGCGAGGACACCCAACAAGGAGGAGACCTCCTGGGGCGGGGATACTTCCCGTATAGCAGCAGGCACCTCTTGTGAGGGCTCGCGGGAAGGGGCTGAGTCCATTGCATGGACACGTGGCACAACTGACTGACCACGACCGGGTTGGTTCTCCTCAAAGGAGGCGTGGGCCATTTTCACAGTTTTTCCAGAATGCAAAAATATACACCAACAAACAAATATCAGAGATTATCAAACAAGCGGATGCCTTTACGCCCATTTTTTTTATTTTTGTTTTGACTCTTTTTTTTGTTTTTTAACAGATGTGAAAGTCACAGAAAATATGAAGGGACCTAGTCACCCTTTGTTTCACCACCGTGTCAACTAGGGACTCTCGTCTCATCACGAATAGGTAACTAACTTCGAGGAACTTCAATGGTTCAACCAGTCTAGTGAATGAAGAGGGAATCCGTCACTGTCGGGGACTTACGGAGGTCCCGATGGAGAAGATCCTACTCCGTCGAGAGAAATTCCCGACGGAGATTCCTTCCTTCACCGAGAGAGGGTGATCCTTAGAAAAATAAAAAAGGGGTAGATGCATGAAATGCAGTACTGAACAAAATATATGTAACACACAAATAGAATAGGGATATAACAGAGATATAACAATAGTAAACAGATAGAGCAAGATGTAATTGTTCTCCTTTCCGAGATAACGTAGACCTCTTGAGGAATCACAAGGGACTATAGGAGAGTGCACGTGGTGCTTGAGGGGGGTGTTGTAGCGCACGTAGGCGCAATAAGGAGGGGCACACGTGGGTGTCGAGTGGAGGGGCACACGTTGGTGCCGAGGGTTTGAGTAACCACAAAAAAAGCAAAAGGCGTGTCCCACCGTGGTCGCCAAGATGTGAGCGACGTCACATGGTGAAGGAGAGAGCGGTTTCTCTCTTTTTAACGCGCGCGTTGTGGGGTGATACAGGAAAGACAGTAGGACAGTATGACCTAAAGGAGACACTCTAGTGGAACACGGAGAATCTAGACTTATAGAATTCCGGTACAGGGCGGAGATGGGGATCCGAAGATCCTCTCACGTAAACTAACTTCCTTCCTAGTAGGCGTGGCCTACCGTTCCGGGAGCAGCTTTTCATATATCGGGTACGGGTCCTAGGACTCTACGTGGTAGAAGTTGGCAGTGAATAGGGAGACAGACGCAACGAGGATGCAAAATTAGAACGGCATATCACTCATCATAAAATTATAATAGCAATATAAAAGCAAGCAAACCACCGCAGGACATTGGTCTTTGCGGGATTTTAACAGAAGTATATCAAAATGTAAAAGGGAGCAAATAAACCGCCACAAGATGTCACCCTCCGTGGGGTTTTACAGTAAGGATAGGGGAGTGCTAAAATTAAACAGTCATGGTGAAATGACTCGTCGCGGCCAATTCGAGTACAATAACAAACCACTGCGGGAAGTGACTCTCCGCGGGTATTATAGACATAAAAAAGAGATTATTAAGAAGCGCGCGTTTGATGTTGTCATCGCCATGGGATAAGGGCCCCGAATTGAATGATCGCTTCGCCTCAGACCGGAGATAATGTGGACTCCTTCTTCCTCTTCTTTTGACAGGCCGAAGAAGAGGGCCTTCTAACTGGTTACCTTTGCAAAAGGAACAAACACAGGAACTAAATCAGAACGATAGTGTAATAGCAATCCATGGGATAAAATACTAAAATCATAAATACCACGCACCTGGTTGATGCTATTAAACCCCTTTTAGATACAAAGGGTGGGGATGATATGATGAATGACACACAAATAAATACAAAGTAAATCACACACCAAGCCTACTCAGGGAGAGAGGCACAGTACAGACGACGAATGATGCATGTGATGCACATAATGGACTAAAAACACTACAAGATAACAAGGTGAGAAAGTTTATTAAAAAGCCGATGGGGGCTTCGAGATCCTCCAGCAACGCGAGAACGGCCCGGGCGAACGGTAGGACAAAACAACTTCCCTCGTGTACGGGAACACCCGGGAGCGCTGATTGGGCCGAAGCCTCGCCTTTCTTTCTGAATTTTAAAACGGATGACAAACTAATATAAATAAAGAAAATATTTACATATACGTAACTATACACGCATACGTGTGTTCAATTATATACATATAGACACAAGCGTACTTATATATTTATATATGTGTATAAATATATATATGTGTTCGTATGTATAGATATATATATGTATTTATTTATTTATACATAAATATACATATGTATATATATATATGTATATCTATATAAATATATTTATATATGCATATGTATATTTTATATAAATATATACATATATATATATATATGTCCATCTATTTATATATAAATATACATATGTCCATCTATTTGTATATAAATATACATAAATATACATATATATATGGATATATTTATATAGATATATATATATATATATATATATAAAGGTGGAGAGAGTTAAAAATATGAGAAAATAAAAATAATAAAAAATAATAAAAAGATACACTGAAATATGTAGTGGGGAGAGGTAGAAAGAGAGGGAGTTAGAGGGAGAAAGAGAGAGAGGAAGAGAGGGGAGAAAAACTCTCCCTTCTGTTTTTTTAGACTTTTTTTATATTTCAGTTTTTTTAAGAAAGAAACATGAAATAAATAATAAGAAAATAGAATGAAATGGAGGAAAATAAAAAAATAATAATAAAATAATATATATATATATATATATATACATATGGGAGAAGGGGAGAGAGAAAAAAATGAAAAAGAAAGACAGAGAGAGATCGAGAGAGACGGAGAGATGAGACAGAGGGGGAGGGGAGAGCGACTGAGGGAGAGATAGACGAATGGGGAGAGAGAGAGAGAGAGAGAGAGAGAGAGAGAGAGAGAGAGAGAGAGAGAGAGAGAGAGAGCGACTGAGGGAGAGACGAAGGGGGGGAAGAGAGAGACGGAGGGCAAGGGAGAGACGCGCGAGGGGGAGAGTGAAAAGAGAGAAAGAAAATAATAAAAGATATATATATATATATATATATATATATATACCTAGAGAGGGAGTTAGAGGAGAGAGAGAGAGAGACCGTGCGAGTGAGAGAGAGAGAGAGAGTTCACGTGAGAGAGAGAAAACGAGAGAGAAAGAGAGAGAATAAAGAAAACGAAAGAGAGGAAATAAATAAAAAATAAAAAAAGAGAAAGAGAGAGAGTTCGGGGGAGAGAGAGAAAACGAGAGAGGGGGGAAGAGAGAGAAAGCCACGAGAGAGAGAAATTATGAGGAAAGAGGGGGAGAGAGAGAGAGGAGAGGGAAACATATAGAAAGAGAGAGATCGCGAGACAGGGAGAGAGGGGGAGGAGGAGAGAGAAAGAGAGAGAGCAGGAGAAAGAAGAGAGAGAAGAGAGAGATCCCGCGAGGGCCGCGTGGGAGAGAGGAGATGAGAAAGAGAGAGGGCGTACGAGAGAGTAAGAGAGAGAGAGAGAGAAAGAACACGAGGGAGAAAGGGTGCGTGAGGGAGGCGTCCGGCGACGGCGGCTTACATGAGGGGTGGCAGCAGCTGGCTCACGGCAGTGACGAGGTGGGTTTGCAGGAGGGCCATCGTGGGGGTCAGTGCGGGCGAAGAACAACAACGGCTGGCATGGATGTAACGACCCGAGAATCTAATTACCGGGAAGGCCCGATAACCCGAGACTCGCACCGCCACCCACGAGTCCGAAGACTCGGAAGGGTTAAAAAGATGGTGTGGAGACTACACAAGTATCACAAATAATTATAGAAATTAAACAGTTATATAATTAAGCAGGAAATAAATTAACATTTTACATGATACAACAGTAGTAGTCCACAACTAGCACAGAGACAAGAAAGAAAAAGTACAGCTACACGGGGTATACCCCGGCTCTGACCTCTGGCACTAACGCTGGGCACCTGAACCACGCTGAGCCTCAGACGCGCTCCCCTGAGGCCGCGACTCACCTGAAACACTGGGAGAAAACACGCAGGGAATGAGTCTCGAAACAAGACTCAGTAGGGATCACTCGAACCCTACCTTGCAAACGGAGAAACCGCTACGCTAGAAGTAAGCGAGTACCTCAGAAAGGGAAGCCTTGCAATCTACAAATCACCGATCTCACGGCACGAAAACTGACACACGTGCCACGGTGGAATGACCGGAACACCACGGTCAACACGACAAAACCTGAAGGTCGAAGTCGTACGACTGACAGTCTGTCACTCCCGACTGGACAGGAGTACCTCCCACTAGAAGCATGACCGGATGCGTACACTGACGACTTAGTCTGCGTCTCAGGTGTCTCCCTCCGGCCCAGCGGGAACTGAGACACCGTACAAGTAACCACAAAGTAAGTGACTAGCTGGGGTCACGCCCGTCAGCGGGGGTCCAACTGCCCCCAACCACATGTGCACACACAGACCATGCGTCCTAGGTCTGGCCTCTAACTGGTTTTCCCATGGAGCCGGACTCTGGCTACCGATGAGTGACTGTTTAATTTTAGCCTCCATGGAAACCAATCTAAAAACCGTCCTCAGGGTAGCCTCCCCACCACTCCCTGGTGGGACCATACGCGTGTAAGCAGGCTACGACTAGTGGAGGGTCACTACGGAGTAGACTATCAAGTCAACGAAAATTAACATCCGCATCCGACGACGTACGGGGACCGTCCCACGTACCAGCACCGTCGCACGGTGACCACGGTCGGAAAAGAAACGGGGTTGCAAACCACCCGGGGCAACCCTGAGCCTGACGGTCTACTCTAGACGCCTCACAGGCTCTGACGGTCTAGGGCTGGACCGTCACGGCCATCTGACGGCCCAACACAGGGCGTCAGATACCCAGTGCAAAATAGCATGTAACGCACCTACCCTGGTGCCTTACAGTCTGTGACGCGCCTACCTTGGTGCGTCACAAGACAAGTGGAAACATACTGTGACCCGTGCCACTCAGTGCGTCACAGGCCCTGACGCACTTAACCTGGTGCGTCACAGGCTGTAACGGACCAAGCCTGGTGCGTTACAATGTGGGAATGCGTCCACTCTAACGCACCCACACAGGGGCGTCACAAGGTTGTGACGCGCCAAGTCTGGTGTGTCACATGCCTTGACCCCCAACGGTCAAAAACCAACGGTAAAGCCAACGGTCGACTCGTCCCTGACGGTCTAACCCAGGCGCGTCACAGTGCCTGTGGCGGTCTATCGTGGGACCGTCACAGCCCTAGACCCCAAATGGCTAAAAGCAGGCTGTGACGCACCCACCTGGGCGCGTCACATGGTGTGACGGTCACTGGAAGGACCGTCACACTGATCCGACGGCGAAACGGTGTGAAACGCCCAAAAATTCCAACCACTCCCCCTTGCCTCCATAGGAGAGGGGGAAATCAAAGGGGAAGACCCCTGGGGACCCCTAGCATGCTTCTAAGCCATCGAAATGCGAAATCGCGGCCTAAAAACATAGATCGGGCGAACTCTCCCAAAATCATGCTTTTGCCCAAACTCGCTCAAAGACACCCATCTCGGCTCCCATTCAGCCTACGAAACGGGGGGGATGACGGGATGAGCATAGGGATTCGTCCCCCTACCTCAATGGAGCAAAAGCTCCGCCGAATTAAGCTCAAATCATGAAGAACGCTTTTGGAAACCTCGCTCCTTCACGCTTCCCACGAACACCGCACGCCCACGAGCTCGCCTCGCAGCCGTCCACGCTACCGCGCCGTCGCCCCGCAGCCGTCTGCAGCCGGAGAGAGGCCTGCTGCGATCGAATGGGAGAGAGAGGGGGAGAGGGGGGCGGTTCTCACGGTGGGAGGAAGAAGAAGAAGAAGAAGGGTGGGGAGAGAGAGAAAAAAGTGGGGTATTTATAGAAAATCCAGAAATTTTGGAAAATATCAAAAAATCAAAAATTATATTTCCGTGATCCTCGGAATGCACCGATCGCAACGGTGCCACTCTCGCCTAGGTGAACGACCCGGTTCACCCGCAATGGGGTTCCGAAGGAATTACCGAAACACACACCGGGAATCGAAAAACACACGCGGAAAAGTCGCGGAACGCTTCCGGGCCTCCGAAACAACTCCGGATCGCGCCGATCCGAACATGAAAGATGTCCGAAATGAAATTTTGGACACAACGGAGCAGGGCACTCCGAGAAACTAGATCTGGGACCCACGAAGAATGATCCAAAAGGTTCGAAATATTACAATGGAGGTGGGAGGAACGGTGGCGGGACGCATGCACGGGGGGTGAAGGTGGAGAGGGAGTGATGAGGCGACGTTGGTGGTGTTATGGTGGGAGAGGTGAGTGTAAATGAGGTGGAGAGGTGAGTGGTTGAGGTGGTCACCGACGGGGATGGCCGGAGGAGGGTGCTGCGACTAGGTGTATATGCAGGGAGAGGGAGTGGGTGTGAGACGTGATGGTTGTGAGGAGGACTGTGAGCGGCTGTGTAGGGAGGCCGGTGATAAGAGGTAACAGCGGCGGCCGGAGGTGGTGCATGGGAGGGGGTCGGCAACGTGGACGTCTGCGGCAAGGTGCAGCGGTGTGACGGGCTTGACACGGTGGAGGTGGCAACGTGGCTCGGTGAAGGGAAGGCGACGTTGCCGCGGCGGTATGATGCAGGGGGTGTTGTGGGTGCTCGGTGTGACCGGTGGGGAGGTCGAGCGGTAGCGGTGGGCTCGCGATGGGCTAGAGAGAGAGGGGTGTGAGAGGGGTTCTGTGCATGAGGGATGAGTGAGAGAGAGGGTCACGGCGAGGGAGGGGAGACTGGCCAAAGTGGACGGTGAGGGCTGGGCAGTGGAGGAGGTGGATGGTGGACGGAGCAGCAACGTGGAAAAGGGTGCACCGGTGAGAGGTATGAGGGAGGGAGTGTGTTGCGGTGGGCTATTAGAGAGGGAGTTGGAGGTGGCTGGAGGTGGCTAAGTGTGTTAGTAGGAAGAGGAGAGGAGGGTGCACCTGGGAGGGAGAGATGGAGTGGGAGAGAAAGAAATGGGGAGAGAGGTTCACGGTAGAGAAGAGAGGGAAAGTGGGCGGCCGGTACAGGGGGAGGCTAATACGAGGGTGGCTGTGTTATGGGCATGAGAGGGAGAGAAAAAGAGAGCGGAGGGGGGGGTTGTAAGGTAGCCGCGGATAGGTGAGATGCTAGGGAGAGAAAGGGAGAGCGGCGAAATTGAAGGGGTGTGGTTGGCGAGGGGGAGACCGGCGGGGCTGTGAGTAGAAGGTAAGGAAGAGAGAGCTATGCGGAGGGGGGCACCGGACATACGACGACGGTGTAAGGGGCTCTGTCGCGGCGGTGTCGGGTGCAGTGGAGTTAGCTCGTGGACAGCGGCGTGGAGGGGTTCACAGGGAGGGGAGGTAAGATGGCTAGTGAGAGAGAGTTGTTAGAGGAGGTGTGGCATCCGATCTGGGTTGGGAAACGGCGGGAGGTGGCTGTGGTGTGGATGGCGGTCGGAGAGGGAGGGAGGTTACTAGCGAGGGTCTGGCAGTGGAGCTCGGCGGCGGCGGGCTTCAAGGTGCGGGCGAGGAGGCTGGGTGATGTTGAACATGTGTGCAACATGATTAATTTTATGGTTTTGATGATGTCTGCCTCTGTAGT
Source organism: Amorphophallus konjac (assembly GCA_022559845.1). Taxonomy (NCBI): domain Eukaryota; kingdom Viridiplantae; phylum Streptophyta; class Magnoliopsida; order Alismatales; family Araceae; genus Amorphophallus; species Amorphophallus konjac. The sequence goes on along the minus strand of CM040121.1, from coordinate 556,637,704 downwards.
CATTAATGAACTATACCTGCATTTGATAATGTTAATATTCATACATTTCAGGTCATCATACTTCCAGTACACAGATATCAAGGCATATGACAATACATATTGGTGGTCATTATACTCCCAGTGTAAACGATCAAGAATGGCACACAAATCTAGGCAACTGGATACACAGATATCAAGGCATATGACAATATTGGATGCACGGAAATCTAGCATGTTTCAAGCACAGAAATCAAGCTGAATGGCATCACACATAAGGTCATTGCATATTCCTCATATGGTCAGTGCATATCTTGCCTTATGGATGGTTCAAGGTCGGTGCAACTTCTGGATAGCAAGCCACAAGATAATCCAAGGAATGGAGTGGAGTTGGCAAAAGTGAAAGCTCAATGATTGCGCCCTCGCACGCGGATCGACCTGCACGATCAGGTCGCAGGGACAGACATGAACGGGCTGCTAAAGGACTTAAGCGACTGAGCTAAGAAGGTTAACAGACCGACCCATGAAAACACGGGGTCTGCCCAGCTGGCGGTCGACCGCCAGCCCAGTAGCGGTCGACCGAAAATCCCAGGGAACATCCGTCTACAGCGTTTCTCAATAGCGGTCGACCGCCAGAAGCCACAGGTCGACCGCCAGCCCCGAGCCATCAATGTTGACTTTATTTTTCCACTTCGAGAAGGGCCATTCCCCATGGATTTCTTTAATCTAAAAGTCATCTAATCACCCACAAAATGTGGATCTGGTCTGGGATGTGTTTATTGACCATCCAAAGAGATATAAAACCAACACAAGAGGGTTAGAAACCCTAGTTGATCATTTGGAGAAAAGAGAGATGAAGAGAGGCTAGAGGAGCTCTAAGGAAGAAGAGGTACTATAGCCGTGAACAGTACTCCGTGCAGAAGTGCTACATCCAATCCAAGGGATTCGAGCCTACATCTGAAGCCCTCAATCTCCAAGGAAGAAGAGAAGCAAGCAAGCTCACAAAGGAGATCAAAAGGAAGATCAAAGCTACATCCAAACCTCTTCATCAACTCAAGGGAAGATCAAAGCTACATCTTGTATCTTCTCCATCAACTCAAAGGGATCAAAGGAAGATCAAAGCAACAGATTCAAGATCCAACAATCTTAGACAAGATCTAGTTCATTCTAGCATATCTTCATATCTTGTTTGAGCATTTTCATCTTGTTCTATTTTCATTTCATTCAATCTATTGAAAATGAAGATCGTCCCTACCGGTGGTTAGTAGGAAGGCAATCGGAAGTTCTCCGATCTGCGGTATAGCCGTCCCTGCCAGCTTTGTGTGTACGAAGACAGAAAGAGAGTTTTCTCTGTTCTATGGTTTGGGGCGTGTCCCCGATCAAGCTGTGAGTCAGTAGGAAAGCCTCACCGGATTTTGGTGAGGGGTGGAGGTAGGCTGCGGGGTTGCAACCGAACCACCTTAAAAATCCCTGTGTTGTGGGTTGTTCATCGTATGCGATTGCTCTATATCTTCTACCCCCATTCACAGGTTCGTGTGCTTCCATACTTGGTTATCTTGTTTACACACTCAAGCACTCAAATTTGCACTTTCGATTTTATCTGTGGTTTAATTGAGCTTAGCACTTTGACTGCATCCCTTGGGCGGCCTGCTACACCCTTGCACACAAACGCCAAGGTGAAAGTATTGCTAAGTGTTTCCCTTACTTAGACTCGCATGCACCTTGGTTGATCACCACTGCATTCACACACATATGCACTTTGAGTGATCAACATAGCACGCACACATGCACGGTTGTTGCAAGCTATTTTCAGGCTCTAGTATTATGCTTTATGATCCCTGTACTACAATGCTTGTATCTCTCAAAGATCACAAATGTGCTTAAAGAAGAGTTGACGCTTCATCGCTTGTAATCCAAGTCTTTTCATTTGAGCCACTCTACTTAATTCCGCTGTGTACTGTACCTAAGTGATTCATTCACTTTATAGGAGTGGTTCATGCTTTTGATAGCTAAGAGTTTTTAAATAGGCTAAAGCTTTTGATAGAATCTATTCAACCCCCCCTTCAAGATCCGACTACACCTCGCGGGACCCAATAGGCGAGGTACGCCAGTGACGACGAGGAAAGCGATAGCGGTGGCGTGGACTTGGACAACGAGGAGGGTGGCCGTGGTTGGCCGGTGATGATGAGGATAGCGGCAATGATGGCGTGGTCGACGAAGAGGGTGTCCATGGGTGGCCAGTGACGATGATGACGACGGCAACTGCAGCTTCACGACGGCGGCATGGTGCAGCAGCGGCAGTGGTCGACGATGGCGGTGGTCGCGGTGGTCGTGGCTATGGAGGTGCCGAGGAGGGTGGCTTCACGACGGCAGCATGGCGGGTGTGGACGAGCGGCAGCGGCGGCGTGAGAGGTGCCGAGGAGGGTGGCTTCACGATGGTGGCATGACGGGCGTGGATGAGCGGCAGCGGCGGTGTGAGAGGTGCCGAGGAGGGTGGCTTCACGATGGCGACATGACGGGCGTGGATGAACGGTACATGGTGCAGCAACGGCGGCAAGTATGGCTGCTCGGTTGGGTTAGGGAAGGAGGTCTCACGACTGGGAGTTAGAGGGGCAGAGGGTGAGAGTCATATGGGGTTCTGTGTATTGTGAGGGAGGGTCTATGTGTGTCTGTGAGATGGAGAGGGTGAGAGGAGGAGTTCGGATGTGGGTTGCATGTGTTTTTGGTAAAGAAGGGGAGAGAGGGGGTGAGGGATGAGAGAATGGAATGGGGAGTGGAGGTGGTGGCTAGAAAGAGAGAGAGAGGGTTCACGCGGTGGTGGAGTGGAGAAGGGAGAGGTTCGTGGGTTATGAGAGATGGGAGTGGTTTGGCTAAAAAATGCTAAAAGAAGAAAAGAGAGGGAGTTAGGAGAAAGAAAAAGAGATGATGGAGGTTAAAGAGAGAAGAAAAATGAGAGGGGAGAATGGGTTGTACGTAGTGGGAGAATGAGTGGGGAGATGAGAGTGGAGGATAATGGGTGATATGAGATAAGAAAGAGAGAGATGAGTGGGGTTAGTGGGTGATAATGGAGGGAGGAGATATAAGTGGGAGATAAAAGAAATGAAAGGGAAAGGGTTTCGGAATGGGGAGGGAATATTAGTGGATGGGAGGGAGATGGAGATAAAAAGATAGTGGAGATGAGAGTGGGGGATAATGGGGATGAAAGGAGATACGTGGAAGTGGAAGTGGAAAAGGAAATGAGAGGGATGAGTGGGTTTAGTGGGTGATAATGGGGGAGGAGATATAATTGGGAGATAAAAGAAATGAAAGGGAAAGGGTTTCGGAATGGGGATAGAATATTAGTGGGAGTATTAGTGGATGGGAGGGAGATGAGTGGAAGATTAATTAGTGTGTGATTAAGAGATAAATGGAGAGATGAGTGGCATATATAAGAAGGGTTTTTGCGTAAGGAAATGAGGGGGATTTAATGAGATGATGAGGGTGGATTAGGTGGGGATAAGAGAGATTAGATGACAAATAATTGGGGAGGGGGATTATTGAGAGAGTTATGAGGTGAGACGGTGGGAGATAAATAAAAGGGAGATGGGGTAGGTATTATTATATTTATTATCATTTTATTTGTTTTGTTTATATATATTTTATTTATTCTATATATATATTAAACACTTAATTTTATGTGAAAATAAAATTACTAAAAATAAAGTATATTATTTATATACACACAACTATATATATGTATTGATTTCGTGCAAAATAAAATTACTAAAAAATGATAAAATATATTAGTTATATGCACACAAGTATATATATACACATGTATTGATTTCTTTTTTTGATATTTTGTTATTTTTTATTTTTTTATGCAACCAGAATTGTGAAAATTATTCAAATAAGTGAAAAGTGCAAGCCACTTTGGGGCATCACGGTATAATATGAAATATACCCGGGAAAATTTTAAAAATGGCGTGTCTACAACGGTCAGGGAAGGACCGCCACTCTGCTTCCGTGTCACTCGTGCTCTGGTTGTGTTGTGTAGACCCCCGGTCGACTCGGTGGTAACTCAGTGGTCGACCTTCGGCCTCGTGAGTGCCCCGGACACCCCGTAGATTCTGTGACTGTGTTTCTAGGGTGTCTGGAGATACTGAGTTATCTTGATTAGCGTGCCCGTAGGTTTGGTGGGTCCGGGTGACCCCATGTGTTCCGGACTTTCGTGTTCTCGCTAGAATGAGTCGCCGTGTATTGGCCTGTGTGCGGTGGGTTATTCCCGCACGTCATTGGCTTCCCGGTAAGTGTTTTCGAGTGGGCCGTGAGTTTGGCCCTTGAACTGTGAGTCCTGTCACCCAGCCTGGGGTTGGAGGTTTCTCGATTTTCCCTTGGATAGGGGATTGACTTGGTGGCTTGTGAGCTACCTCGATATTCATGCTACCGTGGTTTCTGACCTAGGCATAGGGCAGATTGACGACGTGGAGGTGCCCCTGTACGACGGTCTTGACCTTGAGTCTTGTGACTCAAAGACCGTTGGATTTAGTAGGTCTAGTGGGCTATCTAGAGTCTGGTGGCGTCGTGCCACATGTTACTCCATGTTACTCGTGATGGGTGCGTGAGTGGCTTTCCATGTTCACGTTTAGTGACCTCCCACTAGTCGTAGCCTTCTTACAGCACGCGTGTCCTGACCCACCGGGGAGTGGTGGAGCGGCTTACCCGAGAGAGACGGTTTTTAGGATGGTTATCGTAGGGCCCCCACGCGTAGCCTGAGTCAGGGCTTTGGGGGAAGAAGCATCTAGAGCATTTGACCTAGGGCGTATGGTCTGTGTGTGCGCCCTTAGTTGGGGGCTGTCAGACCCGCGCTGACGGGCGCGACCCCAGCTAGTCCTTATTCGTGGTACTGGTTACTGTGTGTCTCTGTCTCCGCCTGGGGCGTCGCAGCGAGACACTTGAGGCACAGACTAAGTCATCAGTGGATGCATTCGACTTTGCTTCTGGTGGGCAGTGCTCCTGTCACTTGACGTGAGTTTCACGTGACTTGAGTTTACGTTTTCCCATCTGCGAGACGTGGTTTGGCGCGCAGTTTCCGGGTGTGTTCCCGAGGTAGAGGTCTAGGGTTCCGGTGAGCGTCACCGAGGATTTCCCCAGACGGTGTTAGGCTCACGACAACGTGGTCATGATGTGGTTCGGTGGTTCCCTGACAGTGGGATCGGGGAGTGTTCCCGTGTAGAGTAAGAGTAGCTATAGTGCCCAGTTTTTACCGGCCCCCGGTTTGATGTTCATGCTGTAGTTACTGCTTTCCGTTACCACCGTTTTTTACGATTGGGGTTCCGCGAGATCCCTACTGAGCCAGTGACAGAAGACTCACCCCTACTTTTCAGGTGCAGCAGTTCTTCCTCGAGGTTTGAGGGCGTTGTGCGGAGGTTCATAGCTGCCAGCTCGCCGGGTCGAGTGTTCACTTGGCGTTGGGTACGTTCTTCTGCCTGAGACTATACTTTCTATTGGACTGGACTCTGTTGTAGTTGTTTATTTATTTCTGTTAATTGTTGAATTATCATACTCTATTTCCTATTTATTTGTACCTCCACACTCCTTTTAGCCCTTCCGAGCCCCCCGGCTCGTGGGCGGCGGGTCAACATTCGAATGGTATCAAGTTCTTCCCGGTATTCGGATCTTGGGTCGTTACACAAGCGCTTCCAGTCAGAGTGGTCGACTCCGCTCGCTCGGCCTAACGCTATTGTGCTCTCCTCGTAGTTGGCGTGCTTTCGAGATAGGGCGAGGATCTCCATTAGCGTGGTGGGGGACTCAACCCCCGGAGTTCGTCAGAGGATAGCATCCTGGGTGCCTTGCATTAGCGTGGTGGTGGCGAGGCTACGTCAAGGCGAGGGATGCGAAGTGCCTCCTTACGGAAGCAGACAACAAAGTTTCACAAGGATTCTTCATGGCCCTGCTTGATGGTGAGTAGGTTAATGGCATATCTGACCTTCTTCTTGCAGTTGAGGAAGTTCTCTTTGAACATCCTCTTCATCTGCTAGAAGGAAACGTCGACCTAGTAGGGAGAGACTCGATCCACGCCCGAGCATTCTCTCGCAGCGGTGGTGAAAGCCATACACTTGATGGCGTTCGAGGCCAAGTGAAAAACTAGGTTGGACTCGAAGTTGTGCAAATGGTTGGTGGTATTAGTTGTGTCGTCGTACGGAGTGAGCAACGATAGTTGCAACTTTAGAGGGATGGCTGCCTCCAAAATTTCTTGGGAGAAGAGGGCGTAGAAGTCGATGTCATCGTCAAGTAGCCCTTTTGTTAGTTCCACCTAGAGGATGTCATCGAGGTAGCAAACCTTTCCCTCTAGTTTCCCGCTCGACCTCCTCGTAGCGTCGTAGCCGGTGCGCCATCTCCGAGTTGGAGTGGAGCGAGCTAGTGGGGCGTTGAGAGCGTTTGCCGAGTGGATGAGGGGTATAGGCGACGGATGCCAGAGATAACTCACGCTCGTGCCATGAGTCAGTCACTATTGGGGGCTTGCCGTTCTGGTGTGGAGCCTTTGGAACACGGTCTTGCTCCGCCTGGCGATTCAGGAGGCCTTGATAAGCCTCCGTCAACATCTAGAGTTGCCTGCACATCTCAACCAACTCCGCTATGATGGGATTCACCTGCGCCTGAGGAGAAAGTGCTTGAGGCGAGTGTGAGTGATCTTAGCCATTGTGAGATGCTTGTTGGGAACCCCAAGCCCTTCGGCAGTTGCTCACGATGCGATAGTTTCCATGGGGAGCCATGGATTTTTCTCTCGTTCCCATAGACAACGCCAAAAAGTGTAAAGGCATAAAGTTGGTATCTTGCACCCCATACCACACTTTTATGATTTATTTGTTAGGAGAGAGATCAGTCGCCCCGTGAAAACCTACAGCCAATTAACGACATGTCAAAAGGAGCCCTGGGTGAGATCCCAAAGGACAACCCTTCTATGCTTAAATCAACAAAGTGCTCGGAAGAAGGGAGCAAGTGCTCAGAAGGAGGTAGAGGGAGCTAAGAACATAAGACAGACCGTCTGGTGGTGGAGGTGAGTGCTAGGATGAGAGTTGGAGAGTCAAGAGAGATGAGAGTAGCTGGAATGGTCTCTGTGAGTAAATTCTATACACTCTCCCCTGGAGGTCTGTCAAGGGCCTTACTTATAAGATCCTGGTAGAGCCCGTGTTTCGCCTACCCCTGACTCAATAGAGAGTGGAGTTAGCAGGTTGTCCAATCATGGAATCTCTGGTTACCCCCTTGCCTGTTGCGTGAGAGGTGAAGGGGTAGAGCAGATGGTGAATGTCACAGAGACGTGGGTAATAACCCTCTGCCTAGCTATTGCGAGGGTAATGTTCGTCATTATTGCAGTAATGAATGCCCGCTAGGAACGTGGGGCATGATCATGCATAGAGCACGTGCCAGTGAGCTGGGTAACGTCCGTCATTATTGTGGTAATGGATGCCCGCTAGGAATGTGGGGCACGATCATGCATAGAGCACGTGTGCCAGTGAGCTGGGCTAGTCCTGAGTGGGCCTCGGTTGGCGACGTTCTTGGATTGTAGGCTTGCTGATAATGGGCTATGAGGAGGGTGAAATCTGCCAGGCCCATTGTGGCCCACTAGCAACGGGCCCGTTCCGGCCAAGTCTGATTGGACCAACGTAAGCCGATTGACAGTCCAAAGTTAGACAGCCAGTAAGGGCATATCGAAGACTCACCATCCCCCAGGAAGAAGCTTTAATACGGGTGTCCCAGACGCCGAATGACTCTTTAATAACCATACGTATTCCCAGTCGTTACAGGCAACGTCTCTAGCAGTGACGGCTGCACCCACTACACCATGATCCTCGCCTCAAGATCACACTTTCTGGTTGAGGAGCAGTATAAGAAACTCCTCCCATGATCAAGGGGGGCACTACCCCACGACTCATGCCTTTCCCCATTAAGGAACGAGCGCCATCTCCTGGACGACCTATAAATAGGTCGTCGGACACATGAAGGGGGAAAAAACGCATACATGGACACAAGACACACCCATACGCAGAGACAAAGAGAGACCTAGACCCTGGAAGTTATGAGGCACTCAGAGGAGAAGTGCCAAGCTTTTGGGCACGTCCTTTTGCCCAGTGAGCACTCTCCGAACACTCGCCGGACACAGCGAGCACTCCAGGGAATCGAGCCTAGTTTATAGGCTTGTCTGCTCTACACTCATGCTCTCTCTCTCTCTCTCTCTCTCTCTCTCTCAGTCCCATGTCACTCTTTTGGCTATAACTTAAGCATCAGAGGGTTGTCCCATGGGGTAACGCCGAGGGCTCCTTCTGACGATGCTTCTCTAGTGCTTGCAGCTTCCACGGGTGGCTGGGCGTCCTTCCCTAACCAAGCAAATCTTAAAAGTGTGGTACGAGGTTCGGGAAACCATTTTCCCTCCTCTACACTTTTTGTCCAAGCCAGACACGATTAATCTCCTACGAGGTGGCATGAGACGTGAAAAGAAGGAAAAGAAGTGCTCTCATCAGGGCAAGGGACGAGTGCAAAGGGAGCAGTCGGCTCTCGTGCCGAAGATGAGGGAAACGGGCGAGTCTGTTCCAAGTGCACATTTGCCCTAATTTATAAACCCTTGAGGCGAAGTGGCCGCCTCAACCTTGAGGGGTTACGACGATGGAAGGCGACTGTCGCCCCCAAGATTGGTAGCGAGTGTAATGCCCCGAATTTTTTGGATATTTTTTGGATATTTTTGTGGGTCTCGGAGTATATTTTGTGCTTTACACGTGTTTTTCCCTGATGCGCCTTCGGAACTCTGTGCATGGCGAACCGTGACGTTCTCTTACTTCAGGACAGTACCAACGTGTTGTGCTCCTCCTGAGGATTGCGGAGGTAATTTTTAGTATTTTTCTGAATTTCTAGAATTTTTGGGCTTTTCTATATATAACTCTTTCTCTCTCTCCCCTCTCATTTCTCACTCTCTCCCTCTCTTTTCTCTCATGCTCTCTCCTCGCTCCCTCTCTCTCCGGCGGCGGACAAAGCGGGGCGGGGGCGCAGCCGGGCGACGCGGGCGAGGAGGACGGCGAGGATGGGTGAGGATCGAGGCGGTGGAGGCGCGGTGAAGCTCAGCCGCGAGTTCGTGTCTCGGCGAGGGTTTCGCGGTGTTTTCTTCGCAGAACCGCATCCGCGGCGCGTCGAATATTCGGTGGAGGTAGGGAGATGGACCCCCAGCTCGTGCACTTCCTTTCCCACGAGTTTTGTAGGCCGTGGTGAGCCGAGCGGGCCTATTTGAGCATTTTGGGGAAAATGCATGTTTTTGGGGTGTGAGCTAGATCTCCTGTTTCGTGATATTTTTGACCGATCTAAGGGCATAGATGCATGCTAGGAGACTTGGGGATGGATTCCCCTTTGTTTCCCCATCATTGGGCGATGATCGGGACGTGGATCGGGTTTTTTGGGTGTTTCTCACCGTTTCGGGTTCGGGACGCCTTAGCGGTCGTTCCAGAGACCGTTAAGGGCACCTTGCGGACCAAGGGAAGACCGCTAGGGGTCACCCTGTGTCGGCTCAAGGCTGGCGGCCGCGGGATAGACCGCCAGGGTCCTTGGCGGTCCAAGGTTAGACTTCTAAGATCGTTTGAGTTTCGTGTGTTCCGAGGGTTTAGCGGTCCAGAGGTAGCCCACTAGACAGTGCCTCGCGGTCCATGGGTAGACCGCTAGGGCTCCGTGATTTCAGTGTGTAGCGGTCCAATAGTAGACCGCTAACCATTCCTTAGCGGTTCAAGGGTAGACCGCTAGGCCACGTGGCAGTCAAGGGTTAGACCGCCAGGTGATTTTCATGTTCGCAACGTCGGGTTCGCGTTGTGTTGGTCTCCGGTCGACCCGGTTGTGATCCAATGGTTGACCTTCGGCCTTGTGAGTGTCCTGGACATCCCCTGAGTTCTGTGACTGTGTTTTTGGGATGTCTGGAGATACCGTGTTACCTCGATTAGCGTGTCCGTAGGTGTGGTGGGTCCGGGTGACCCCATGTGTTCTGGGCTTTCGTGCTACGCTTGATCGAGTCACCGTGTATCGGTGTGAGTGCGGTGGGGTTTCCCCGCAGGTCGTGGGTTTCTCAGGAAGATGATCCCCAAGTAGGCCAAGGGTATGGCCTTGGACTGCGAGTCCAGTTGCCCAGCCTAGAGCTGGAGGTTTCCCGCTTTTCCCTGGGATGGGGAATCGGCGTGACGGCTTGTGCGTTGCCTTGGGAATCGTGCTTATGTGCTTTCTGCGTGGGCCATGTGAATGGGCACCCAGCCTAGGGCTGGAGGGTTTCTGAGTTCCCTTTTGAGGGGATGGTCTCGGCGGATCGTGAGCTACCTCGGCACTCGTGTTACCGTGATTTTAGACATAGGGATTAGGCTAGATTGACGACATCGTGCCATTGCGTACGACGGCCTTGACCCCGAGTCTTGTGACTCAATGACCGTTGGAATTAGTGAGTCTAGAGGACTGTCCAGAGTCCAGTGGCTCGGCGCCACTTGGTTCTTCTCGACTTTCGCGTAGGGTGCGTGCATGTTTCTCGGAGTTTCTCCTTGGAGAGTGGTCACACCAGTGACTGCCCACTGGTCGTAGCCTTATGACACGCGAGTGGTCCCACCAGGGAGTGGTGGCGAGGCTACCCCAGAGAGAAACGGTTTTAGACTAGTTTCCGTCGGGCCCCATGTCTACCAGCTAGAGTCCGGCTGAGGGAAAAACCAGTCAGAGGGCCAAACCAAAGACGCACGGTCTGTGTGTGCACACGTGGTTGGGGGCGGTCGGACCCATGCTGACGAGCACGATGCCAGCTAGTCACTTGTTCTGTGGTTACTTGTACGGTGTCTCAGTTCCCGCTGGGCCGGAGGGAGACACCTGAGGCGTGGTCTAAGTCATAAATGGACCCATCCGACTTTGCTTCTGGTGGGCAGGTACTCCTGTCACGTGAGACTTGACTCTCCTGTGTCCATGCTCCATTTCTCATCTGCGAGACGTGATTTTCTGGACCGTCTGGTGTTTCCGAGGTAGTGGCCAGGGTGCCAGTGGCTTTACCGAGGTTGCATCTTGTTAGTGTTGTGTTCGCGACTAGGCGGTCGCGGCTTGACCTTGGACAGCGTGGTCCAGGTTGGCCTTGTCTGGGATGACATACCTTTACGGCAGGGCTGCCGTAGGTTTTACCTCGGTAGGTGGTGTTAGTGTGGTCCGGTTCCCGATGGTAAGATCGGGATTTCTCTCTTTTCGCTTGACCGGTACAGTAGGAGTAGCTGTAGTGCCGAGTTTTGACCGGCCACCGGTTTGCTGTTCCTGCGGTAGTTGTAGCTTTCCTTTCCGCTACCGCCGTTGTTTTCGGTTGGGGTTCCACGGCACCCCTGCTGAGTCTCTGTTTGGAGACTCATCCCTGCTTTTCAGGTGCGGCGGTTCTTCCTCGAGATTCGAGGGTGCTGTTCGGAGGTTCGTAGCTGCCAGCTCACCGGGCGGAGTGTTCACTTGGCATGTGGTACGCTTTACTACTTTACACTGTACTTTCTGTTGGACTGGACTCTATTGTTGTAGTTGTTATTTATTTATATTAATTGTTGAATTATCCTACCTTATTTCCTATTTCTTTGTACCTCCACACTCCTTTTGGCCCTTCCGAGCCCTCCCGACTCATGGACGGCGGGCCAGGATTCGAATGGTATCAGGTTCTTCCCGGTATCCGGATCTTGGGTCGTCACAGTTGGTATCAGAGCGGTGGTTGTGGATGTACATAGGAATTCGAGATATTGCAGTGATCAGAGTCCATGAGGTCCAGTACAGTCGGCAGCTGGCATAGGGTTTTGTGCATGTTTTTCGCTTTATTTCTCGCTTGAGAGCTTGAGTGTGCTGCGTGGCGCTGTGAACGCATTTGCTGTTCGCGACTTTCGTGCCGGCGTGGGGTCTGCGGATCGAGGTTGAGAGCTTTCTCCCTCATCAGTGGTGACCCCAGTTGTCCAGCGTTGGACAGACGTTGCGGACATGCGTGCGTTCGCGGTGCTGCGTTCGAGGTTTTTACAGCGAGGTCAGGTGGCTGATGAGGGCTGTTCGTCGTTAAGTGACCGTGAGCGTGCTCTGAGGGAGCTGTCGTCGAGTCTTGCCACTTTAGCTTGAGGTTTATCCAACCCATGAGGTGTTAAGGTTGTGGTTTAAGGTGGCAGAGCGGGTGTTGCAGTTCGAGGAATTACGTGGTGGCGCATCAAGAGATGCTGTAATTGTGGTCCGACGTGACACTCGTTGAGTGTGTCGGAGGTACTGACCTAATGGAAGCAATGGTTTTCTCGGTGCGGAAAGGTGTGGTTCCCAACGTGCGCAAGGTTTGAGGTCAGGTCGAGCGTGGAGGCCTTCCAAGGGTCGGAAGTGTGGTTGGTTCTCCTTTGGTTAGAGAGATTGCTTTTGGCTAAGGTTCATCATCTTGCATCGTGTGATCGGATTGGTTGGCCTTCGTATGCCATAAAATTCATGTGAGACGTGTCTGGTGTTTTTGGCAAGGCGGTTACCTGTGAGAGGTCCTGCCCAATTCCCTTGCTGTGTGAGGGTGTGTTGGCACTATTCTGGAAGGACGAGTGCTGGTTGGGTGGTGTCCGCGAGAATTCTTAGCTGGTGTTGGAATTTTCTGATGCGTGGCGGTTCGGAGCCTGCGGAGTTGCAGAGGATTGCCAGATTTGGGAGTGAACCTATGCTTGGGGTTCGAGGTAAGGGAGCTTTCCTCACCCTATTTTCTTAAGTTGGCCAGCCGAGTTGTGGATTGTTGGGATGGTGAGTCCCGAGTTGCCGTGTTCGCTCTGCTCGTGGATCAGAGTGCGCAGCGGAAGCCTGGTGGGCTTATAACCCACAGGTTCAGGATCGCAGCGTTGGTTGCTACGGGAGGATTTCCTGAGGTTGCGTTGAGCATTTAAGGATTGGTTCCTCTGTGCAAGATGTGTTGTTGCCGTGCCATTGCTCGAGGTGTTGTGGTCATGGCACTGGCAGGCAGAGTATTGGGGAATGTGCTGGCTAGTGCACCGCATGAGTACCCAGTTCCTATGATGGAAGCCGTGTCAGGCGTCGGTGTTAGACTCGGATGGGGTTGTTGAGGATGTCGCCTGACGGAGGTCGAGGACGTGATGGTCAGAGTTGGTGGCTTGGTGCCCGACTTGTGTTGCTAGTCGTGTCCTCGGATGAGATCGTGTTTTGAGGAAGTGATCTCTGATAGATTATGGGTTCCGGTTGGTAGCTGCGAGTGACTGGTAAGGCTAGTCTCGCAGTCGACCATGGTAAGATGTGTATTGTTGGGACCCGTGTGCATTGGTCATGGTGTTGGCGACTAGGTTGCCGTAATTTTGGATGGCACTTTCCTCCCCTAGAGACGTGTGCCATGAATTGTTCAGGTGGTGTCCCGTGGCTCTATGGTGAGAGCAGAATCAGGATTGACAGGTGTCCACTTGGATTATTGAGATGAGATAGGATTTGATGAGACAAGTCGGAAGAGTGATGCCTGTGCGTGGAGGTCCTTGATGGGACATTGGCGTTGGAGTGGTTATCCCTGGTCTGGTTACCAGCATGGGATGGTTCCCCTGTAAGTCTGAGTTGAGTGAGGTGATGACCGAATACACCAGGATCTTGTTATGTGGTTCTGTCGTGCTCCCCTGAGAGGGTGGAGTTGGCGCGATGATCAAGATCAGATTCGGTGTCCGAGAGAAGTACAGCTTGAGATGTGGTAATTATCTGTGTGTGAGTCAGCGGATGGCCTATTGTGAGTTGGATCGTGCCCGTTGGGCCGGTGGAGGTTTCTTGTTGACTAGCAGCTGGTGACCAGTGTGTGGTCTTTTCACAGACAGAAGTTGATGCTAGTAGTTGTGCATCGAGGGCGATGAGAGCTGTGTATCTGTGAGGCCTTTGGTGGCTATTTTCGTGATGTACATTCCCGAATGGAACTTGGGCTTTGTCGAAGTTTGAGTTCTGATAGAGTTGGTCCGGTGCTGTCGTGAGCGCTTGGCTTCCCAGGTGTGAGCTGATGGAGGCTCTGTATTGGTTGCTCTCTTGAGCAGGGTGTGCGACCAGTCAGCTGGTTGTGAAGCTGATGAGTGATTTGTCCGCCGACCATAGGATGGATCGGTAGCTATTTCTCGCGACTAGGACTGTGTCTCCTCGGTGAGCGAGAGGGTGACAGCGGTGCCATAATTGGTTTTTCCCTGTAATTGAGGTGATGCCGGACTGTGTTCCTTGGTGTGTGCCTGCTCTGATGGCCGGTGTGCGCGGCGTGCTGAGCAAGGTGTCGTTCGTGTTTGTAGTCTGGCTGTGTCCCTCAAGATCGATATTTTCGTGAGAATTGAGATTTTTGTGCTGAGGCTCTGACAAGCGTTGTCAGTTGGTTCAATGTTCTTCCCCTGTGACTTGGTGTTAGTCCTGAATTTTGAGGACGAAATTTCTTTAAGGAGGGAGGGCTATAATGCCCCGGATTTTTTGGATATTTTTTGTATATTTTTCATGGGTCTCGGAGTGTATTTTGTACTTTACACGTATTTTTCCCTGATACGCCTTCGGAACTCTATGCAGGGCGAACTGTGACGTTCTCCGACTCTGGGACAATACCAGCGTGTTGTGCTCCTCCGGAAGATCGCGGAGGTAATTTTTCGTATTTTTCTGAATTTCTAGAATTTTGGGGCTTTTTTATATATAACTCTTTCTCTCTCTCCCCTCTCATTTCTCTCTCTCCCTCTCTCTTCTCTCACGCTCTCTCCTCTCTCCCTCTCTCTCCGGCGGCCGACGGAGCAGGACGGGGTCGTAGCGGGGCGGCGCGGGCGAGGAGGACGGTGAGGATGGGTGAGGATCGAGGTTGTGGAGGCACGGTGAAGCTCTGCCGCGAGTTCGTGTCTCGGCGAGGGTTTCACGGCATTTTCTTCGCGGAGCGGCATCCGCGGCGCGTCGAATCTTCGGTGGAGGTAAGGAGATGGACCCCCAGCTCGTGCACTTCCTTTCCCGCGAGTTTTGTAGGCCGTGGTGAGTCGAGCGAGCCTATTTGAGCATTTTGGGGAAAATGCATATTTTTGGGGTGTGAGCTAGATCTCCCGTTTCGTGAGATTTTTGACCGATCTAAGGGCATAGATGCATGCTAGGAGGCTTGGGGATGGATTCCCCTTTGTTTCCCCATCATCGGGCGATGATCGGGGAGTGGATCGGATTTTTTGGGTGTTTCTCACCCTTTCGGGTTCGGGACGCCTTAGCGGTCGTTCCAGAGACCGTTAAGGGCGCCTTGCGGACCAAGGGTAGACCGCTAGGGGTCACCCTGTGTCGGCTCAAGGATGGCGGCAGCGCGATAGACCGCCAGGGTCCTTGGCGGTCCAAGGTTAGACCGCTAAGACCGTTTGAGTTTCGTGTGTTCCGAGGGTTTAGCGGTCCAGAGGTCGCCCGCTAGACAGTGCCTCGCGGTCCATGGGTAGACCGCCAGGGCTTCATGATTTCAGTGTGTAGCGTTCCAGTGGTAGACCGCTAATCGTTCCTTAGCGGTTCAAGGGTAGACCGCTAGGCCACGTGGCAGTCAAGGGTTAGACCGCCAGGTGATTTTCATGTTCGCAACGTCGGGTTCGCGTTGTGTTGGTCACCGGTCGACCCGGTTGTGATCCAATGGTTGACCTTCGGCCTTGTGAGTGTCCTGGACATCCCCTGAGTTCTGTGACTGTGTTTTTGGGATGTCTGGAGATACCGTGTTACCTCGATTAGCGTGTCCGTAGGTGTGGTGGGTCCGGGTGACCCCATGTGTTCTGGGCTTTCGTGCTACGCTTGATCGAGTCACCGTGTATCGGTGTGAGTGCGGTGGGGTTTCCCCGCAGGTCGTGGGTTTCTCAGGAAGATGATCCCCAAGTAGGCCAAGGGTATGGCCTTGGACTGCGAGTCCAATTGCCCAGCCTAGAGCTGGAGGTTTCTCGCTTTTCCCTGGGATGGGGAATCGGCGTGGCGGCTTGTGCGTTACCTTGGGAATCGTGCTTATGTGCTTTTCGCGTGGGCCATGTGTGTGGGCTTGAACTCTGAGTCCAATTACCTAGCCTAAGGCTGGAGGGTTTCTGAGTTCCCTTTTGAGGGGATGGTCTCGGCGGATCATGAGCTACCTCGGTACTCGTGTTACCGTGACTTTAGACCTAGGGATTAGGCTAGATTGACGACATCGTGCCATTGCGTACGACAGTCTTGACCTCGAGTCTTGTGACTCAAGGACCGTTGGAATTAGTGAGTCTAGAGGACTGTCCAGAGTCCAGTGGCTCGGCGCCACTTGGTTCTTCTCGACTTTCGCGTAGGGTGCGTGCATATTTCTCGGAGTTTTTCCTTGGAGAGTGGTCACACCAGTTACTCCCCACTAGTCGTAGCCTTACGACACGCGAGTGGTCCCACCAGAGAGTGGTGGCGAGGCTACCCCAGAGAGAAATGGTTTTAGACTGGTTTCTGTTGGGCCCCACGTCTACCAGCCAGAGTCCGGCTGAGGGGAAAACCAGTCAGAGGGCCAGACCAGAGACGCACGGTCTGTGTGTGCACACGTGGTTGGGGGCGGTTGGACCCGCGCTGACGAGCATGATGCCAGCTAGTCACTTGTTCTATGGTTACTTGTACGGTGTCTCAGTTCCCGCTGGGCCGGAGGGGGAGACCTGAGGCGTGGTCTAAGTCATCAATGGACGCATCCGGCTTTGCTTATGGTGGGCAGGTACTCCTATCACGTGAGACGTGACTCTCCTGGGTCCGGGCTCCGTTTCCCATCTGCGAGACGTGGTTTTCTGGATTGTCTGGTGTTTCTGAGGTAATGGCCAGGGTGCTAGTGGCTTTACCGATGTTGCATCTTGTTAGTGTTGTGTTCGCGACTAGGCGGTCGCGGCTTAACCTTGGACAGCGTGGTCCAGGTTGGCCTTGTCTGGGAGGACAGGCCTTTACGGCAGGGCTGCCATAGGTTTTGCCTCGGTAGGTGGTGTTAATGTGGTCCGATTCCCGATGGTGAGATCGGGATTTCTCTCTTTCCGCTTGACCGGTACAGTAGGAGTAGCTATAGTGCCGTGTTTTGACCGGCCACCGGTTTGCTATTCCTGCGGTAGGTGTAGCTTTCCTTTCCGCTACCGCTGTTGTTTCCGGTTGGGGTTCTGCGAGACCCCTGCTAAGTCTCTGTTTGGAGACTCATCCCTGCTTTTCAGGTGCGGCGGTTCTTCCTCGAGGTTCGAGGGTGCTGTTCGTAGGTTCGTAGCTGCCAGCTCGCCGGGCCGAGTGTTCACTTGGCATGTGGTACGCTTTACTGCTTTAGACTGTACTTTTTGTTGGAATGGACTTTATTGTTGAAGTTGTTATTTATTTCTGTTAATTGTTGAATTATCCTACCTTATTTTCTATTTCTTTGTACCTCCACACTCCTTTTGACCCTTCCGAGCCCTCCCGGCTCGTGGGTGGGGGGCCAGGATTCGAATGATATCAGGTTCTTCTTGGTATCCAGATCTTGGGTCGTCACAGCGAGTAACCCAAGCGACTGCTCGCGCTGCTTTTGCAGAAGAAAAATATTCACGCCAAGATGATAATGACGTCACCTGACTCCTCGACGGGCGCTGTCTTGCCCGCCAAAAATTGTACTGGGAGACAGGGCCCACGTGCCAGGGAACTAGACAATGTGGAGGATCCTCCTAGAAGCCTCCCACAATTAGCCCTATAGAGGTGGGAAAATGGTTCCTAGCCCTCGTACCACACTTTTATATTTATTTATTGGGGAGGACCGCCCGGCACTCGCGGAAGCCTGCTAGCACCAGACACAATAGGCGTCAGAATGTGCCCTAGGCGTTATCCCGGGGGACAACCCTCCCATGCTTAAGTCAGCACTCGAGAGACAGAGAAGTAGGAAGAAGAATGTGTGAGAGAGAGTTGTGAGATTGTGCAGCAAGCCTGGAGAGGTGGACTGCCTTCTAGGAAGGTTCTCGCCGTGGCCAACGGGTGCTCAGAGAGTGTTCGCTGGGCGGTAATGGTGCTCGGAGGGCAGCTGAAGCTTAGCGGAGGCCTTCTCTCCAAACAGCAAGTTGGCTTCTCTTTTCCCTCGACTGGAGTTGAGTGTGCATTTCTTGGTGAGATTTCACTATTTTCTGCTCCGTCGGTTGGAGTCCCATTTATAGGGGGTTGTCCTAGTAGCAAGGGCCAGTTCCCTAGTAGGGAAAGGCGTAGGTCGTGGAGTAATGTCTCCCGCGATCGTGGGGGGTTTTCCGTTGAGGGTCTGTTCTTCCAGAGTCGAACAGTTCTTTGGAGAGTCTTGCGGTGCCCGTGCAGCGTGCTCACCCTTAGTGGAGTTGAGCCCGATGTCATGGGAGGCAACGTTCGGTCGCCGGAGAGTCATCTGGCGGCCGTTGCGCCTGGGTCGAAGCCCTTCCTGCCCTGGCGAATCTGAGGCTCAATCGTTGTGGGCCGTTTATTGCGGGCCGCGATTGTCTGGGGCCCTTAGGTGCGTTGTAGATCGTGGGCCTGATTGGGCCTGGCAGAAACGAGCCTTATATGGGCCGAGCCGATTCCACCCTCCTTACTAGCCCCCCTATTATCAGATGTCGAGCACTCTTTCAGGAACTGAGAGTTGAGTTCGAGAGGGTGCATTGGGGAACGGTTCTAAGGATGGTATCCCCGTATAGTTTTGGCTGGTGGTCCCTACTGTATGCTTGGCGCGTAAGGCGCACTTAACGGGGGCGGTTGGACAAGCGCCGATGGGCGTGACCCTGACTAGTCACTCATTACTGTAGTTCCTTGGTTCTTTGAAAGTGTCTCAGTACCGCCGTTCTAGGCGAGTGGGAGATACTTGAGGTGCAGTGTAAGACGTCAGTGGACGCATCTGGCTATTCTTCTAGTGAGGAGGTGCTTTTGTCACATGACACGATGACTTGTGTTTTCGTGACTTTTCTGAGTAGCCTGTGTGTGGCTTCACTCGAGGTTACGGGTTCTGTAGCGTACACGATGGTGAAATTGTGTATGTCTTGCGCCTTTGACCGTGTAGGTCTTTGGTAGGCCTTTACTGTTTTGGTAGGCTTTTCACAATAGAGTTTCGTGATTTCACAATAGATCGGTAACGCACGACTTTGTGAGATCTGGGTTCGCCTTTATGTTGCTGTTTGGAGAAGTTTAGAGGGCTGAGGTTCCTTTGGCTACCGTGTTTCGTGGTACGGCTGTTTTCCTCTTTACTTTTCCTGTTGTTCCTGCTTTGCTTTAGTGTAGCACTGTTGTTACTACGTGTTTTGTGGTAGGGTTCTGCGGGATCCCTACTGAGCTAGTGATACAAGGCTCACCCCTGATTTTTCAGGTGTAGCAGTTCCTCCTCCTACTGGGAGGTACCTGCTGCGTGGTTCTTGGTTGCCAGCGTTGCAAGTGTCGGGCTTCCCCCGACTTGAGTACGTTCTCTTTCATGTTGGACTGTACTTGTCTTTCTTTGGACTAGAGTCTGTTAGTTTTAATTTATTATAGAAAAAGTAATTTTATTTCTGCTATTTTATCAATCCTTATCATTGAAATTTAAAATCTAACTGCTTTATTTGGAAGTTCAATGTACTATCACATACCGTTCTATCCCTTCGGAGCTTTTTCGCTCTTGGGAGGCCTCGCAGGTTCTAAGTGGTATCGGGCTTACCCGGTATCCGGAGTCTGGGTCGTCACAACAATATTTCAATCTCTAACTTGTATAACGTTGGATATACATTGACTTTTAATAGCATTGGGTGCTCTATAATGAATAATGGTTTGGCGATAGCCAATGGTTCATTAGTCAATGATCTTTATGTATTAGATACATGCTCTAATATTATGTAGATTTCCAATGCCAATGAAGTGAATACTGCATACCTCTGGCATTGCAGGCTTGGTCATGTAGGTGAAAAGAGAGTCTCTCACCTACACTCAAATAGGTATTAGAATTCATTCGAATACAAGTCATTTGATACATGTGAGTCTTGTCTCATGGGAAAGATGACCAAGGCTCCCTTTAGTGGACATGGTGAGAGGGATGCTGACCTTCTCGAGCTCATACACTCGGATGTATGTGGACCCATATCCATAGAAGCACAAGGGGGTCACCTCTATTTCATCACTTTTATTGATAACTTCTCGAGATATGACTATGTGTATTTAATGAGACATAAATCACAAGTCTTTAATAAGTTTAAGGAATACAAGAATGAAGTAGAGAAACAGACTGGCAAGAGTATTAACGTTCTTCGATCAGATCGAGGAGGAAAATACCTTAGCCATGAATTCACTTCTTATCTAAAGGACAATGGAATTATTTCTCAGTGGACTCCATCGTATACACGACAGCACAATGGTGTATCCGAGAGGAGAAACATGACCTTGTTAGACATGGTCCGATCCATGATGTCTATGTCAGGACTACCCTTGTCTCTCTGGGGCCATGCCTTAGAGACTGCAACCTTTTTACTAAATAGGATCTTAAGTAAATATGTTCCTTCTATACCATATGAGATATAGAAGGGCAGAAAATTAAAATTTAATCACATTAAAATTTGGGGGTGTTCTGCCCATGTGAAGAGGAATGATTGTGATAAGCTTGAGTCTAGAACCGATAAGTGTAGGTTTGTGGAATATCTAAAGGAGATATTTAGATATTATTTCTATCACCCCTCTGAGCAAAGGGTCTTAGTGGCTAAGAGAGCTGTATTTCTAGAAAGAGAATATCTACTACAGAAAAATAGTTAGAGCCAGATAGAATTGGACGAGGTCCAAGAACCACAACCTGAAGACACCGTCTCATTGGATGAGACTGTATCGGTTGATCCTACTCAAAATGAAACACAGACACTACGGAGATCTGGTAGACTACCAAGAGAACCTTAGAGATATGTTGGACATGTCTCATAGAGGTCCTTTAAGGTATGCATTGATGAGGATGAAGATCATCAATCCTACCAGGAGGCGATTCGTAGTACAGACTCCGAGAAATGGCAAGAGGTAATGGATTCAGAGATCCAGTCCATGTACACCAACAAAGTTTAGAACTTAGTTGATGTACCCGAAGGGAAAGTCCCTATCGGCTACAAGTGGATATTCAAAAGGAAGATCGATCCATATGGACATATTGACACATACAAGGCCAGAGTAGTGGTGAAGGGGTATCGTCAAAGACAGGGCATTGACTATGACGAGACATTTTTGACAGTGGCCATGCTTAAGTCAATCAGAATCCTCCTTGCCATTGCTGCATACCTGGATTATGAGATTTGGTAAATGGATGTGAAGACATCTTTTCTTAATGAAAATCTGTCAGAAGAAGTGTATATGGTACAACCTAAAGGATTCACCTCCAAGCTTCATCCTAATAAGATATGCAAACTTCAAAGGTCCGTTTATGGATTGACTCAAGCATCTCGGAGCTGGAACTTAAGATTTGATGAGGCTATCAAAACTTTCAAGTTCATTCGGAATGAAGATGAACCATGCGTTTACAAGAAGGTCAGTGGGAGCTCTGTGACCTTCTTGGTCCTATATGTTGATGACATCTTGCTCGTTGGGAATGATGTAGGGATGTTGACATCAACTAAGTCTTGGTTGTCCAAGACCTTCTCCAAGAAGAATTTGGGAGAAGCATCCTATGTGCTGGGCATAAGGATCTACCAAGATAGATCCAACATGATGCTAGGATTATCCCAATCCATGTACATTGACACTATCATCAGAAGGTTCAGGATGAAAAATTCCAAGAGAGGTCTCATTCTCGGCCATAAGACATGGAATTTACCTATCCAAGGGGATGAGCCCTAACACATCTGAGGAGGTTGCACACATGAGTAAACTGCCCTATGCTTCGGTATGCAATGCTATCTACACGGCCTGATATTGCCAATGCTTTGAGTATTATCAGTAGATATCAGGTAAATCCAGGCGAGGAGCACGGGAAGGCAGTAAATGGCATCCTTAAGTACTTGCGGAGGACTAAGGATATTTTTCTGTTTTATGGAGGAGAGGTGTAACGACCCGAGAATCCGATTACCGGGAAGGCCCGATAACCTAAGACTCGCACCGCCGCCCACAAGCCGGGAGGGCTCGGAAGGGCTAAAAGGAGTGTGGAGGCACAAAGAAATAGGAAATAAAGCAGGACAACAATTAACAGAAATAAATAAACAACTACAGCTATAGCAGAGTCCAGTCCAACAGAAAGTACAGTCTAAAGTAGTATAACGTACCACATGTCAAGTGAACACTCGGCCCGGCAAGCTGGCAACTGAGAACCTCCGCTCCGCGCCCTCGAACCTCGAGGAAGAACCGTCACACCTGAAAAGCAGGGAATGCGTCTCCAAAACAGAGACTCAGCAGGGATCCCGCGGAACCCCAACCGGAAACAACGGCGGTAGCGGAAAGGAGGGCTACGAGAGCAACCGCAACAGCAGGAATAGTAAACCCGGTGGCCGGTCGAAACCCGGTACTACAACTACTCCTACTGTACCAGAAACACACCCTGGCCTCGCGGTCGAGGGTATCGAACTGCACTAGTACCGCTTACCGAAGTAAAAACACACAGCAACCACGCCGTAGAGGCCTGTCCCCCGGACACAGCCTACCTGGACACGCTATCCAAGGTGTAACCCCGACCATCCGATCGCGGGTACCGCACAACAAGACGCATCCTCGGTAGAGCCACTAGCACTAGTCCCACGGCGCGAAAACCAACACACGCGTCACGGCGAAACAACCGAAACTTAACGGTTGACACGACCGAAACCCGAAGGTCAAAGTCACGGAAACAGATAGTCTGTCACTCTCTATCCAGAACAGGAGTACCTCCCACTAGAAGCACAGCCGGTAGCGTCCCCTGACGTCTTACACCGCACCGCAGGTGAACTGCCTGACGTGGTAGCGCCTACCAAAGGCACGAACATCGAACAAGTAACCACAAACAAGTGACTAGCTGGGGTCACGCCCGTCGACGTGCGTCCACTGTCCCCAACCACGTGTGCACACACAGACCACGCGTCCTAGATCTGGCCCTCTGACCGGTTTTCCCCCGCAGCCGGACTCTAGCTTACGACGAGGGGCCCGACGGAAACCAGTCTAAAACCGTCCTCAAGGTAAGCCCGTACACCACTCCCTGGTGCGACCGGTACCACGTACTGGTAGGCTACGACTAGTGGAGGGTCACTGAAGGAGTAGACTCTCAAGTCAATGAAAAATAACGTCCGCATCCGACGACGTACGGGGACCACCCCACGTACCGGCCCCGTCGCACGGTGACCACAGTCGGAGAAGAAACAGGACTCGCAGTCCACGGCCACGCACGCACCCTGTGCGAGAGTCGAGAAAACTCAAGTGGCGCTAAGCCACTAGACTCTGGGCAGTCCTCTAGACGCACTACACCCAACGGTCCTTGAGTCACAAGACTCGGGGTCAAGACCATTGTACGCAACATCACAAGGCCGTCAATCTAGTCCAATCTCTAGGTCTAAAACCACGGTAGCACGAGTACCGAGATAACTCACAAGTCGCCAAGACCACTCCCTCGGGAAGGGAACGCAAAGGACTAAAGCCACCCACACGGGCCACACGGAAAACACAGAAGCACGATTCCCAAGGTAGCACACAAGCAGCCATGTCGATCTCCCATCCCAGGGCAGTGGGAAACCTCCAGCCCCAGGCCGGATAACTGGACTCGCAGTCCAAGACCAAACACATGGCCCACATGGGAATCGTTGGTGCGGACACCCGAGCAATTGAGTGGCGTGACACGCCGAGCCACCGGTACCGCACACGGAGCACGACTCGAGCCACCTCAGCATCCATCTGGCTCGGAGACAGCCTGGAGACTCCCCCATGAGTCCCGGCATTTATCATATTTAGTTAGACTTTATTTGTGTTTAATGTGTGTTTACTTCATTTTATTCGGTATATAATTTTGATTGTAAGAGGGGTTTATTTATAAAATGGGACCCCCGGGCCCCACGGGCCCCCCCAGACCTCTTCCCATTGATCCACCTCAGCCTAGGGCCCCATGTGGGGTCAGTCAATATTTCAAATTGAGACATCTAGAAGGTTGAATGGTAAATGCCACATGGGTAGACAATTGGACTTCAAAGTCCAAGGTAGGCTACCTACCATTCTACCATGTCCCCCCCTTGGTCAATAGGCTGCCCCCCCCTTATATTTTATTTAATTTTTGTGTGTGTGTCACATTCAATCTAGGCCATCCATTCTCCCATCCCTAGATCCAAGGGTGGCTATTGGATTTGATATGTAACCTATAAGTACCTTGTATTGTCTCATTTAGGAGAATTAATACATTTGAATTGGAAGAAAATCCCCTTGAGCAAGGCCTAGGCCGCCCCTCTCTCCTCCTTGCAGCTGGGAAGGCTGTATTCTGGTGGTGTGATTCCGCCCCTATCAGTTCCGATCGCCACCGCCGCCGCCACGTGCCGCCATCGTGCCTCCACCATCACCGCCGGTGTTCTGTCCATCCAGGACAGAGGTGTCTTCTCCGAATTCTTGCTCTCCACCCCGTCGTGTTTTTGAGCTGAGATTTTGAGGGGGTGTTCCATAGGTGTTCCTCACGATCCAAAAAAATTGGTTGGTCATGACTCTTCCATTTGATATTTTTTCATTTTCGTCCAACCTTAATTTCCAGATCTGTCTGCTTGTTGTTTCCATTTTCACCCGCCCTATGTTTCAAATGTTCGGACCTCTTTCCGATTTGTTTTAGAGCTCCCACTTTTACTGGGAGTTCTGTCCATCAACCCCACCGTCCCCAAATTTTCTTGAATTTTTGTGAGGCCATCCCGTATTTTTCAAAAATAGATCTCAGAGATAGCTACAGTGCTGTCCATCTGTTCCCAAATCCGACCACCCTCCAGTAAACAAATCATATCAAATCACAGCCACCTCCAAGCAGTCCACAAAAAATATCTCCGTTCTCCTTGTTCAAAATCCCACAAGTTTGATGAAGAGCTCAGGAGCTGAATCGGCCATCTTCCTCGCGGTCAAAGGCAGTCTTCAGACAACTCACCTATAGATCTGAGATTTAGGTTACTGTACAACAGGGACTTATAAATTCAATAAAGTTCTGATCCGACCAGATCCAGCAGATCTCCCTGGCTCTAGATTGAAGCATTTGAAGAGAGCTTTCCAACGATAGCTCATGCGTCCCGATCCGACGTCGGGATTGATCGCAGCGGCCGTTTTCGCCGGAGCGCGCGCCGGAAGACAGCAACCAAAATCCGTGGGAAGTTAGTTCAAGAATTGGGAATCAGGGCCGATCGACCCCCGATCGGTGTTCCCGGCCGACCGCCGTCCGTGGAGGCGCGCCACCAGGGGTCCCCATCACAGTGGGTCCCACCCCCACAGATCCGGAGGATAGCGCCATCCGCGGAGCCCACGGGTCCGTAAAACCCGCCGTTCGGAAATCACGAAAACGCGGAGTTCGGCACCGCCGGGCGACATCAAGATGCTGCCCGTCAACCCGAGTTGCGTGATTCCCGGACCCCACATGTGACCTTTTACCTCCCTGCGTGGAGTGGGTCGACTTAGTGTATTGCTGTAATAATTGTTAACCGAGAGTCCGTGATTCGGCCGGGGTTGTCTTCGCCACGCCGGGTGCGTGGAGGTAATGGTCCGAACTTCTTGGCGTTCATTTGCTTAGCTAGTATATGGTCTTTTGCCGCTGCCGAGAGTGATAGGTACTAGCCCGTGTGTCCATGTCACCGCTGTGAGAGTGAGAGTGACCCGTCTCGGGACTCGATCCGAGTCCGGAAGTGAGTCGACTACCCGTGAACTCTGCCGGTTCTTCAACCGCGCACGATCTGCATTTCCCTCGCTTGGGACGACGAGTGAGCTTGCGTTTCTGTTAGCGACGTATAGCCCATAGGAGCTCTCCGTGTCGGGCCTAATGTCTCTCCCATCATGTGTTGCTGGTCGTGTCCGCATCTAGAGTCCGAGGTCTATACCACGTAGAGTCGGTCCCCGTGCCCGTCCTGCATCAGTTTGGTATCAGAGCGAGTCGAGTTTAGGGTAGTCTTTGCATAAGTCTTGCATGGTCTAAGGTTACCCCACACACCTTTACTCGGTATATCAAAAGGTGTTATCCGAACGTTAGGCTACGCCTATCGGGAAGACCGCACACTTGCACGAGTGACCTTCGGGTCAATTATCTCTGCCACGTATCGAGTCTTGCTTGTGTCTAGGGTGTAGTCGAGTCCCATTATTTTCAAAACAAACAAAAAAGAGTGTTTTCAAATTGCATTTCATCCCAATAACCCGGTATATAAAAAGGTGTTGTCCGAACGTTGGGTTACGCCTATCGGGAAGGCCGCACACTTGCGCGAGTGATCTTCGGATCGATTAACTCCGCCCCGTACCGAGTCTTGGTGTCTTGTCCTTAGTGTGCATACATCCCAACCTTGCATAGTCGGTCTCGTGTCATGTTCAAATGGCCTTGCATGTCCATTCCTAGGGATCCGTTCCCATCCTTTGGCAACTATGACCAACCCATGCCAACCCGTCCAGGGCGACAAGTCCGTGTCCGAGTACATTAGGGACTTCGAAGTGTACCGGTTTGGAAATGAGAGCACCACGACTGCCTCCCAGTTCCGGAGAGGTTTGTGGCTTCATTTCCGGTATGAGTGTCTTATCCGTGACGCGTTCTCTCTGGCGCAGTGTTATCAGGTCGCTCTCGAGGTCGAGCCCTTCGAGGGCCGGTTTGATGCCGCCATTCGGCGAGCAGATGCCGCCCTTCGGCAAGCCTCTAACTCTCAGTCGATTCCCGAGCCGGTCGGACAGCCTACCCCATGGTCTTCCCCACCCACGAGAGCTCCCACGCTACCACCCTCTACTTCCGAACTCTATTCGGAACCATCTCATTTGGAGCCACCCAAGCCCGAACCACCCGTATTTCTAACGGGTACACTTTACATAGCCGAGTCACTACTTAGTTGGCTCAAGGATAGCTTGGTCCCACTTCCCTTCCAATCTATGGACCCTATCTTACCTCTGGTGCCAATCAACTCATTCCTACCACTTTCCGGTCTAGTCACTATGTGGATACATTGGATGACCTTCTTAAAGGGTTAGACCGGCAATTGACATTTACGCACTTGTTGGCTCTAGACTTCGACCGACCCACAGGTCGTAGTTTCACTCATCCCGATTTAGGGTCCATCACCTCCGTGTACACCGTGGGTCATGTTACCACGGAGGTTCTTCTACTCCTCCTGTTACCGGTCGAGCCCGACTTCATTCCTTTTATCCCGAGGGAGGAGCCATATCTTCTATACACTGTCTCATCTACCACGATGGATGGAGGTGACCATCACCTTCAGGAATTTCAAACATGGGACTATGTAATGGAAGAACCGAGGGGTCACACATTCTTTGACCCATTCGACCCCTTCGCTAGTGGGCCTCGTGATCCACCACTTCCCTTCTACCTTGTCAAGGAAGTCCCCTACCACTCTCTTCCCACTCAGGCCAATCAACCTCCACATAGCAATAGGTCCGATGATTGGGGAACATGGCATACCTTACCTATATCTAGGGGTATTGACAAAGGTAGTTTTAGATCTCCCAATCCTCCCACCTCCAAGCCCGATACACCTACTTCCGGCCCTCCCAAATCCCATGGACAGCCGCATGCTAGGGACAAAGTAGGATGTCTAGGAGTCCCACTTTCCACCAACCACCGGTTGCATCTAGTGCATGCTTGGCACACATTCGGGTGTCCTGGTCCACCTTTTGCATATGCATGAGTCGGATTAACTGTAGGGTTGTTTAGGGTTGTGTGTGCATCCGTGTGTTTTTTTTCTTTTGCTAAGCACGTTAGGAGTTTGCATGACGACATTCGTCGTCACATTGAGTCTAGCAATGCGTGTTACAAAGAGCTAGCCGATGCTCACCGACACCACCGAGAGTTCCAAGAGGGCGAATATGTCATGATCAGGGTAAGACCTGAACGGTTTCCCTCTGGAACCGTTAAGAAGTTGCAAGCTCGCGGAGACGGTCCATTTAGAGTGTTGAAACGCGTTGGATCCAATGCGTATGTTGTGGACCTGCCCGAGGAATACGGTATAAGCTCTACTTTTAATGTTTCGGATCTAGTTGCATATAGGGACCCAGCGGTGATCCCTAGTGAGCCTTTCGAGCCATCTCCTCCCATTGAGAGTGATCCCACACCTGAGTGTCCACCTCCAGCCCCTTTGTCACGGCAGCATGAGCATATAGATTATATATTGGATGAGTAGGTGACAGTTACCAGGAGTGGATCCTACCTGCGCTACCTAGTGCGATGGAGAGGACGGCCCGCTACCGACGACACGTGGATCACACATGGAGAGTTGCAGCGGATTGATACGGACCTTCTGGAGCGATACAGGAGCGATGCAGACCCTTACTCGACAGGGTCGAGTTTCTCCCACCCGGGGAGAATTGGTGCGGACACCCGAGTAGTTGAGCAGCGTGACACGCCGAGCCACCGGTACCGCACACGGAGCACGACTTGAGCCACCTCAGCATCCATCTGGCTCGGAGACAGCCTGGAGACTCCCCCATGAGTCCCGGCATTTATCATATTTAGTTAGACTTTATTTGTGTTTAATGTGTGTTTACTTCATTTTATTCGGTATATAATTTTGATTGTAAGAGGGGTTTATTTATAAAATGGGACCCCCGGGCCCCACGGGCCCCCCCAGACCTCTTCCCATTGATCCACCTCAGCCTAGGGCCCCATGTGGGGTCAGTCAACATTTCAAATTGAGACATCTAGAAGGTTGAATGGTAAATGCCACATGGGTAGACAATTGGACTTCAAAGTCCAAGGTAGGCTACCTACCATTCTACCATGTCCCCCCCTTGGTCAATAGGCTGCCCCCCCCTTATATTTTATTTAATTTTTGTGTGTGTGTCACATTCAATCTAGGCCATCCATTCCCCCATCCCTAGATCCAAGGGTGGCTATTGGATTTGATATGTAACCTATAAGTACCTTGTATTTTCTCATTTAGGAGAATTAATGCATTTGAATTGGAAGAAAATCCCCTTGAGCAAGGCCTAGGCCGCCCCTCTCTCCTCCTTACAGCTGGGAAGACTGTATTCTGGTGGTGTGACTCCACCCCTATCAGTTCCGGTCGCCGCCGTCGCCGCCACGTGCCGCCATCGCGCCTCCACCATCACCGCCGGTGTTCTGTCCATCCAGGATAGAGGTGTCTTCTCCGAATTCTTGCTCTCCACCCCGTCGTGTTTTTGAGCTGAGATTTTGAGGGAGTGTTCCAGAGGTGTTCCTCACAATCCAAAAAAATTGGTTGGTCATGAATCTTCCATTTGATATTTTTTCATTTTCGTCCAACCTTAATTTCCAGATCTGTCTGCTTGCTATTTCAATTTTCACCCGCCCTGTGTTTCAAATGTTCAGACCCCTTTCCGATTTTTGTTAGAGCTCCTAATTTTACTGGGAGTTCTGTCCATCAACCCCACCGTCCCCAAATTTTCTTGAATTTTTGTGAGGCCATCCCATATTTTTCAAAAATAGATCTCAGAGATAGCTACAGTGCTGTCCACCTGTTCCCAGATCCGACCACCCTCTAGTAAACAAATCATATCAAATCACAGCCACCTCCAATCAGTCCACAAAAATATCCCCGTTCTCCTTGTTCAAAATCCCACAAATTTGATGAAGAGCTCAGGAGCTGAATCGGCCATCTTCCTCGCGGTCAAAGGCAGTCTTCAGACAACTTACCTGTAGATCTGAGATTTAGGTTACTGTACAACAGGGACTTATAAATTCAATAAAGTTCTGATCCGACCAGATCTAGCAGATCTCCCTGGCTTTAGATTGAAGCATTTGAAGAGAGCTTTCCAACGATAGCTCATGCATCCCGATCCGACGTCGGGATTGATCGCAGCGGCCGTTTTCGCCGGAGCGCGCGCCGGAAGACAGCAACCAAAATCCGTGGGAAGTTAGTTCAAGAATTGGGAATCGGGGCCGATCGACCCCCGATCGGTGTTCCCGGCCGACCGCCGTCCGTGGAGGCGCGCCACTAGGGGTCCCCATCACAGTGGATCCCACCCCCACAGATCCGGAGGATAGGGCCGTCCGTGGGCCCCACGGGTCCGTAAAACCCGCCGTTCGGAAAGCACGAAAACGCGGAGTTCGGTACCGCCGGGCGACATCAAGATGCTGCCCGTCAACCCGAGTTGCGTGATTTCCGGACCCCACATGTGACCTTTTACCTCCCTGCGTGGAGTGGGTCGACTTAGTGTATTGCTGTAATAATTGTTAACCGGGAGTCCGTGATTCGGCCGGGGTTGTCTTCGCCACGCCGGGTGCGTGGAGGTAATGGTCCGAACTTCTTGGCGTTCATTTGCTTAGCTAGTATATGGTCTTTTTCCGCTGTCGAGAGTGATAGGTACTAGCCCGTGTGTCCATGTCACCGCTGTGAGAGTGAGAGTGACCCGTCCCGTGACTCGATCCGAGTCCGGAAGTGAGTCGACTACCCGTGAACTCTGCCGGTTCTTCAACCGCGCACGATCTGCGTTTCCCTCGCTTGGGACGATGAGTGAGCTTGCGTTTCTGTTAGCGACGTATAGCCCATAGGAGCTCTCCGTGTCGGGCCTAAAGTCTCTCCCATCATGTGTTGCTGGTCGTGTCCGCATCTAGAGTCCGAGGTCCATACCACGTAGAGTCGGTCCCCGTGCCCGTCCCGCATTAATCGTCTTCCAAAGAAACCCACGACATGCGGGGGAGACCCCACCGCACACACACCGATACATGGTGACTCGATCAAGCGTAACACGAAAACCCGAAACATGTGAGATCATCCAGACCCACCACACCTACGGGCATGCTAATCGAGGTAACACGGTGCCTCCCGACATCCTAGAAACACGGACACGGAACCCACAGGTGTCCGGGACACTCACAAGACCTAAAGTCAACCACTGGGTCACAACCGGGTCGACCGGAGGTCAAAACCACGCAGACGGGAACCGCAACGTAGTCACGGTCACCTGAGGACCGCGACCACCTAGAAACGGTCGACCGGGGACCGCGACTAAGCAGTCACGGTCGGGTCGCGACCGTGACTAGTCAGGCGCAGCCCAATGGTAGCGGTCGCCCTAAGACCGCGACCAGACAGTCACGGTCGGGTCACGACCGCGACTAGACAAAAACGGTCTATCGCACGTTCGCGACGCTTGCCGACGCTCTTGGGCAAACGCGGTTCTCCCAAGACCGCGACCAATGAATGCGGTTACCGGTAGACCGCGACCATTTCGGAATACCGAGAACGGCGGGAAAATGCCCAAAAATCTGATCCACGCCCCGATCACCCCCGGGTGATGGGGAAACAAAGGGGAATCCATCCCCAAGCCCCTAGGCATGCATCTAAACCCCTGGATCGGCCAAAAACGCCGTAAAACGAGAGATCCGGCTCACTCCCCAAAAATATGCATTTTTCCACAAATCACCCCGATTAGCCCGCTCGGCTCACCACGGCCTACAAAACTCACGGGAAGGAAGTGCACGAGCTGGGGGTCCATCTCCCTACCTCCACTGAAGATTTTGCGCACCGTGGACGTCGATCCATGAAGAAAACGCCGTTGAAGCCTCGCCGTTCCACGAACCCACGGCCGAGCTTCACCGCGCCTCCACCGCCTCGATCCTCACCCATCCTCACCCATACCTCGCCCGCGCCGTCCCCACCTCGCCCACGCTCCACCCCGTCGGCCGCCGGAGAGAGAGGGAGAGAGGAGAGAGCGTGATAAGAGAGAGGGAGAGAAGAGAGAAATGAGAGGGGAGAGAGAAAAGGGTTATATATAGGAAAATCCGGAAATTTGGAAAAATCCAGAAAAATAGAAAATCACACCCTCGCGATCCTCGGAACGCACCGATCGCAACGGTACCACACTCGCCTAGGTGAACGGCCGGTTCACCTGCAACGAGGTTCCGAAGGAATTACCGAAACACACACTGGGAATCGAAAAACACACGTAGAAAAGTCGCGGAATGCTTCCGGGCCTCCGAAACAACTCCGGATCGCGCCAATCCGAACACGAAAGATGTCCGAAACAAAATTTCAGACACAACGGAGTCAGACACTCCGAAAAACCAGATCCGAGACCCACGAACAAGGATCCAAAAAATCTGAGACATTACAGCCCTCCCCCCTTAAAGGAATTTCGTCCTCGAAATTCAGGACCAAGCACGAAGTCACAGGGGAAGAACACCGAGCCAACTGACACGCTGTCAGAGCCCCATCACAGAAAACCTCGATCCTCATGAAAACACCGATCCTAAGGGACACAGCCAGACTTACAATCACAAGCAACACCTCGCTCCTCGAGCCGAGCACACTGGCCAACAGAGCAGGCATATACCAAAGGACACAGTCCGACATCACCTCAGACAACACGAGAATCCACCATGGCACCGTTGCCACAATCTCGTTCACCGAGGAATCATAACCCTCGACACGAGAAACAGCTACCGATCCACCCAATGGTCGGCAACAAAAACACACATCGGCTTCGCAGCCAGCTGACAGGTCGCACACCCTCCGCAAGGGAGCAACCAAAATAGAGCATTCACCAGCTCAAGCAGTCCTCTCAGCAGACCGCAACCAGAACATCGGCTCAGCACGAAGAAACACCTCACACATGGCAAGCCGAAAGCCGGACATAACACTGTGCCAACTCTTGTCAGAAGATAAACTTCGACAAAGCCCAGATCCCATCCGGAAAGGCACATCACAGAAACGACCACCAAAGGTCTCGCTGGCACACGGCTCTCGCCACGCTCGAGTTCCGACAACCAGCATCTTCTGTCTGTGAAATGACCACACGTCGATGACCACCAACTGCTCGCTCAGGTTCTTCCTTCTTTCCTGGTCCTCGACCGGGTCCGAAGGAAACATTCCAAACCTCGGCAAGCCATCCGTCGACCCCCACACAGACTGATGCCGCATCTCCAGCTGCACTCCTCTCGGACACCGCATCCGAGCTCGAACATCGCACCAACTCGACCCTCTCGGGGAGCACGACGAAACCAAATGACAAAATCCTGGTGTCTTCAGTCATCACCTCACTGGACTCAAACTCACAGGGGAACCATCCCATGCTGGTCACCAAACCAGGGATAACCATTGCGACACCAACGTCCTATCAAGGACCACCAATCCGACGCCAATCTCACAAAAAGGCCTCCGCCCAAAGGCATCACTCTTCCATCTGGTCTCATCAAATCCTTCAATCAATCCAAGTGGACATCTGCCAATCCTGATTCCGCCCTTACCACAGAGCCACGGGACACCACCTGAACAATGCTCACGGTGACCTGGTTGCCGACACCACAACCAAAGCACTCTGGGTCCCGATCGATTATACATCTCACCGTCACAATCCGACACGACCGTATAACCAACAGACACTGCTGTGGTTGGTCACACGGTTAGGCTCACCAACCACTCACAGTCGCCAACCGGGACCCATAGCCTGCCAGAGATCACTTCTCTAAAAATGATCTCATTCGAGGACACGACTGGGAACACAAGTCAGGCACCAAGCCACCGACTCTGACCAACACGTCCTCGACCTCCGTCAGGTGACTTCCTCAACAACCCATCCGGGTCTAACACCAACGCATGACACGGCTTCCATCACAGAAACATGGTACTCATGCAGCACACTAGCCAGCACTTTTCCTAACACTCCATCCTGCCAGTGCCAACAACCATAATACCTCGAGCAACGGCACGGCAACAACATGTTTCACACAGAGGAACCAATCCTCCAATGCTCAACGCAAACTCAGGAATCCGCCCGTAGCAACCAACGCTACGATCCTGAACCAATGGGTCACAAGCCCATCACGCTTCCGCTGCGCACTCAGATCCGCGCGCACAGCCGAGAAAGTAAACACCGCCCAACCGGCACTCGTCCCTCCGGAACAGCGCCAGCACACCCTCACACGACAAGAGAATGGGCACAACTTATCACAGGCAACCACCTTGCCAAGACAAGGAGCACGTCTCACACGGACTTCATGGCGCACAAGGCCAACCAATCGGAACACGCCATGCAAGACGACGAACCCTAGCCCAACGCAATCTCTCCAACCAAAGGAGAAACCAGCGCACTTCCGACCAACGGAAGAACTCCGCACTCGACCTGATCTCGAACCTCGCACATGCTGGAAACAGCAGCATCCAGCACCAAGGAAAACCATTGCTTCCGTCAGGTCAGCGCCTCCGACACACTCGGCGAGTGTCACGTCGGACCACAATCACAGCATCTCTCGACACACCACTGCTGCAATTCCTCAAACTGCAACACACCACACCAAGAGCCGCAACACGAGCCATCACGACAACCGCCGATGCTCATCCTCGAGTCCCGAACTTGCCGTGGAGCCTTCACATCTCAAGCCAACTCCAGGGTGAACACAACCCATTCGCACGCAAGAGCGCAGGAGCAAGACTTACCGAGACATCTCTGCCAAATCCTGTCTCGAAATCCACAGAACAATTCGGGACCGACACATCATTTCTGACGCCACAGAGCACGACACGGACATCGGGCTCGACGAAACAGCAGCTCACCGAGAAGATATTCCGCTCTCCCGAGCACACTTCTCGATCAGAACACCTCAGGGGCTGGACAAACCTCAAGCTGGAGTGGCCAAAATCGACAGCAGCTCCCTCAGAGCACGCTCACGGCCACTTAACCACGAAAAATCCTCCCCAGCCACCTGACCACGCAGCAGATTCCTCGAACACAGCATCGCGAGCTCGCGCCTGCCAGCAACCTCTGCCCAACGCAGCACAACCAGGGCCACCACCGATGAGGGAGAAGGCTCTCAACCTCGATCCTTAGACACCATGCTGGCACGAAAGTCGCGGACAGCAACCACCTTCACAGCGCCGCACAGCGCACTCAAGCTCTCAAACGAGAAACTAGGCGGAAAGCGAACACAAAACCCTAAGCCAGCTGCCGACTATACTGGACCTTATGGACTCTGATCACTACAATATCTCAAATTCCTATGTACGTCCACAACCACCGCTCTGATACCAGCTGTAACGACCCGAGAATCTGATTACCGGGAAGGCCCGATAACCCGAGACTCGCACCGCCGCCCACGAGCCGGGAGGGCTCGGAAGGGCTAAAAGGAGTGTGGAGGCACAAAGAAATAGGAAATAAAGCAGGACAACAATTAACAGAAATAAATAAACAACTACAGCTATAACAGAGTCCAGTCCAACAGAAAGTACCGTCTAAAGAAGTATAACGTACCACACGCCAAGTGAACACTCGACCCGGCAAGCTGGCAACTGAGAACCTCCGCTCCGCGCCCTTGAACCTCGAGGAAGAACCGCCACACCTGAAAAGCAGGGAATGAGTCTCCAAAATAGAGACTCAGCAGGGATCCCGCGGAACCCCAACCGGAAACAATGGCGGTAGCGGAAAGGAGGGCTACGAGAGCAACCGCAACAGCAGGAACAGCAAACCCGGTGGCCGGTCGAAACCCGGCACTACAACTACTCCTACTGTACCAGAGACACACCCTGGCCTCGCGGTCGAGGGTATCGAACTGCACTAGTACCGCTTACCGAAGTAAAAACACACGGCAACCACGCCGTAGAGGCCTATCCCCCGGACACAGCCTACCTGGACACGCTGTCCAAGGTGCAACCCCGACCATCCGATCGCAGGTACCGCACAACAAGACGCAACCTCGGTAGAGCCACTAGCACAAGTCCCACGGCGCGAAAACCAACACACGCGCCACGGCGAAACAACCAAAACTCAACGGTCGACACGACCGAAACCCGAAGGTCAAAGTCACGGAAACTGACAGTCTGTCACTCTCTATCCAGAACAGGAGTACCTCCCACTAGAACCACAGCCGGTAGCGTCCCCTGACGTCTTACACCACACCGCAGGTGAACTGCCTGACGTGGTAGCGCCTACCAAAGGCACGAACACCGAACAAGTAACCACAAACAAGTGACTAGCTGGGGTCACGCCCATCGACGTGCGTCCACTGTCCCCAACCACGTATGCACACACAGACCACGCGTCCTAGGTCTGGCCCTCTGACCGGTTTTCCCCCGCAGCCGGACTCTGGCTTACGACGAGGGGCCCGACGGAAACCAGTCTAAAACCGTCCTCAGGGTAAGCCCGTACACCACTCCCTGGTGCGACCGGTACTGCGTACTGGTAGGCTACGACTAGTGGAGGGTCACTGAAGGAGTAGACTCTCAAGTCAACGGAAAACAACGTCCGCATCCGACGACGTACGGGGACCACCCCACGTACCGGCCCCGTCGCACGGTGACCACAGTCGGAGAAGAAACATGACTCGCAGTCCACGGCCACGCACGCACCCTGCGCGAGAGTCGAGAAAACTCAAGTGGCGCTAAGCCACTGGACTCTGGGCAGTCCTCTAGACGCACTACACCCAACGGTCATTGAGTCACAAGACTCGGGGTCAAGACCGTTGTACGCAACATCACAAGGTCGTCAATCTAGTCCAATCTCTAGGTCTAAAACCACGGTAGCACGAGTACCGAGACAACTCACGAGCCGCCAAGTCCACTCCCTCGGGAAGGGAATGCAAAGGACTAAAGCCACCCACACGGGCCACACGGAAAACATAGAAGCACGGTTCCCAAGGCAACACACAACCCGCCATGTCGATCTCCCATCCCAGGGCAGCGGGAAACCTCCAGCCCCAGGCCGGATAGCTGGACTCGCAGTCCAAGACCAAACACATGGCCCACATGGGAATCGTCTTCCAAAGAAACCCACGACATGCGGGGGAGACCCCACCGCACACACACCGATACACGGTGACTCGATCAAGCGTAACATGAAAACCCGGAACACGTGAGGTCATCCAGACCCACCACACCTATGGGCACGCTAATCGAGGTAACACGGTGCCTCCCGACACCCCAGAAACACGGACACGGAACCCACGGGGTGTCCGAGACACTCACAAGACCTAAAGTCAACCACTGGGTCACAACCGGGTCGACCGGAGGTCAAAATCACGCAGACGGGAACCGCAACGTAGTCACGGTCACCTGAGGACCGCGACCACCTAGAAATGGTCGACCGGGGACCGCGACTAAGCAGTCACGGTCGGGTCACGACCGCGACTAGCCAGGCGCAGCCCGATGGTAGCGGTCGCCCTAAGACCGCGACTAGATAGTCACGGTCGGGTCACGACCGCGACTAGACGAAAACAGTCTATCGCACGTCTGCGACGCTTGCCGACGCTCTTGGGCAAACGCGGTTCTCTCAAGACCGCGACCAATGAATGCGGTTATTGGTAGACCGCGACCATTTCGGAAAACCGAGAACGGCGGGAAAATGCCCAAAAATCCGATCCACGCCCCGATCACCCCCGGGTGATGGGGAAACAAAGGGGAATCCATCCCCAAGCCCCTAGGCATGCATCTAAACCCCTGGATCGGCCAAAAACGCCGTAAAAACGAGAGATCCGGCTCACTCCCCAAAAACATGCATTTTTCCCCAAATCACCCCGATTAGCCCGCTCGACTCACCACGGCCTACAAAACTCACGGGGAAGGAAGTGCACGAGCTGGGGGTCCATCTCCCTACCTCCACCGAAGATTTCGCGCACCGTGGACGTCGATCCACGAAGAAAACGCCGTTGAAGCCTCGCCGTTCCACGAACCCACGGCCGAGCTTCACCGCGCCTCTACCGCCTCGATCCTCACCCATCCTCGCCCGTACCTCGCCCGCGCCGTCCCCACCTCGCCCACGCTCCACCCCGTCGGCCGCCGGAGAGAGAGGGAGAGAGGAGAGAGCGTGAGAAGAGAGAGGGAGAGAAGAGAGAAATTAGAGGGGAGAGAGAGAAAAAGGGTTATATATAGGAAAATCCAAAAATTTGGAAAAATCCTGAAAAATAGAAAATCACACCCTCGCAGTCCTCGGAACGCACCGATCGCAACGGTACCACACTCGCCTAGGTGAACGGCCCGGTTCACCCGCAACGAGGTTCCGAAGGAATTACCGAAACACACACTGGGAATCGGAAAACACACGCGAAAAAGTCGCGGAACGCTTCCGGGCCTCCGAAATAACTCCGGATCGCGCCGATCCGAACACGAAAGATGTCCGAAATGAAATTTCAGACACAACGGAGTCAGACACTCTAAAAAACCAGATCCGAGACCCACGAACAAGGATCCGAAAAATCTAGGGCATTACAAGAGGGCCTACAGCTTAAAGCTTACACAGACTGTAGTTTCCAGTCAGATCCAGATGACTGCAAGTCCATGTCTGGATTTGTATTCGTGTTGAATGGAGGGGCAGTCAGTTGAAGAAGCTCCAAACAAGATACGACTGCAGACTCGATGACGAAGGTATAATATATTACTGCGGGTGAAGCTGCTAAGGAAGCCGTCTGGATGAAGAAATTCATCCTGGAACTTGGCGCAGTTCCCTAGATATCAACTTCCATCCTATTATTTTGTGATGATACTGGGGCCATCGCCCAGGCGAAGGATCTTAGGTCTCACCAAAGTTCGAAGCATATTTTGAGGCGCTTCCACCTTATTCGGGAGATTGTTGATCGTGGAGATGTGGCGTTAGAGCGTGGAGATGTGGCGGTAGAGCATGTACCGTCAGAAGACAACATAGTAGATCTACTAGCTAAGCCTTTGACACAGATTGTGTTTGAGCGCCATCGAGATAAGATGGGCCTCAAAGTTGTAGGTAATTGGCTGTAGTCCAAGTGGGAGATTGTTAGTATTGAGTGTGCTATAGGCCAATTTTGGGTCGGGTAGGCCCGATAGTTATACAATCTTGTTCATCATTAATAAAGTGGTATTTGAGCATAAAATTGTAATTGTATATTACTCTACGATGTCCCTAGGACATGTGGTTGTAAAGTCAATTCGAGATGTGATCTCGATTATGAGACAGACTTTACATGGACACATACCTTAAAACTGTTCCTGAATGGAGGGTAATCACTCGGGGAATTTGATTACCTATTAAATCAATACACATGATGTATGTGTGAGCAGTCTCATGGTCACTGGTGCGGGGCACCGATACATATGTGTAGGTGTACGTTCTGGGAGGAAGTACACTGAACTGATCCGCTATTGGATCTTCAGATGGTTGATTATACCTAATGTCAACTGAAGATCCAATTGTCTCAGTAGCATCGTTGGTCCTTTGACCTGAGACATTGATAGGATCTTACACGAGGACTAGAATGGTTTAATTACTTGGCTAAGTGACTTTAACCATAAGTCATGAATTGTCAAGTTATTAACCATTTCAGG
Source organism: Amorphophallus konjac (assembly GCA_022559845.1). NCBI lineage: Eukaryota > Viridiplantae > Streptophyta > Magnoliopsida > Alismatales > Araceae > Amorphophallus > Amorphophallus konjac. The sequence goes on along the minus strand of CM040121.1, from coordinate 556,598,459 downwards.
ATACGTGTCAATATCATCAATGGTCAAGAGGGGATCACTCACTATCGGGTATATATCATACAGTTAATGGGTCATGACACTAACGCTCCATTAAATCCCTGACCAGGGTCGTGTCAGTTCGTTTAGAACGGACGTCATACACTTAAAGGAGGTCGTGGTCGAATGGCACGATCATGGGGGTTTGACAGTTACCATACCCTCGATCGAACCGGACTCATAGAAGGAGCGAGGGATTATAGCGATGCGGCAACTGTAGACTTACAGGTACCAGACAGGGTGGTTTGAACCCGACGTCCTCTGGGATCATTCGGATTTATTTGACCCAACGTGATCAAAGGTTCGGAATAAATTAAACAATTATTGGGGTCTAGTAGAAGCAAATAATAAGTTTAATTTACTTATAATTGAGAATTAGAAGTTAATGGGCCTTAAACTAAAGTGACTATAGGCCTAGAGGTTTACACACAATGGGTTCTCGGGTGACGGAATATTATTGTAAAGAGATATATATGTTAAAAGCCTTGCATTCTTTTTGGAAATAAATATAAGAAGGACTTAATACATATGTACAATAATATGAAAGGATACATGTATAATATTGGTTCTTAGGGGCTATTTTAGAAAGAGCCCAACCCTTATATATATATGCATCCTACGTAGGAAGGTTTCCTCCCCTTGATGCCAAGCACTTCCAAGGGAGAAAACCCACCCCATTTACTCTTTCCTCCCCTCCTCTCCCTCTTGCTCTCTCTCTCTCTCCCTTGTTGGTCTCTCTCTCGAGGGAGAAAGGCTTAAGGAAGAAGAAGGGGGTTTTGAGCATTGGCGGTTCATGCGCGAGAAAAAGAACGGGTGGACGCCGTCACTGCACGAGGATCCGTGTGAATCAACTATAGAGGCCGTACACCTGTGCGGCTCTACGTTTGTGGAAATCTGCATCGGACACTGCAGGCAACGTCGTTCTGCGCAAGGTAAAGATCTACAACCCGTTTTGGGGTTGGGAGTTTTATTGCATCGATTAGAGCACGGTTCTAGGATTCCTAAACGGCCTGAGTTCGGGGTTGAAAATTTTTATTATCCGCTGTGTTGCCCGAACCAGGCTGACCGAATCCTTACAGGTAGGGGGATGGATCCTTAACCCATGTACTTCATTTCCCGCGAGTTTGGTAGCCCGAGGTGAGCCGAGAGAGTTTATTTTCCTGCCAGGGTTAAAATGTGTGATTTTGGGATGTGAGCCGGATCTCTCGTTTTGATTACATTTTTTGGGTTTAAATGGGTCCTTTCGATGCTAGAGAGGTTGGGGAATGATTTTTCCTTATTTTCCCCTTCACATGGGTGTGAATGGGGCGTGGAATGGGGTTTTTTGTGGAGTTCACCGGTTTTGGGTTCGGAGTGAAGTAGCGGTCGTACCAGAGACTGCCACTACGTGAGGCGGCCCTCTGGGGACTGCCACTCATCCCGTTAAGTCGGTTCGAAGTAGCGGCCTATCGACTGACCGCCAGGACTGCCACTTCGTGTTTCCCGGTTAAGACGGTCAGGTGCCTGACCGTTTCCCCCGAGTTGCGGCCAGGGAGATGGCCGCCATTTGCTGGTTGCGGCTTGAGGATGGCCACCTTATTTCAGGTATCCCTGGCAAGTAGTGGTCTTGCGGAGACCGCCACTTGGAGGGTAGCGGCCCAGAGTGGACGGCTATTTGGGGCTTGCGGTCCAGGGTGGACTGCCACTTGATGTGACGGTCCAGGGAGGACCGTAACTTGGTTTCCGTGTTAGCTGTGTTCCGTTCGTGTTGTGTTGGCCCCCGGTCGACCCGGTTGTGACACAGTGGTCGACCTTCGGTCTCGTTGATGTCTCGGGCACCCCTTGGGTTCCGTGACCGTATTTTTGGGTGTCCGGAGATACCGTGTTACCTCAATTAGCGTACTCGTGAGTTTAGAGGGTCCGGGTGAGCCCATGTGTTCCGGGCTTTCATGTTTTCGCTAGATCGAGTCGCCGTGAGTCGGCGTGTGGGCGGAGGGCTATCCCCGCACATCATTGGCATTCCGGTAAGTGTTTTCCGAGTGGGCAGTGAGTTTGGCCCTTGGATTGTGAGTCCAGTCACCTAGCCTGGGGCTAGAGGTTTCCCTACTTTTGCCTTGGATAGGGGTTGACTCGGCGGCTTGTGAGTTGCACTGGGAATCGTGCCATGGTTTTGACCCTAGGAGTAGGCTAGATTGACGATGTGGAGCTGTTCATGTATGACGGTCTTGACCCTAGTCGTGTGACTCAAGGACCGTTGGATTAGTAGGTTTACAAGGCTGTCCCGAGTTTGGTGGCCTGGGCCACCTGGTACTCCGTGTTACTCGCAATGGGTGCGTGCATGACTTTCTGTGTTCACGTTTAATGACCTCCCACTAGTCGTAGCCTTCTTACAGCACGTGTGTGCTGACCCACCCGGGAGTGGTGGAGTGGCTTACCCGAGAGAGACAGTTTTTAGGTTGGTTACCGTAGGGCCCCTTCGCGCAGCCTGAGTCCGGGCTTTGGGGAAGAACCAGCTAGAGGATCTGACCTAGGACACATGGTTGTGTGTGCACAAGTGGTTGGGGGCGTCGGACCCGCGCTGACGAGCGCGACCCCAGCTAGTCCTTGTTCTGTGTTCCTGGTTACTGTACGGTGTCTCAATCTCCGCATGGGGCGTCGTAGGGAGACACCTGAGGCTGCGGACTAAGTCGTTAGTGGACGCATCCGGCCTTTCTTCTGGTGGACAGGTACTCCCGTCACGTGACGTGAGTTTCTAGTGACTCGTGTTTCCGTTTTACGTCTGCGAGACGTGGTTTTACTTGTAGTTTTCGGGTGATTTTACGAGGTAGAGGTCTAGGGTTTCCGGTGAGCATCACCGATAGTTTTCCCTAGTTAGCGTAGGGTTGACGATGGTGAGGTCGTGATTGTGTCTATCCAGACCGCGTGATTTTGGGTTGGTCCTTTGTCTGTGAGACGGGCCTCCACGACAGGGTTGTCGTGGTGTGTTTTCTGGCGGCGTAGCCAGAGGGTTTCTTTGATAGTTTGGTAGTCCCCCGACTGTGAGATCGGGGTGTATTTTTCTGGTACAGTAGGAGTAGCTATTGTGTCAAGTTTTTGTAGGCCACCGGTTTACTGTTTCTGCTGTTGTTGTTACTTTTCGTTATCACCGCTGTTTATGGTTGAGGTTCCGTCGGACCCCTACTGAGCCAGTGATAGGAGGCCCACCCTTACTTTTCAGGTGTGGTGGTTCTTTCTTCGAGGTTCGAGGGTGCTGTGCGGAGGTTTTTAGTTGTCAGCTCGCCGGGCCGAGTGTTCACTCCGTGTTCGGTACGTTTTCCTGCCTTAGACTGTACTTTTGTTGGACTGGACTCTATAGTTAGATCATTTATTTCTATTAATTGTTGAATTATCCTGCTTTATTTCCTATTTCTTTGTACCTCCACACTCCTTTTAACCCTTCCGAGTCCTTCGACTCGTGAGCGGCGGGCTAGGATTCGAATGGTATCGGGTTATTCCCGATATCCGGATCTTGGGTCGTCACAGGTGCGACTAGTGGGCACACTACACTGATCGTCAGAGGCACGGACGGTGGGCGCACTGCGCTGATTGTCGGAGGAGCGGCCGATGCTGGATTGCACTGATCATTGGAGCTAGGGATGATGTTTGGTGGACCGATCGGTGGGGGCATACCGTGTCGGACAAGGGATGGCGTCCTCCGGGTGAGTGGGCGACCGATGGATGGCTGGTGCATGGGGCGATGGGGGTTGAGGAGAGGGGAGAAGGGGTCTAGGGTTCCCCATCGTTTTGTAACGATGGGGGTGGGGGTGAAGACTAGGGTAGTTTAGAGATTTCACCTAAAAATTAACGAGAGAATGAAGTATTCCATCAAATATTCAAATTATTTAACATCCTCAAAATATATGGGCTTTTTAGTAAGAGTCAGATGATTTAAGATTCTTTTAAGATAATAGTCAAATTTGAAGGATTAATCATTAATTTGTTAAGTTTGTAGAGACTAATAGGTAAAAAACTCATTAAATTAACTTGTCTTACTTAGAGCGTTGAGAATCTTGCCAGTCAAGTCCCTTTTTGTTGATCCTATTTTCCTTTCTCCCTCTACAAAGATACGTGATGAGGGGCAAGTTTGCAGTCATTGTGAGGCAATTTTGCCTTGATCCCCTTATTGGGTAGTGGGAATGTGGGATTGCCGCTGTGTCTGATTCGCCCCCTACTCGCTATCTACCATGGAAGAGGGTGTATCCGGAAGGTCCGTATCTGGGCTAGTTCGGATCCGGATCGTTCGGATGCTGTTTCTCAAATCCGGACATCCATCGGATCTTTGGATCCGTGTTCAGCCAGTGCAAAAAGAGGAACGAGGAGCAGGAGGGCACGCGTTCGGGCGAGCAGCGCAGGGGCGAGCCGGGGTCGTCTAGGCGAGTGGCTGCTGGGGCGGCGCAGGGGCGAGGGGGGTGCTGGGGCAAGCAAGGGAAGCAGAGCAAGGGCGAGCGGGTGAGAGCGGGCGCAGTGGCCAGCTTGGGGGAGTAGGGTGTTGGGCGAACAGGGGGTGAGCCGGTTGGGGCGAGGCCGCGGCGGCGGCGGCGGCGGAGAATGCGCAGCGGGGGCGACGGCGAGGACGCAGCAGTGTCCACCTCCCTGCGGAGGGGGCGAGCAGGCGGCCGGGCGGAGCACCGCGGCTGGGGGAAGCACCACCTCTAGGGCACGAATGCAGTGGCAGCGATGGCAAGGTCCCAGCAGCGGCAACGGCGAAGGGGCAGCGGCGGCGACGGCGAAGACCCAACGGAGGTGACGGTGAGAAGGCAGCGGCCACCACCTCCCTGCGGCTTGCTTGAGGTGACGAGTATTGAGTCAAGTAGGAGCTCGGTCTCCAGGATGCGGGACCTGGAAAAGAGTTATCAGAGCGTCGGGGAGGAGGAGGAGAGGAAGAAGAAGAAGAAGAAAAGGATCATGAGGGTTAAGGAGAAGCTGGATGAGGAGGGCAATGTCTCGGTGGAATCCTCTAAGGCAGGTTTGAGGGATGTCGCGGAGGTCGGATTAGAGCCAACCAGTGAGAATAATGAAAAAAGGGGGGAAAAGAAGAAGAAGAAGTTGAGAGATGTAGAAGCAAGTGAAAGTATTGAAGGCACAACTGAGAGGGAGGTCGACGAGGGCACTGTGGCAAATGATGGAAAAGGGGAGAAGATGAAAAAGAGGAAGAGAAGGACGGATGAGACAAGTACCGGCAAGCAAGATGGTGTTCCCTCTGCGACAGATGAGGGGAAAAAGAAGAAGAAGAAGCCGGGAGATGTGGAAGTAAATGAAGGTAATGAAGGCACAAGCGAAGGTGCTAAACTGGCAGTGGAAAATCATGAGAAAGAGGAGCCGATAAAAAAGAAGAAGAGAAGGAAGGACAAGGCAAGCACCGGCTGCGAAGACAATGTTCCCTCTGCAATGGATGAAGGGAAGCAGAGGTTGAAAGCAGAGAATAGAGATCAGTTGGTGGTGGAACTAATTGAATTGCAAGAGACACAGGAGAGAAAGACGAAGGACAAGATTCCCAGAGTTGGTAAAAACTTGGAATCCTTTGAAGTAGGGGTGCTCAAGAGTGTGTCTGGAAATCGGGAGGGAAGTGGTGGGAAGGTCAGATTAGAGGATCATCTCGTTCAGCATGGTGATGTGGAAAGCTTGAAGGAAACAAAGACGAAGAGGAAGAAGAGGAAGCATCCGAATAGTGAGGATACAGAATCCTTTCCTGAGCAACATGTTACCAAAGAAAAAAAGCCCATCGCTGAAGATGGATGGATTGCAGAGGCAGGCAGTTCTCATGGATCACATGATGGCAAAAGGAGGAAGAAGAATTTAGCAGAGAACAGTCTGGGGTCGGGTGAGATCAACAACAAGAAGAAGGCCAAGGACAAGCTTCCGGGACATGGGGATGATCATAAGATGCGATCTTCTTCAATGACTAGGGATGAGAAGAAAACCAGGGAGAAGAAAAAGAAAAATAAGGATGGGACAGCTGAAGATATGAAAGTTTCAACAAAAGGCATCTCCAATGCAGAAATAGATGGTGAGAATAACAAACCAAGGGATGCCAGAAAACGATCCAACGTCTCAGTTGATGAAGGAGCTTCTAGTGTGAGGAATGTAGATGCTACAAAAGCTTCTACAAGTGCAGAATCAAAGAAAAAAGTGAAAAAGGTGAACTTTTCAGGTCACGTGGAGGTGTTTCCATCAACTGGTGATGCCAAAAGTAATGATCAACTCGATGAAGATGGTCTAATCCAAGGTAAACGGTTTTCTCAAGAGGAAGATGAGATGATCAGACAGGCCATTTTTGACTACATAGAGGTTAGTTGCTTCCAGATTCCTTCTTGCCAAATTTCTTTCATGGAACAGGTTTTGCTGGACTTAAAAGGTGATGAGATATTTATCAGTGTCTCCTTGTGTCTTCTCTCTCTCTCTTTATCTCCAATTATTTTATGTAAATAGAAGCTTGTTTTTGTAGGATGTCATGTCCATTTTACGATAAAGTGACATTGTCACAGTTAGATATCTGATTTTACTTAATTACAGGTTCATGGCTTGCTTTTATGTTTTGCATCATTCTTGGATACTAAGTTTACACAATAGTCAATATCTGCACCCTTGATATGCACTCCTTGTATTGTTTTTCCCTATATTACTATGTGAACAGCCGCAAACAGAATGCAGTCACTGACAATGGGACGGCAGCAGGTAGGCAGCCCATCTACCCATTCAGCTTCTCATCTGTTGACCGATGACATGTGGGTGTCTGTAATGGAGATCTTTGAACAAATTACAAACCTTAAAATAAATTATTTTAAATGAGTCCTTACTCATGACTTAATCCATCGATCACTATGAATAAAACCTCAAGTTTAGACCCTGTGTAATTACCCAAAAGAAACTCTTTTTCCCTCCTCCTTTTCAATCTAAGATTGGCCTAATCTCATTGGTCCTGACTGTTCCCAACCAGGTGCAATTTGTTCTGGTCTGCACCGGCTGGTTTTAATTCCTTTCTAATCTGGCCTATCCACGTTTACATCAATTTGCATCAGGGTCCCCTTCTACACATCAAATTCTTTATCTGATCATTAAGGGTGTCAGAAGGTATTTGGAAGGGCATGCCCCGGTGGCGGGGCTCTTGCCGGAGCTGGCCTCAGGCACCTCTCACGGTGGAGCTCGCTGCTAAGGGGGCCGGGTTGCTGGGCTTTCTCCCACTTGCTGCTTCTGTGGGCGTCGTGGACACATCAGATGACTCTGTCCTGGGAGGGTGCTGGCCCGTGCTCAGTCTGGAGCTTACTGTGGTGGCTGTCGTTCCTTTGCGGCGGTGGTCCGCAACTCACAGTGGCTGCAGGCGCCAGCGAGTAAATGTTGGATTGATGCTGGGTCTCTCCCGCCGAAGATGTTGCAGGCCAGACTCACTTGGCTCCGGCGCTGCCTCTGTGTCTTCCTGTTGCACGGCTCGGTGGAGACAGAGGTGATCCAACGCCGACTAGTGTTGCTCGCGGGAGGCCGTTAGGATGTGGCGAGGGTGGCTTCGTCCACCTTCCTAGCGCTTGCTCAGGATGAACAGTTGGTGAACCGGATGGTTGCATTGGGGTGTGTATCGGTATGGAGTGCTATGCTCCATCTGCAAAGGTGGCCGGAGGCGAGCGGTACGTTCCCCAATCCTTTGTCGAGGAGGTTACAGGTCATTTTCGAAGGGGTGCTGCTACACCTTTGCGACGATGAGGGGCTGGCATTCTTGGCTCGGGGATTCGGTCGTGTAGAGCGTGGAAGCTTGGGGTTCACTATGTGGACCTCCCGTACTTGCATTGCGGCCACTGTTCAGGTGGATTGTCTAGCGGCGATCCCTATGGTAGTCTCCCTCAACCTTGCCGGGGTGCCGATCATTGTCCGGCTGTGGATTCATCAAGAGATTCACACTGCATCGCCTTCTCAGTTAGGATTTGTGGGTTGTGGGTAGGAGGAAGATTATGTACGAACGGGACCAAGGATGGGGGCCGATTCAAATTTGAATCGACCGCTAGCTTGCAGTGGGCCAGATCCCTTGTTGCCGTTTGCGGGTTGGTCTGGAGCGATTTGGGAGCTTTTGGTTGACCGTTCGGGTTCCGGGATTACGGGTATCTGGATCGGGTCCAGTGGGGATACCCAGAACTTACCTATGGATCCACCTCTTAGTGGTTCGTCCAAACCTGCTACGGAGCTTCTTCCCCACCCGACTTCTCCAGTGCCCCGGTGCCTTCAGTCGTTGCAGCAGATGCTGGTCGTGGCCCGGGTTCTAGCGACAGTCTCTGCCAATCCGTTGTCGTTCCATCTCCGGTCCCGTCCGTCGACGTCCCTTGTCAAGTCTCCGATGGGGATAGGGGGTGCTCTTGCCATTGCTTCTCCTCCTTCGTTTGTACAACGTCAAGTGGGGGAGGTCTCCGCGGTGGCCGGGGAGGATGCTCGGAGTGCCAGCGACCCTGTGCCTGGCTGTGTGGGCCCGCTGAAGCTTCTTCCTCTACTGGCCCCTTTGTCTGGGCTATATCAAGCGGAGGTCCCAGCTTCTACCACTGCCGCCGATTCTGCTGGGAGTGATCACCTTCAGCCGAAGGTGGTGCATCAAACTATGGCCAAGACTGTCTCAGTGGGCTTCATCCAGGGGGCAGTTGTTCAGGAGGCTATGAATGTAGTTTTGTTGGGGGAAGAGGAGGTGATTCTGGCCTTATCGGGGCGACCGGTGGCCTTGCTCACATCGGGGGACAAGTCGAAGGGGAGAGTTTGTCTGTCTAGGGAGGAGGTGAGGGTAATGGTGGGGGAGGTTGAAAAAATTATGATGGAGCACGTGAGGGTTTTGGCGGATCAGGCTGGCTTCTCTTATGAAACTGGGGCAAATAAGGACGTCAAGGGTTCTTTTTTTTTCTTTCTAAAATCAGTAAGAGGTGGTGTGCTTTGATTTTGCAGGAGGAGAAAGCGCAACAGAGAAGAGAGAGGGAGGAGATAAGTGAGGGGGAGGAGGAGGGGTGTAACTCTCTGTCTTCATGAGGATCATCGCTTGGAAAGTGAGGGGGCTAGGGGGGCCGGAGAAGAGGAGGGCTGTGAAAGAGTTGATCAGGCATTGTAAGATTGACATTATCTGTATCCAGGAGATCAAGTGTGAAGAGGAGGGTAAGTCTATCACATGAGGGAGTTAGGGGGGACGAGACTTTCCAAGGGTGTGTCCCCAGTAGTTGGTAGGTTTGGGGAGATTATGATCTTGTGGAACTCATTTGCAGTCGATGAAGTGACAGTGGATAAACATATGAGTAGGTGGGCCATCTCTCTTCACTTCAAGAATATGGGGGATGACTTCTCTTGGGACTTCACATGTGTGTACGATCCACAGAGTAGGGAGAAGAAGCGCCTCTTGTGGAATGAGTTGGTTGACCTTCATCTATCCTCGGGTAGGCCTTGGTGTGTAGTTGGAGACTTTAATGCGGTGGCGTCACCTTGGGAGAGGTCGGGGGGCAGTGGTTATGCAGGGGATATGGAGAACTTTTCAACTTTTATTGGGGAGGCGGCATTGGTGGACATCGGCATGTCTCATGGTCACTTCATTTGGTCCAATATGCGAGTAGATGCCTCTTGCTTGAGATTGGATCGATTCTTGGTATCAGTTGACTGGGAGGATCACGATTGTGCAGGTGCTTCCGCTGGCTAGAGCTGTGTTGGATAATAAACCCATCCTTCTGAAGACTAGTTGGCAGTATGATAGGAGATTCACCTTTAGACTTGAGAGGTTCTGGTTCAGGGATCCGGACTTCAGGGACACTGTTAGGAGTGCTTGGTGGGCACAGGTTGTTGGGGGATCAACTATGGCTACCTTGGTGCTGAGGTTGAGGCACATTGCTCAGGTTCTCAAATCCTGGGGGGTTGATAAATCCCTATTGGGAAGGGCAGCCAAGCACAGAATCTTACAGCAGATTGAGGGTCTGGATAGCTTGGAGGAGGAGGGTCTTCTAGATGCAGAGGATAGGAGCCTCAGGGATTCTTTGAAGTGTCAGTTTGATGAGATCCTCTAGGGAGGAGATCTGTTGGAGGCAAAAGTCCAGAGACAGATGGATTAAAGAGGGAGATTGGAACACAACCTTTTTTAGTGTATTCATTTAGGGAGGAGGAGAGTTAACACTCTTATCGGTATTAGGGTGGGTGAGTTCTCTATTTCTTCAGAGGAGCAGGTCACGGGTCTCGCGCGAGACTACTTTGTTAGATTACCCTCTGAGGAGGACCACCTTAGATCGAGGATAGCTCATGATTTTCTCCTTTGCCTTTCTCCTGAGGAGAAGGAGGAGATCAGTTAGGCTTTCTTGGAGGAGGAGGTTCGCCAGACGATTTTCTCTCCTCCAGGGGACAGAGCTCCAGGCCTGGATGGGTTTCTTTTGGCCTTTTTTTAGCATTACTGGGATGTCATCTGCTCTGACCTGGTGGCTGCTATTAGAGAGTTCCAGGAGGGGAGGGCACAGTTAAGAGGTATCAACAAAACCTTCTTGGCCCTCATCCCTAAGAAGCAAGGTGCTCAAGATTTTAAGGATTTCAGCCCCATCAGTTTACTGAATAGTACTTATAAGGTCATCACTAAATTGATGGTAGGGAGACTGGTTAGAGTTATGGAGAAGATGGTTAGCTACTATCAGGGAGCTTTCATTAGGGAGAGGCATGTCCAGGATAACTTTTTGGTGGCCCATGAGTGTCTTGTTGCCTTGAAGACTCAGAGGTGAAGTGGTCTAGTCTTGAAGCTAGACTTCGAAAAGGCTTATGACATAGTCAATTGGCTTTGCTTGTTTGATGTGTTGGAGAAGATAGATTTTGGGGAGAAATGGATTGGCTGGATCAGAGCTTGTATTTCCTCTACCTCTTTTGCTGTCCTTGTCAAAATGAAGCCGACTTCGTTCTTTCTTAGTGGCAGAGGGCTCCGACAGGGGGATCCGATGTCTCCCCTCCTTTTTGTCCTTGTGGCTCATATCCTGAGTAGGGTGTGGCTGACAGTTGAGGTTGCAAGTTTGATGAGGGGATTTCAGGCTGGGAGAGGAGATTTTTCAGTTACTCACTTATAATACGCAGATGATATTATTTTGTTCCTAGCAGAAGGTGAGCAACAGATATATGTGGCTAGGCTTCTTCTGAAGCTTTTGTAGGAGACCACTGACTTGAAGGTTAACTTCAACAAGAGTTGCTTGTTGGGGTTAACATAGAGGAGTTGCCTCTTTAGAGGGCGGCTCGTATTTTGGGCTGTCGGATTGCTACCTTCTCCATCTCTTACTTGGGCCTCCCATTGTCTCCTCGAGTACTGAGATGCGCGGATTGATTTCCTATTATTCAGAGATACGGGACTAGATTGGCCAGGTGGAAGGCTAGATTGCTGTCTTATGGGAGCAAGCTTGTCCTTTGTAGATCTATTTTGGATAGTCTACCTACCTACTTTCTCTCATTGTTTAGGATCCCAAAGCTGTGGAGAGAAGGATTGAGTCCATTCAAGGGAGATTCTTATGGTATGGGAGTGGGGGGAGCTGTAGGGGTTGACATGATATTAGGTACAAGAGGGTGACTGCTAGCAAGGAGCAAGGTGGTCTGGGGATTAAGGATGTGGGAGACTTTAATTTGGCCCTCTTGTGCAAATAGTTGTGGAGGTTGGGGGCAGGTGATGACGGCCTATGGGCGAGCATTATTAGGTAGAGGTGTTATAGCAGGAGGAGAGTTTAGGATTTAGACACCTCAGCTATATCTCAGTATTCTCCCATCTGGCGGGGCATTCTGACTTGCCGAGATATTATATCATCTAGTGTTCGGGTCCGACTTGGGAAAGATAACTCTTGCCTTTTCTGGAAGGACAGGTGGTGTGACGACTTCTCTTTAGAGACGATGTTTCTTGGCCTCTTTGCTGTCGCTGCTGACCCTTTGGGGTCGGTGGATCGGGCTTTTGACTCCTAACTCTCAGGGGGTACCTGGACGCCGACTTTCAGGAGGGACCTCAGGTCGGCAGAGATGGAGTGGCTACAAGATCTCTTACTCCTCCTTCTGGGCCACTCCTCGCACTCCGACAGGGAGGATGTGTGGTCTTAGAGGTGGAGAAGTGAGGGGGCGTTTTCTATTCGGTTTGGTTATTCTTTTATCTTAGATGGAGGGGTACGCCACTGTCTTGCCCCGCGGGTTTGGAAGCCACGGAGTCTGTTAAAAGTGAAGAGCCTTATTTGGAGGATCACCCACGGGAGGCTTCCGGCTCCAGATCGGCTAGAGCACTTCGTTCCAGGCATCCAGGTGACGTGCTGCTTGTGCGGTCAGGAGGATGAGTCGCTGGACCGCCTCTCTTTGTAGGATGCTCCTATGCGCGGGAGGTGTGGGACTATCTGGCTTCGGGATCTCGATCCTCTATTGCTTGTCAGTCAGAGGTGCAGCCCTTCATCAGCTTTTGGAGTAGGTCTTGGCTCATCAAGGGTGATTTGATGGCGTGGTGGCTGATGCTGCATGTCATTTTTTGGTCTTTGAGGGAGGAACGGAGCAATAAGATCTTTCGTAGGGAGGCTAGAGCTAAGGAGTCTCTTGTTTCTTTTATTTGTGCTAGGGTGAGGGAATGGGCAGAGTTATTTTGTAGTGAATTCCCTCAACTGCCTGTTTTTGTTTTGCTGGGGGGCTAGTGTGGCCTCCACTATCTTGGTGTGACCTTCTTGTATAGGGATTATTTGGGTGCTTGTTGTTCATGCTTGTACATCCCTTGTTTTGTTTAATACAATTGTGATACTACCCACTTTCAAAAATTAAAAAAGGGTAAAAGAAGATAATTGAATCATCCAATGCTTGATGACCCTGATCTGATTACCAGTTGCTGGAATTTCTTCTCGAAAGCTTGATGAACATGAACACATCTGCATATCACAGATTAAGAATATTTGTTGGCAGTTGGCATGCATCAGTGTTTTGCTTGGACCTCCTTGTCAGGTTTGGCCGAGGGTTTCTCCTTTCTCCTTGTTGATAAAAAAGGAATGCCTATATTTCTTTCAACAATGCATATCTTGTACCTATTTATATGTAGTGTCAAATTGAGTGGCCAATCAATTACTCTTATACCTCACATGATGCTTATACACAATGCATCTGTACATAGGTTCCTCAGTTTATTTGCTTTTGTTTTTTGAACCTGTCAAATTCCTTTTCTTTTCACTTAAAAAATCCCTTTTTTTGTTTGCCTTGTTTCTTCTAATTTAGTTGCATGTATTGTTTCTTACATACACTCTATTTAGGAAAATCAATTGGGCGAGGATGGCCTAAATATGGTACTCAACTGTAAATCTCATCCACAAACTAAGGGTTGTTGGAAGGAAATAGGTAAATTTTATTGGTTGCTAAATTTCTATGATGCATGCTTTTAGTTTTGGCACTTGTACTTTGTCCTCTTCTTTTTGTGGGAGGGGAACCTCTCTTCCACCATCGCGGTTGTACCTCCTCTCTTTAAAATTTACAATACAGCCAAACTTTCTTCAAGGAATAAATTTTGATCCAATCATAGTAGGCAATCTTTTTTCTCAAATAGTTTGCTTCGAGAGGAAAATGAGCCAGATTTGCTGATTAATTAAAGTTCTCTAAATCATTGGTGTAATTTTAATTAGTTGTATGCTATCAATGTTGCAGGATGATTAGCATGTTTACTTGCTGATTGTGCATTGTATTACCTCCGTTGTCCACACATTTGCATTTACTTGTATGAAGGATGTTTTATTCTTATTTCCCATGGATCATATTTTCTTTGGCAAAATAAAGACACTTTCATGTTTAAGCTTGCATTGCTACAAAGTTTTACCATTATTCATTTCTTTTATTGTAGTGGTCCTAAGGCTTCTTCTTTGACCCAGTTTTACAAACAAAATGCTTATGTTGGTTAAATGCTAGTCTCCTCTTAGTTGTGAGGATAGTTTTCAGTCTATGTGCCATATTAGGCGAATCTGAATATCCTTGCCAATTATTTTTTTCTTTTCAATGTTCTGACATGCTAGATCCGCTCAGCTTGGTAGCGATCAGCAGTTCTTTGATTCATCACATACATGGTTAGTTCCGTGATTGGGTGCTTAAATTTCCATGTTCAGGACTTTGCGTTATGGTTGCTAGAATCTATTCTCTTCTACTACTTCTTTACTGCCCAAGAAAACATATTTAGTATCACAAAATGTGACAGGATGGCTCATATAGAAATGATGGTTTAATGAAGTGTTATATGAAGCATAAAGGTATTTTTTTAAGGGAATTGGAAGGAAATGAATAGTGATGCAGATATGAAGATTCAGCTATAAGCAGGTGAGGAAAACAGAATTCAAAAAGGGTTTCTGATGAAGCAAACTACATTTTTTTTTGAAAGTGGTTGGTACCACTAAATTGTATTAAAGTAAAAGGGAGGGATATACAAGTATAGTCAAAGTAAATCCAAAAAATCCCTTTACAAGAAAGTGCACACCAAGATGATGTGGTCTCCACTAAACCCTCCCCAATAAGACAAAAAATGAAGAATTAGTATGAAATCACTTTGGGAATACTTCTCTCTCTAGGAGTTTGTAGTGTGAGAAACTCTGGGGATGGCTTTCGCGTCCAGGGCGAATAGAGTTTCGTTGCGAAGGCCTGCACCGGATCTCTCCCATCTGGACAGCTGTCTCGGGAAGGAGGGAGCAGCGGTTAAGGTGAAAGAAGAGGGAAGATAGTGTCTACGACGACTTTCAGGGGACCATTGGGTCCCATATGTTACTGTTGCTGGAGCAGGGGCCATGTCCAGTGGTCCTGCACCGAGAGAGAGGGTGGATAGAGATCGAGAGGAGGTGGGGGTGTGCAATCGTATAGGATTTATGGGTTGTATGCAGGCGTAGTGAGGCGCAAAGCAATGCAGTTACCGGGCCAACAGGGGAATTGGGAAACCCTTGAACTGGGGAACATCTGCATGGACTCATGTTCGACCTGTTGAAAGGGATCGGCCGGTCCCTCTGGGCCTTCCCTCTATAGGGCTGAGTGGATGTGGAGGCGGTGACGGTGGCATTGAACAAACGGTGGGGAAGGGGTGGGCCTTGGACGGTGGTGCACGTCCATGGGGGAGGGGTCCTTGTCATCAACAATAGTGTTGAAGCGGCGAGGGAGGTGGCAGACGCAGGTTTTTTTGCCGCGTTGCCTCTATCTTCCGCATCTTGCCATGGGCCCTGGAGACAGGTACCTACCCAAACTCAGAGAAGACCAGGATCCTTCTTCCTTCTGCAGGGGTTCCCTTGACCCTCTATAATGAAGAGGGAGTGCAGGCCCTGATCAGGAGTGTTTGGAGAGTGGTGCCCGGTAGCAGCCGCGTCATCCCGGAAGGGACCTTGTGGTGAGGGCACCCGAGTGCGGATCCGATTCGATCCGACCCGCATTTACCACCGTCGGAGGCCGCCAACAGCGACACCGACATCTCTGTGGCTTGATGATGGTCCATTAGTGGAATGATGTGCTTTGTTTTGATTAGTTGGTCATTTTATTGGTTGAGAGGCCCATTAGTGGCCCATTAGTGGTCTTTTTTATTTATTCTGTATGTTCGATGCGATTTTTACCTATTTTTTTGAGTGAAGGGTATTTTGGTCATAGGATTTGAGAGGAAGACCATTAGGGTTCCACCTCTATAAATTAGCATGTAATCTCACTTTTTGGAACTAATGAACATGTTAAATGAGAATTTTGAATGAGCCGCCTGTTTCTTTTCTTTGTGGGGTGCGATGCCCTAGGTGGGGTGTCAAGCCCTAGGTCCCTCGCGTCCCCTCTCTTCTTATCCTCCCTCTCTTCCTCATCGCATGCAAGCAGCATACCTCCCCCTTTTTCCTCCCCCTTTTCTTCCTCTGCACCATTTTTCCTCCTCCTCCTCCTTCCCCCTATTTTGCCTATTCCCCTGCGAGCTAGAACCCACAAGCCCAGTAGGCCTGCCATGGTTGCTGCCTGCCGCATTTTCCCCCCACCGTCCTCTGTCTGCCACCCCTCGAGCAACCCGGTCTGCCTTGCCCCTTCCGCCGGTTGTCCCTGCCACAGATGCCACCCTCTGCTGCGGCCCATTGCCTCCTTCGCGCCAAGGCTCCGCCAGGAGCCCACCACACCGGCCGCTAAAGCAACCACATTCACAACCCCCTGCCAATCGCTTGAGCACCCTCATCATCGCCGACAGTTAGTCGCTTGTAGGATCGTCGGTGGACCTGCAGTCGCCATCGTCGGTAGCCGACCGTGCTTGTCGTCGCCATTGCCAGACTCGAGCACCCTACAACCGTCCCAAGGGCTCTCCCGGCGGCCACACAACGCTTCAACTCGACCAGCCCCAATCCGGGGTGATGCTGCCCTACGCCCTCGCCGGTCGTCCACCATCTCTTGGCCGTGTATGCCTAGAGTGTATTTCTTGTTATTTTTACGTATTATTTCTCTTGGAGTTCGTGCGTGCACCTGATTATTTGTTGATCTATTGTAGCGTATGGCTGATCTCGTTTAGTTGCCTATTTGGACCCATTTAGGTTAGCTGTTCTGCTTCACCTTGACCACGTTGGAAGTAGAGGTCATCGCGACAAGTGTCTCGGCGGTGCCGCTAGTGATCGTCTTCACCATCGTGGAGGTTGATTTCGTCGTTCAGGTGATTGCACGGCCGGTGGAGTAGGAACAGCGGTGGCGCCAACAGATGGCTCTAGGGCAACCACCGATCGGGGTGGAGGAAGGGGGAGAAGGGGGGTACGTCGCATCGTGGCACTTTGAGAGCCCTCGATTCAAATTTGAATTAGGCGCATCTCATCTTGGGCCGAAATGGGTGAATGGTGGTGTTGGGCCGAGTAGAGGGCCAAGAAAGGGCATGGAAGCTAATGGGCCAGGCGGTTTGAGGGGCTATGGAGGCGGGCTGGGCAGGTGGAGCCACGGTCCAACAGGCAGATATTGGTTCAGGGGCGAAATCGGATTTTTGGTACCTAAACTTACTCGAAGCCGAACTTATGGTGCGTATCAATTCGCTAAGAATCGATACAGGCCGTCTTCTTTGCCCGACTACGTTGTCCTCCGAACCTCCCAGCTCGACCGTGCCTTCCTGTGACGGGCGGAGCAATCGATGATTGCCGTGCAAGCGGAGCAAGTTTCAGTTACTGTTCTTCAGCAGTGAGCCTCCTTGTAGTCGCTGTACCCTTCAGCTTTTGACCCCTCCAATAGCTGCTCCCTCCACCGGCCAGCCATGCACCTTTGCAACAACGACGGCAGAATCGATTGTCGACTGCTAGTAGGAAGCGACTGTCTACCTACCCAACTTCTCTTGCGGATGTCGTGACCAGGGTTGGATCGGCCATTGCAATTAACGGGGAGGCGACGTAGACGGGACTTTCACCTATCGGTGGAGGGGGGATGCAGGAGGAACCATCGGTCAACTTGCTGCACCAGCTTGTAGTCGATAGAGAGTCCTAGAACCCCGAAAGCAATCAGTACCAACTTCTAATCTTTGACAGGGAGTTTCAAGAGGCGGGGCCCACCCAAAGCCTCGATGATGGAGGAGCAAGACCTGGAGGGGGTTTGTGTCATGTCGGAAACCCCCATGGGGGGGCAGTCGGAGGAGGGGGTGAAGGACAGTTCGGAAATGGGTAAATTGGGTAGAGAGGAGATGAAGGAGATGGTCGAGGCGGTGGAATGGTTGATGGAAGCCCAAGTGAGGGATCTGGCTGAACAAGTGGGTATATCTTTTGTGAGGCTGGAGAGGGATCTAAAAGATGTATTCACCAAAGTTCTGAAGCGATGGTTCATGAACATGGCAAGGGATGCAAAGGGGGGAAAGTCTTAGGTGGCGATGGGGAGAGAGGGAGGGGAGGAGAAAAGGCAGGCAGAGGAAGAGGAGGGAGGGTAGAAACATTACATTGTCACTATGAGAATTGTTTCATGGAACGTGAGGGGGCTTTGTGGTGAAGAGACGAGGAGGGCAGTGAGGGAGATAGTCAGAAGATGCAAAATTGACATTTTGTGTCTGTAGGAGTCCAAGTGTGAGGGAGATGGGGAATTTATTATGATGGAGATTAGGGGGGTTGAGGCTGTTGAAGGAAGTGGCCTCTCCACCTGTGGGAAGGACATGAGGCATTATGATTTTTTGAAATTAATTCGAGGTTGAGGAGGTGCAGGAGGACAGAAGGGGACATCTCACTCCACTTCAGAAGTATAAGGGATGGCTACTCATGGGACTTCATCGGGATGTATGGTCCATATAGCAGAGAAGGAAAGAACCTCCTATGGGAGAGACTATTTCGATATCATCACTCTTTAGGTGGGTCATGGTGTGTGGGAGGGAATTTTAATGTAGTGGCTGCCACTTGGGAGAGGGCAAGTGAAATCCAACAGACTGGCGAGATGGAGGACTTTCTTGCCTTTATAGTTGATGATAGTTTGATTGACATCAGGATGCCCAACGCTTAGTTCACGTGGTCCAATATGAGAGCTGATTGCTATTGCTCTCGTTTGGATAGATTCCTAGTGTCTGTTGATTGGGACCACTTCCCTCATGTGTTGTCTTGTTGTTTAGCAAGACTTCTGTCTGATCATAAGCCCATTTTTTTGAAGACTTCTTATAGGTATCAGGGGAAGCACACCTTTAGGATGGAAAAATACTGGTTCAGAGAAGGAGACTTCATGGATATACTGATACAAGCATGGAATGCTCTAAGGCTAGAACAGTGCCATGGCCTGACTTGTGGGTAAATTGAAACATGTGGCACAAGTGTTTAAGGAATGAGATTGAACCAAGATCCTACCAGGCAAAGCTGTGAAAGACAAAATTTTAGATCAGCTGGAAGGCTTAGACTTTTTGGAGGTTGGGCTCCTGGATGACACAGACAGACTACTTAGGGATAGTCTCAGAGCAGAATTTGAGGAGATCCTTGTGAGAGAGGAGATGTACTGGAGGTAGAGATTTAGAGAGAAATGGCTCAAAGAAGGTGACAAGAATACTTAGCCTCAGGAGGAGAAGGGTTGACTTAATCAAATTCATATTGGTGGGTGATCAAATGATATCAAGAGATGAGGAAATTAGATGTCAAGCTAGAGATTTCTTCTCACACCTCTTCATAGAGGACACAATCAGGCCTCATATAGCTGATGATCTGTTGCCATGCATTTCTAGGGAGGAAAGAGAAGCCTTATTACCTTTCTCATAGGAAGAAGATCATAAGTCAGTCTTTTCTTTGGTGCACCTAGGATAGATGGTTTCCCCTTGGTGCTGTTTCAAAAGTGTCGGGGTATGATAAGGGCAGACCTTGTACTTGCAGTGCGGGAGTCCCAAGAGGGGAGGGCATATTTGAGGGGTATCAATAACACTTTCTTAATTCTTATCCCTAAGAAGCCAAGCACACAAAGCCTTTTTTATTTTAAACCCATCAGCCTCTTGAATGGAACCTACAAAATTATTTCCAAGCTTTTGGCCTTGAGACTGGACACATTGCTTGACAGGATGTTAGTGTCTATCAAGGGGCTTTCCATAGGGGCCGTCATATACAGGAGAACTTCATGCTTGCTCACGGGTGCTTATATGCTATGAAGACATACAGCGAAAAGGGAGTGGTACTTAAGCTTGATTTTGAGAAAGCCTATGGCAGTGTCAATTGGAATTGTCTATTCGCCGTGCTTGGGAAGATGAGATTTGATGAGAGGTGGATTGGTTGGATCCGAGCTTGTGTCACATTGGCGAGCTTTGCAGTCTTAATTAATGGGCAGTTGTCTGCCTACTTCCTCAGTGGAAGGGGACTCCGGTAGGGAGACCTCATGTCACCACTGCTCTATGTTCTGGTGGCAAATGTTCTTAGTAGAATGTGGATGAGAGTTGAAGCACAGGGGTTGATTAAAGACTTCCAAGTAAGGCTAGGTAGTCTGCACATTGCCCACTTAAAGTATGTTGATAACACCATCCTATTCTTTAGCAGAGAATGAGAGACAGTTACATGTCATGAGGCTTATGTTGGAGCTGCTACAAGAAGTCAGCGGGCTTAAAGTGAATTTCAATAGGAGCCAGATACTAGGGGATTAATTTGGAAGAGAGAGCTCTAAGGAGAGCTGCGTTCATTCTAGGTTGCTAAATAGGAGAATTCCCTCTCTCTTACTTGGGCCTACCGTAGGCGTGTTACATTACAGGGTTTGGCACAATGTGATACGAAGGTATGAATCTAGATTGACAGGTTGGAAGGCAAGACTCCTCTCCTATGGGGGGAGAATGGTGCTTTGCAAGTCATCGTTAAATAGCCTTCTGATATATTATCTCTCCATATTCTAGATCCTGAGGATGGTGGGAAAGAAACTTTGAGTCCATCCAATCTAGTTTTTTCTGGCATGGCAATGATAGCAGGAGCATGGGCTGGCATGATATTGCTTGGGGTAGAGTTTGCATGAGCAAGGAAATGGGAAGAGTGGGCCTAAAAAATGTCAGGGATTTCAATCAGGCCTTGCTATGCCAATGCTTGTGGAAACTTGGCTCAGAGAAAAATTGGTTATGGTTGGAGGTGATCAGACAGAGATACTATGGGAGAGTAAGGCACTGGGACATGATATCAGTCTCTTAGCACAATATCTCTCTCATCTGGAGAGGTCTCTTGAGCTGCAGGGATATCATTATGGATAACATACAGGTCTAGCTGGAAAGTGAGAGGAAGTGCTTGTTTTTGAAAGACAAGTGGCGTGGCGACGGACATCTTCTCGCAGCCTTTTGTGATTGCCACTTCACCGACAACATTAATATCACAGTTTTTTGAAGCACAACTATTAGGAGGCATTTGGGCTCCATCCTTCAAAAAAAACTTAGGATGGAGGAGATTATTCAACTGGAGAAGCTCCTATTCTTGTTCATTGTTTTTGTGCCTAATGTAAGTGGTGTTGATAGGTGGTGGTGGAGGTGAGACAAGGAGGGAAGGTTCTTAGTCAGATTTGCATATAATCTGATTAATGACGTAGGAGTGAGACATGTTTTGGCATCATAGACATAGACCCCTAGAAGCCCCTTGAAAGTGAAGATGCTAATACGGAGGATTTCACGTGGGCGCTTGCCAACATGTGATAGGTTGGTGCTGTTCTTGGAGAGAATTTTGGCTGTGCTCTCTATGTGGTGAGGAGGAGGGGACAATGGATCATCTTTTTGTAGGATGCTCCTTCTCCAAGGAGGTATGGTCACAGCTTCTTAGGAGGTTCCCAGACATTGTAGATTAGTAGAGAATGTGCAACTGTTGATTGGAAGATGGCACATACGATGGACTCTCAGGGGTGAGCCGGCGATAGGCTCATTTGGTAGCTCATCCCCCATGATATCCTTTGGGCATTATGGGGTCAAAGGAACGATAGGGTCTTCAGGAGGGAGGCTAGAGCCTCAGACAAGATTGTCTCTTTCATCTTGGATCATGTGAAGGAGGATCTTCATGCAGTTAATGACTATTTACCCTCACTACTATACAGTCCATAAGATGGGGAATTTCTTCATGCCTCAGACAAGATATTTAGTTTTTGTATAACTGGGGTAGATTTATTCTGGTGTTTCATTACCTGATTGGAATAAGGAGCTTACATCCCTCAACTTGCTTTAATTTCTAGTGTTAGGATGAGGAATCTCTCTTCTCCTCTTCGGATTATATTACCTCTGTTTATGCAATAAAATTGGTGGCATAGTCCACTACCTTCTTCATGGAAAAACAAGGTAAAGTCAGACCGTGTTTCAGAAAAATGAAGATGGGGAAGGTGTTAACACTGGATGAGATTCCCATTGTATGGAAAATCATGGCATTACATGCTGGGACTTGGCTCACAGATCTTGTCAATGTTATTTTACTTGTCAACAAATGCCAAATGAATGAAAGACCAGCATGATGATTCTTATGTTTAGGAGTAAAGGTGTTATCTGAGAATTTGGAAGCGACAAAGGTATCATTATTCTGTTATGTGAGACTGTTGGCCACAACATTTTTCTTTAATATTATTTTGCCTCACATGGTGAGAAATGGGTATAATAGACTTCTCGACCTTCTCGGAGAAAAGGGGGAATCTACACCGATGCACATATGAGGCTGCTTAAATAGCCCATGCATGGTTCATTCCGTGGGTTTGGTTTGATCAGACGATGTAGGTTCGGGTGTGAGACTTTTTCCCGCTGACCACAATCAGTGTTGATTTACATCGACATAACGTCCGAACATCCTTGATTAATTGTCAAAGAAAGTTCTAGGGTCCTTTACATAGGTTCTGATGTCAAGGGCATAGTCGCTCACGTGACTCACTATGAACCCCCCTCTACATCAACAATAACAACTATTGAAGGAGTTAGTGTTTTAGCAAAGACCGTGTTTAATTCGACAAAACCGTATGATTTAAAGGCCCATGTGTGATTTACAGGAGGTCGGAGACACATTAGGGTATCATGGTGGTCTCTGGATCCTAGGGATATTTTGGTAATTTGTCGGGTTCCAGAAGTATTTTGGTAATTTGGGAGTAGGCCAGGGGCATCGTGCAGTTCTGGGCTGGGTGAGTGATTGGGCACTCTCTCTCTGTCTTCTAGGGGCACTCGGGCAATTTCTAGAAGGTTCGGAGGTTGTTTGGCCATTTTTGGACTCCAAAGATATTTTGATAATTTGCTCTTCGAAAGTCACTGGAGAGGTTTTAGCAACACCCAGGTGCGAATATAGTTTGGCAGTGCCCACGGGTGTAAGTACAAGCTTGTGGTTGGAAGGAAGTGTACACGACTATTCCTAGCGAAGTAAGAGCGTATACGCAATTTTGCTGGCAACCGAGATTTGTATGCAATCACATAAGTGTACACAAGCATAGTTGACACATTGATGATTTGTGTGAGATACATGGGGTTGTCGGCAGATTGTCGACTGTACAGTGGATCTCTGCACAAACGCGAGATGTAGGGCATAGCCACAATTTGAGAAACTTGCAGCGTTTATCTGCAATTACAGGACTTATGGGTTTTCGTACGATTTTGGGAAGGGCATTTCTGTAATCGTTCGTTAATTCGAGGAGTTACATTACTCTCTCGCACAAAGGCATAGAAAACGACCATACAGAGCCACTAGAGACATATATGCAAGACCCGAGGTATTTATATTTTTTTAATACCCAAGAACGGACTGCACAAAGGAACACATAGCCACTGGGAGCATAAGGACAAGACCTAGGGGTATTTATATATCAATATCTCAGAATGGGTCAAATAAAAGAACAAGTCTCGACCTCCGGGTGCCTTTTGTATATCTTCCCGTGCGTTGTTCTCATGTCTCCTCTCTGTGTGGTCCTTCTAAACCCGTGGGATAATTATAGAAGGTGCTAGACCCACCTTTACAAGGTGGGTTATGTTTTGGAGCCCACCTTGACAAGGTGGGTTTTGCCTTTTTTTTTTTACAGAAAAGGGAGAAAAGGCCCACCAAGGTCAAATGGGGGCCAGCAGGGTCGAATGATCCCAGGTGGGCCCCATCGGGGTCAAATGACCCCGCGGGGTTCATTTGACCCTGTTGGGCTCCACTGGGGTCGAATGACCCCACGGGGGTCCATTTGAGCCCAGATGGGGCCCGTCGGGGGTCCAGTTGACCCCGGACGGGTCCCACCGGGGTGAAAAAGGTCCCGCCAAGGGTTCATGGACCTCGGACAGGGTCCCATCGGGGTCCTTTGGACCTAGGTGAACCCTATTGGGGTCGCACACACTCCACAAGGGTCATTTGACCCCGGTGCCTCCCACTGAGGTCGCATAAGTCCCTCCTGCATTTCCCTTTTTACCCGTGAAGGGTTTGAACATGAAGGGAGATGATGAATCCCTTAGGCTCACCTTTGCCAAGGGAGGTGACTAGAACCTCTAGGGGAGGCTTTGAGAGGGGTGACCACACCATCCTTCACCTTCATTTCACCCCGAAGCTCCCTGCTGACTGGGTATCCAACTCCCTTCACCCTTCTGGTTGGCTTCACTTGCACTTCACCCGGGGGGGGGTTGTTAGATGTGGTTCACCACGTGGGGGGGGGGGTATTTTGTGAGGCGACTAGGTGTTCATTTCAAGGATGGCAGTATCGGTTTTGGCCGAGACCGAAACGTACCGGTTTCGGTTTCGGCTGAAATCGGCCGTAACCGGTTCAAAACATTAAAAAAGGAAAAAAAAACAAAAAATTTGGAAAAAGTAAAAAAAAAAATATAAGACATGTATTTGATTGTAAAGGAATAGGATTAAGTGCAATAAACATGAAGTAAGCATTGGACATGTTAAAGTAATGTTCTTGAGTACATATTAAGCATAAAGTAGGTTCAAGCAGTACAATAACCTAATTAGACACAGTAAATATTACATAAATTAAATGATCCTTACTGAAATGATGATGCACTAATATAGATAATAGCTAGAAGAACCTTCTCCCTCATCGTCTGGCTTCTGATGTTGATACCCATAAAAAGGTTGCATGTATTCTGTATATTCACTGTAACCAAACAATGATGTAGTCAAGTCCTGCATCCATCTTTGGATCCCTCTTGGAGTGTAAGGTTGTTGGCATGATTGGAATCTAGAATCAACATAAGAAGCAGAACCTTGAGGATGAGAAGAGGATGCTAACCCATAACTGCTACTGGGTGGAACTGGATAGAATTAAAATTCTAGTTGATGACCCCACCCATACATGCCTGTTTTCTGTTGGCCACCTTCATAACTTGATGGATGTCCATATTAGCTATGTGAATCATATCCTCCTTCACTATGACTGTATCCTCTGCCTGTGTCAGCGTGAAAGGAGGAAGTAGGTGCATATGCGCCACTGCCAGTAGTTGCACCTACAGCTGTATTGGGATCATCATCATCAGAACCATAAGAAACCAATCGCCTTTTAGCCTTTGGGGATGTTTGTGATCATTTCATTCATCTTTGAGAGGAGTCTTTTTCCCTTGGCGTGTGCCTCACATAAATTTGTTTCAACTGCTCAATTGTCGGGTCCTCTCGAGCAGTAGCACTAGTCATCTCAGTTAGCTCATGCATTGATGTACTTCTTCTTAAGGATGGAGATGACTTGACCATTCTAGGAGTGACATGCCTGCTATCTGATTCAGAGTGTCTAGCTGGCTCAAACTGAGGCTACTGCTCAGTGTCATGAACAAACAAAGCTGGGTCCTCTCTCTGGTGCGCATGAGTCTCTCTGGGCCTTTTTGTTGATCTTCTGAATTCTGGATCTCTTGGCTCATCTTCATCTAATATGCCCTCTGTCTATGTTATATCATCAACATAAAAAACGGGCTCATCAACCTGCTCTCGTATCTCAACCCAAGATTGCAAGGGATTGCCATCATCAAATAATACGTCCACATCAATTTTTGGAGTTGTATCATCTGTGATGCGTTTGTCCCACAGCTGTTGTCTCAACTTCATATTTTTTATTCTCAGTCTCATAGTGTAGTGGCAGTAAACCAATTTTTCTAATCGTTTAGTCTTTAGCCGATTACGAATTTTTGTGTGTATAAAGCTGAACGTGCTCTAATTTTTTTCACATTGGTTTGCTGATGTTGTTTGACTGAGCACCCTAATTGTAATGAAAGCCAATACATTACTGCTCACATCTTGATTGTTCATCATTATCCACCAGTCAGTTGTTTCACCAACCATAAATAAATAAATATAAGATGTAAATAAAGATCAATTCTCCATGATGTACTAATACGTATTGACTCAATTTAAGCATAAAGATTTAGTATTCACTCTTCCCACAATATATTGCAATTGAGAGTCAGAATATGTCCTAATCCTCATTCTATAATTGTTCATCTATAAAGATAAAGTAATAGATTAACATAACTACTTAAGTAAATTCTATACGTCTTATTGATAAAATCAATAAAAGCCAACATCTATTTCGACCTAAAGTCTCTTTTCTGGTGTCCTCGATAAACGACCAATGACTTTTAAAGTGCCTTGAAGTACCTCGCCATCAACATTTGCATTGGCATTGTACATAAATCGAGGGTTGAGGAAATAACCTGCATTTGTGTATAGTTAACTAAATGTTAGATATAAATTAACCTAAAGAACAATGAACTTTGTATCAATATAATTAATCACTCACCAGCTGCATGTAAGTCATGGTGTAATGTGTTGTCCTATCTGTGGTCAATAATTTTTCACCATTTTACATATTCTCTGAGAAGGGATTTCTGCAACTCTAATTTGGCACGGTCCATAGCCTCGTACAGATATCCTATATCATTCTTCTCATCGACATCTACCATTCTTAGGACCTTCACGAGGGGTGTGACTACATTCATGTACCGTGAGACCCTGGCCTAGAATTTGTTATCTTTCACGATGTGGCAGACATCCAAATAATCCATCTAAGCATCAACATTAGATTTGTTTATGTATTCCCGCAGGGCATTGTGGTATATGAAAACTTTCAGCTTATTCTTACACTTGTGCAAAGACTCCGAAGACATGAAATTCGAATTAAATACGGATGATATCTATATGGATAAAGTAGAAAGAATTGAGCTCATTCTTATACATGTGCAAAGACTCCAAAGAAATGAAATTCGAAGTAAATCTGGTTGGCCCTGCACTTATGATATATCGCCCCCACTTGCATGCTCTTAAATATACTGGGTGATTTTTTCTGCCCTCTCAGTTGTCTTCTTCACATTATTTTTCTACCCAATGTCTTCAAATATTAAATCCAGACAATGAGCTGCACATGGGAGCCAATATAAATACCTGCGCTTCTACATCAACTTCTTCTCTGCAGCCTTATAACTAGCTTTATTATCAGTGACTACTTGCACAACATTGTCCTCTCCAATTTGATCTACCATCTTATCCATCAAATGAAACAAATAATTTGTATTCTTTTCATAATTTGATGCATCTACAGATTTAACAAATACTGTACCAGAAAGTTAATTATGGACTTCTTCGTGGTACCAGTCCAACCATCACACATGATGGTGCATCCTCTCTCCATCCAGATATGCTTGAAGCTTTCAACCTATTGATGGAGCTCCTCAACCTCTCCCTCAAGGTCACGCTCGTATATGTATCGTCCTGGCGGGGCCTTCAAGCCAGGGTCAGCATCTGCTATGGCATCTAGTATGGGTTGGAAATATTTTGATTCAGCTATATGTGCAGGGACACCTGCATGGAAAAATCATTTGCAAATACTTTTAAATGCATGCCATGCAACTTCTACTGATTTTTTTACCCCTCTCAATGCTTGCTTGATTTTTGGTTGTGTAGCACTTTGCCTTTTGCGCAGATAGCTATCCATGGGGCCGCCTCTCTGCGGGACTGCACCAGTGTCAGGACGTCGTGCAGCTCGTGCTACACTAGTTGTACTGGAGTACGTCCCTTAACCTATTGGTGCTTGTCCTTTCCTTCGAGCGGCTTGTTCACGCTCTATTACTTTAGTCAGCTCTGGATCTGAATCCTCAGTGCCTTCCTCGTCATCATCTAAGCAATTTCAGCATGATCTTCAGCCCTTTGTTGCATCCTCTCTTTTTTACCTAGAAGGCACTGTCACATTTCTTCTCAGACCTCTCGGGGACATATGTCACATTAATATATTAAACATATGAAAATTAATATATTGAAGAGAACCTTACCTACAACAAAAAAAAATTATCAAACCAGCAAAAAAAATAAAAACTTACAAGATCTATTAGGAATCTGCAGCAAGAAACGGTGACGACTGCGGCTACACGCTGTAAACAGCAATAAACGGCGACGGCGGCAGCAAATCCCTCCACCTGGAGGAGGCTTCACCTGCAAGGCTGTTGTAGCAACACACTTCTCCCTGGAGAATAGAAGATCCGGTTTCGGCCGAAATCGGGCGATTTCAGGCCGAAACGGGTAAGTTTCGGGTGAAACCGGTATCGGTTTCGCCAGAAACTATTAAAAAGTTTTTTTTTAAAGTTTAGGGTTTAAATCGTTTTGACATGGATCGAAACCGATACATTTCGGCCGAAATGTATCGTTTTCGACTGATACTGCCATCCTAGGTTCATTTCACCCTGGACGGGTCGCCTTCGCTGCAGTTCACCCCGGAAGGACTGTGAAACCCATTTCACCCTGGACTGGGTGTTGATTCACCCCGGCCTGGGGTTCACCCCGGAGGGGCCTGGAGTTCACCTCACTCTGGCCATTACTTCACCCCAGAGAGGACTGGGTTGGCTTCCGCTGACTGCTAATTCACCCTGGCCTGCAGCCCTCTTGCCATTACTTTGCCCCCCGGGGGGGGGGGACTGGGTGTTAATTCACCCGAGCCTGCAATTCCTCACCCTGGCCTGAAGTTCACCCCTGAGGGGCCTAGAGTCTACTTCACTGGAGGACGGGGAGGGGCTGTAATTCTGGATGCAATTTCACCCCGGACTGGAAAGCCATTTTACCCCGGAGGGGGTTGCCTGGGCTGCAGTTCTGGATGTTGATTCACCCCGCAAAGGGGACTTCACTGTGAGGGTTAACCTGGGTGTTGGGGACTTGTTGGAGGATCCAATCACCTCCCTCGAAGCCCCCCCCCCCCCCCCCCCCCCCCCCTTGCTCACCTTCTTTTGCAGTGGTAAGCCTTAGTGATCTTTCACCTCCCCCATGTTGTCTCCCACTTAACGTAGCAAACTCGAGGAGAGGAAGAGGTGGTGACCCAAGGTAATTTTCCTTTTAGATGACAAAAAATTATCTCCAACAAAAACTTTGGTAGAATAATTGACTCTTAGTTAAGACCAACAACACATCTGAACTTTTATGACACCAAGTGTTTGATAAGCTATAAGAAGATAACACCTGGATATGGTTTTCATTCATCTGCAAACCTGTTTGGGTAAACCATGGTGTTGAAAACTGACCAACTGGAACCAGCCAGTTTGGAGTGAAACTGGGGACAAGACTCTGGACTGACTCAGCCAATTTTGGGTTGAACTGGCCGGTTAATGCCAAATTCTAAGACTTTCATGTTTGACTATTGTCTCTCTGAAAGAGATCTTGATCAATGCCTAGCAATTAGTCTAGAAAGAGATGATGTTGAAATTTATAACCCCGAAGTATCATGTCTCCATCGTTTGCAGATTTAGTCAATATCATCTGATGAACATAATTTTCTTTTCGAAACTAATGTGGATTATACCATCAACTTTATCCAAAGGTAAACAGAGTTATTACAATCTACCTAAAACTACCCCCCCTACCAAACAAAAAAAAAGGTAGTATAATCAAAAAGGTAGATGAGGAATTCCTCACCTTCGTATGACTATACAACTAGCAAAAACAGTGCCGTGGTTTAGTCCCATATTAGAAATCCATGAGAGTCTTTCCTCTATATATGTGGAGGATTCGCTCAACTCAATGTCTAGGTTTTGGGTTAGAGTTCGGGTCTCTAACATGGTATCAGAGTTTGGTTTACCCATTGGATCCATAGGTGGGCACTTGGCCCTACCTGTGATACGTCCCAAACTGGTTGGTTCGGCGCGAGGGGGGTGTTATGTTTTAGTTCCATATTGGAAATCTGTGGGAGTCTTTCCTCTATACATGTGGGGGATTCTCTCAACTCAATGCCTAGATTTTGAGTTATAGTTCAAGCCTCTAACAAACAAAAATGACTCAAAAAGCACTACACAATTGCCAATTCAAAACTACACCATTAATGCATCACAGCATGTTATTTTGCCCCATGGCCTTAGTGACGATGATGGGCTTCTTCACTCTTGCTTTGGCATCTTTGAGAAGCACTGCCAATTCTCTACTCCCTTTATTTGCCTTAAATGTTGTATTGCCTTCACTGATTTTTTTCCACAATCAACAGAATTGCCCACTTTATCTTGGATTTAAATGCCAAGTGCAGTGGCCTTTCGAATCGATTCGTCATAGAAAGGTAGCTTTGCATAAATCTAATCCATTATTTGAATTTAACCTTGAGCACTTATGGAGTCTAATGGTTTACCATTTCACTGATCAGCTGTAATATGAATTGACTCTTATAGGAGAAGTCATTCATGTAATTTAAACAGCCCCTGTATCCAGTCATAAGAAATGTTCTGCCAAATACCATTTTTTTGATATGTTTTACCCAATAATTATCCTTATTCTCAAAATCCAGACCCAACCATACCCCTCACAAATTCTTTTAAGTTAGTTTTATCAAATCCAGTTGTTTATAAGATGAAAAAATGCCCCGGAACAATCATCCCTTCCCCGGAAATGTGCACTTCTACTGGCTTCTGTGTTCTTATAAATTTTCTTTGATTATATAAGTGGGAGAAATATGTTGACAGCTTGAGTTACAGTTTAGAATGTAACCTTCCAGTTGATGCGGAACGAAACGCATTATCGCCGTGGGAGGGAGGGAACCCGGCGCTGATCTGAAGTTCTAGAGGCCTGGGTTGTGACAGGGCTGTCTCTTGGTCGCGGTTGGGCTGTGCGGGACTCTTCCGATAACGACGGGGCTGGTGCCGGAACGTGGCCCAGCCATTACTGGGCCCACCCATAGGATGTAGGGCGTCGGTCGGAGGAGAGGGGTCCACGGGCTGATGACCCCCGGACACAGCATGGCACGGGGAGCTTTGTCGGGCGGGGCTGATGGCCCCTAGGGTGAAGGACAGTGACGGCGTGTGGTGTTGCGGTGCTGGGGTGGGGAAATGGCTGCGGCTGCAGTGGCAGTAGGCTCAGCAGTGGCGAGGTCGCAGAGGCAGCTGCAGGTGTAGGAGGGGAGGGTCACGGAGGCCAGGTGTTCCCGGTAGGGCGAGCAGGCAGACCGGAAGTCGCGGGATGCGGCCGCGGTGGTCCTGATAGCGTGGAGTGGGTGGCCTCAGTGGGACAGCTTCTGGGGGCAGGCAGCTGCGCTGTGCCCACGGCGGCGGACGGTGCTTCGACCGATGACCGTGGCCCTGTCAGGAAGTGGTCGCGTCTGGCATCAGTGCATGGTGAGGGCGCAGGGTTGGCGGTCAGGCCGACGGCCTTGTCTGCATACGGGGAGAAGAAGGAGAAAGAGAAAGAAGAAGAGGAGGAAGAAGGAGAAGGGGAATTGGGAGGGCGGTTGCAGCACTTCACGGGGGGTGGGGAGAAAGGGTTGTCGGACACGGGAGAGAGAGAGGGGAAGAGAGGGAAAAGAAAGACGAAGGAGGGGGGAGACGGCGAGGTTGGAGGAGAGCGGCGAGGGTTGGCACCATCTCAGCAGCTGGTGGCGATGCAGGACGACGGCAGCTGTGCACTGGCTGGGGGGGGGGAATCCGGGCCTCTCGCCCACCCTCTCAAGTTTTCTCTGTCTCAGAGGCAAAACAGTGGCGGTGGCCAAAGGAGTTTTTTTCTTCTTCATTCTTCATTATTTGAAAAGAGGACTACATGACTATTTTTATTGGTTAGGTTAATCCTAACTCTACCATGGCTCCCCAAAGACTCAAATACCCCTGGACTCAAGAAAATAGTGCAAAAATGGCACCAAATTACAGAAAAAATGAAAAGACACTAAACTGACTCTCGATTAGCCCAATTCAACTATAAAAATTGAAAACATAGAAAATCCGAGACCACAACATTAGACCCACTAAAGACAAATACATAATAAAATGACTCTTTTGTGGCTCCGACTCTCTTCCGTGAAAACAATGTAGTCGCGTGCCATTGCTCGATGTTACAAGTTTTGCTTCGCATCAGCACTGCAAGTTGGCAACCTTTGCTCATTATTCTCATATGTGATTTCTCACCATGCAAAGTCTAATTGACATAATGCATTGCCACAGATGAGCATGATAGTTGCAAACAAATTGCCAGGGATGATATCGGCCATCACATGGTTGTGACTTGACTAAAAGTTTCTCTACACATGGTATCTGTATGTCCACTGGATTTAGTCTTCATTAAGCAGGACAATTCTGGAGGACTAATTTTCAATGTTCTTTCGTGGTGCAAGGCTTCATGTCTAAGAATGTCTCCACCAAACTGGCATCAGGCATCTCCCTTGGAAAGCCTGGTCACATGTGCTCCCTGATTGGGGACATGTCAGCATGCTAAACTAGATTAATCTGATTTATTTCATGCTAAGCTGAATCCCACTGCAGATGACCTCCAAGAATAATTTAGTTTCAGGATTTGCAGATGAATATGAAAGAAAAACAAGTTTCATTGTAAGAAATTCTTATCATCTCCTTGGCATGACAAAATGTTTGAAAATATCTCTATTTGTTGCTGTTAGAGTTTTTAGTGGAACCACGTTGCACCATTTTCTATTTTGAACCTCCTTAAATCATTTTTTAGTGGATGATCCCTCCTTCCAATCATTTCATGTCATGGTGTTTTGATTTGTAGCGATTTAAATGGTTGTACAACCAAATTTAGCCATGTTACATGGGGATGTTTCAATGGAAATAATGAGAACCTTTTGTCAGAAACTTCTATTCAAATTCCGTTTCACTTTTACTTGAAAATCATGATCCTTCTGATTCTTACATGTGGTTTAAAGG
The DNA here is from genome assembly GCA_022559845.1 of Amorphophallus konjac. Lineage (NCBI taxonomy): Eukaryota > Viridiplantae > Streptophyta > Magnoliopsida > Alismatales > Araceae > Amorphophallus > Amorphophallus konjac. The sequence continues at coordinate 556,566,001 of CM040121.1, read as the reverse complement.
AGCTGCTTTACCTTGGAGGCGACAACAAAGTATATATTGGCGAGCACATACTTTGTTTCAAAGGAGTGAGTCACGGAAGTGGCAGCCTGAAGAACTTGATCTAGTCCGAAGGTGATTGAAATTTTTTGGTTTGCTCAAGATTGCAGTCACCTATGCTTTAATCAGTTTCAGAATATTAGTTTGTATTGTCTGTATCTTCACTGATCATTCTGTTTTTGTTCAACATATATGAGGAGAATTTACCTTTCATCACTTACTACAATTTTCTATTAAAGTGCAGGTATTATAAGGAACATGGACCAAAATGGAAGGAGATGGCTGACCTGCTTGGTAAACACAGAGTTCATGTCAAAGATACATGGCGAAGGATAAAACTTACTAATGCGAAGAAGGGTATACATCTTCCTTCTTTTCCTTTATCTTTTAGTTAGCATGGTGACATTGAATATTTGTCTTCCTGGAAATAAAATGTGGGTTCTTAACTGAAATTATCATCTCAAGGGCTGATACTTGTGGCACACCTGTGGTGGATGGGGGTATATACATATGTTACCAGTAACAGGAAACTTTCCTGTTGTGACATTTTTGACCATCTGTTCTTATGAGTAAAGATCTAAGGGTTGGAAAATTTTGGAATCAAAATTTTTTTTTGTGTGTTGCACGCCTTCGGCGCCCTAAATTCACGGTGGATAAGATGTGGCGCAAGATAGGAAGAGAAGCAGAAAAAAATGTTCATCTTTAGCCATCTGATCATTTGATCAGACGACGGTGGAAGTGCTCAGTGCTTGTCCTTGTGGCTGGGCAATTCAGCCAGTGCTGGGAGAACTTCCCCCCACTGCAGGAAGTTCGCCAACACAGGTGCACACACCCTGATTCTTGGAATCACCCACGTGCAACCATTTTTGCTTTTGTTTTTGTTTTCTTTATAACCACCCTTAGATGTTGTCCAACGGTGGTAAAACAAGTTTTTACAGGAAACCTCTTTATAATGATATCCTTTTCTAGGTGGTCCAGCACGCTTGCTGCACGGAGGCTTACAGCCAAATATGTAAGAGAGAATAATATTTGGGTTTTTTACATGAAAACCATTGTTAAAAGTGAATTTATAAAAAAATCATTCCTAAAAATGTATTAGCAGGTATATCACTGAGTTAATTCAAATAGTGCATAAATGCCATTTAAACATGGTTTTCTTGCAAGTTGTTGGTAAAAAGAAGTGATATGCATGCAAATAAATATGACATTTTTGCACAATTCAGATTACACAGTGATATATCTGCTAATGTATTTTTAGGAATGATTTTTTTGCAAATTCACTTTTAACAATGGTTTCCATGCAAAAAACTCATAATATTTTCACAACATTGGGACCTTCAGCTGGAAGTTTTTAAATTAGATTATAAGAAAGATTGAGGTAGTTTATTACAATTGCAGAATTCATAAAAGACTCTTAGTGCACAGCTGATTCTGGTTAATAGTTGGTCTGAAGTAGAACCTTCTTCTTGCTTTTTCTTTAAATGAGTAGGATATTGTTCATTACATTTATCATCCCATGGTTGAGGTAGTTTATTAAAGTATTGTTGTTTTCAATTTTCCAATTTATACATTGGCAATATGACACCCCCTTCCTTAAAATAATTTATCAATCCAAAGACGTCACATCAAACACATCGTTGTGGGAGGGAATTACTGCAAGACGCTGAAGGCCAAACCATCCATATAATCATAAAAAATACCATACCATTTTCGTAATATAAACAAAACATCATCAGTCTCATTATTTACAATGCTATACACCATTTTATCAAAGTTATCCCCAGGATCCAAAATTACATGTATCATTTACAAGGAATTTAAACCCACGTAGAAAACTATAAACAAAGAACAAAAGCCCGGATTTTTTTTCTTCAATCTCTCTTGTCAGTCTTAGAATTTCCTTCTCACTGCTTTCCTGAAAAATGGTTAATCAAGCACATGAGTCCTAAGACTTAGTAGGCATTAAAATCAATGACATACTTACCGTATAATAATTTTAACAAACCATATACAGATTCCTAAATTTACCATCCTTCATGAGGTTTTAACATATATCATAAATCAATAATCATGACTAATAGAGCAAGGTATATATTGATCCTGTGCAAATATTCTCAATTGTCCACCTTATCTATCAAGTAATTCTATTTTACAAATGATTTTCCGAACAAATATGATCGTATTAACATGATCATCACATATCAAATCACATATGCAAGCCTTATAGAAAAAGTACACATATCGGACATGCGTCAAAACCACAACATAAGGGGTAACTTATTTGTCGTGGCACCTAGACGAAAGGCACTATCCGGCGTCTTACAAGTGTTCGTCGTCTTCGGACCATGGGTGAAATTCCTGTGACAATTCCATGCCAATCGGAGCACTCTGGGTTGAATTCCTGTGGCAGGTCCATGCCAATCGGGGCACCTTTAACATATTCATGGATCCAATTCTCGCAACAGACGCTTACTGTTAGCGCATCCAGGGTCGAATTCCCGCAGTTGATTCAGGTTGTTAGGGCACCTATAATTCATCCCCTTAGGGTGGCACTATCCATGTTCTCAGCTCAAATTTTCTTTTAATCTTAGTAACAAACTTTCCAAATATCTTAAAGCTATGAGATCACAATGATTATCAACAAATCATGTATCATTATCATTAATTAACAGTTAATCATGCAAAAATAGAATTCAATTCATATAATATACTAAAGAATAACATGACTTAGTTTATAACGTGCCTACCTTTAAGATGGAGTCCTCAAGATTCCTCCAAACTTCTTTAAAGCTCTTACTCACCCTCTAGACAACTCTCAGGTATCGGAAATGCCCCTCCTATTCCTAAATACAAGAAAAATACTTTCCTCTAATCAAAATATTCTAATACCATCTGACACTCTAATAACAATAAAAATTCGTACCTCCTCCTTCTCTTCTTCTTCTATTCTCCCTCTCTTTTCTACTTTAACTTTTACTCTTGTATTCTCATTTTTTTTTCTAGCGAACACTTAGGAAATAATGTACATCTCCTCTATATTATCATAATATGATCTACCATAGAAGTTAATTCCTATCAAATAATCATAATTTCAAGCATTTTTCTTAATTAACTTAACATTTTTCTCGGTCACTACCGCCTAAAGAAAATAGAGGATTAATATTTCTACGTATGGTAATTTTGTATTTTGGACAGACTCCCCATTCCATCATGACTAACAAACTCGCATGTCTTGTGTATACTTTTCTTTAATCTATGTGACCTCTTCCTAGAAACGTGTATAAAGTTCACACTTATCTCTTCATTTATTTAGTTATTTACTACCGTAACTAATCACTAATGGCCATCTCCAGTCCACCTGTCCTCATCTGGAAACACCTGCGATCCACCTGTCCTCATCTGAAAACATATTTTACTTATTATTCATTATTTATGTTTCTAAAATCATTGCTCATTTCTTCATCGTCTAAGTCCTATATCGCTTATTGTTCATCGTCTAAATATAGTTCGTCTAATATAGTATCGTCTAACTCCATGATCTAAGTCAAACAATCCATCCCTAAAGTGCATCGCCTAACTCTACCGTTTACTGTTCAAATTGAATGATCCTTCATCTACTTCAACTTAGGTAATACATCGCCTAACCTTCTGTCTACCTTTATAATTTAGACGATTCATCATCCAACTTTTATCATCTATGCTTTTGTTCCGTTATAACTTATTATGCCTCACTTAAATAGCTTAATTCCTTCTATCTACCTTTCTTCCTCTCTTTTCAACGTCCATCTTCTATCGTTTAAATCTTGTGAACTTTGCCTATATTTTTGGAACATTATCTAATTTTTTGATTTAACTAAATAACTCAATTTATTTATTTTTTGAAATTTATCTGGATTTTTTTCTAAATAATAACTTAATATCTTCACACTGGAATCCATATAATAACGGTTTGAAAATATTTTCTAAGCTCCCAAAATTCTAAGGTGTTACAGGTAATGATCACACAATTGATGAATATATTCTAGAAAATTCTTCTATGTAACAAATTTTACATATTGCATTCTAGCTAAGATGGTTTGTATTCTTTCTATTTGGTATGTGTTGAACCTCATAAAATTTACAGCATTTTCTGATATTGTTAACAAATATCAGAAATTAAAATTTATTATGTCATGACAAGAAAAGATATAAGATAGTCGCCGTTACATAAACCCCCCGAGATTCATCGGGTGGAGATATTTACACAAAGTCAACACATCAAGACACATGGGAATTAATCAAACAATTGGTGGGCGGCACAAAAGCCACATACCCACTTAACGAAATTGACACAATCAAACTTTTTAGCTCCCTCAGAGTATCCCCAATGCATCGCAACAAAGTCCCCTTACCTCGGAATTAAGGGATAGCAAGGCGGTGTCAAAGGTGGTCAAAAACAACAAACAAATAAGACCTCCACGTGTCGCTCATCATTATCATCAGAGGCTTATCTCAATTATTTGGGGTCGGCAACATGAATCCTATTTCGTCAAAGATTTCTATCAAGTGTTATATTCATATTTAAACCCAAGAAACTAATGTCCTTCCTAATAACATCGTAACATCTGATTTTAGACCTTCCCCAAGCTCTTTTACCAGCATCTACTCTGATTCGGTCACATCTTTTAACCGACCCTGAGTTAGGGTGGCGAAGCACATGTCCAAACCACGTGAGTCTATTTTCTCTCATTTTACTATCAATTGGGGCTATCCCCAAGTCCTTACGGATGCCCTCATTCTTAATCTTGTCTTTCTTAGTCTTGTCACACATCCACGTGTCGCTATACTGAAAAAATACTAGGAAAGGGTGGGGGGCGCCCTCTCTTCTATTCTCTCTTTCCGCCATCACCCATCGGGGGTGCCTCCCCCGATAGAATCCACCAGGGGTGCTCCACCCGGTGGCACCCATCGGGGGTGACCCCCCCCCCCCCCCCCCCCCCCCCCCCCGACCAGGGGTGCTCCCCCCGGTGATGCCTACCGGCGGTGGCCCCCCTGCCACCTGCACAAACCGAGGGTCCCTCCCCATTGTGCGCCACCGGGGGTGGAGGGGGCCACCGCCCCTCTTTCCTCAGTGTGATGATCAAAAAGAAAAAAAAAAGGGAAGAGAAGAAGAAAAGACAAGAAGAGGGAGAAGAAGTACGTCTCTACCACAAGTCACCAGAGGTCTTCCTCTCTTCAATCAATGCAATGATGTAGTCCATCGGGAGGAGTGCACGCCCACTTGGCCTTACCTTGTACCTATAAAAGGAGGGGGTAGTTGGCTCACACATGCACTTGGAAGCTTGAAAGCCAAGAAGGAGGAGAATAAGCTTGGAGTTCTTTTTTTCTTGAAGCTGTTGAAGCTTGCACAAGGTGTTGGGGGCATCCCTGTTCAAACAAGTTTTGCTCGGAAGTTTGCATAAAAGTCCTTACATTAGGGTATGTTTACTAAAATACCCTCGTAAGAAGGGAATGTGTTCTATTCATTATGAATGAAGAAACAAGCCATGTAAAACATCTTGAAGTCCGAGTTTTGGGACTTCGGATATGTAATTATTGGGGGAACCTTGCAAAAATTCAAAATTACAATTTTATGTCGAAACTTTGTTAAATTGTATAAAAATTTAGGAAAATTTTGAAAAATGTTGAAATTCAAGAGAAAGATTCAAGTTTGAAGTAATGTTCTTTTGGATTGGAGAAATGTCTACTTTATTCTGAAGATTTCAAAATTATAGTTTTACCCCAAATCTTTGCAAAACTACACAAAAGTCCAAGAAAATATAGAAAAATGCAGAAACGTCCGAAACATCAAAGGTTACATAAGGATGCCCTCTTGTGCAGAAAATTGCAACTAAACTCCTAAATAAAGGAAAATTGCAAGTAAACCCTCCAAAGAGGTGAAAATTACAGCTAATGCCCTTCAAAGAAGGGGAAATTGCAAATAAGCCCTCACTCAAGGAAAATTTGCAAATATGCCCCCCTCGTCCTAGGGCATGGGAGTCTCCCTGGGGATAAACTCTCGATATCATAACTGGTATTATAGTGGTAAGGGAAATCTTTGACAGTTAATCAAAGGTGTTTGGACTTGTTCCGATGTAAATTAACATCGACTCCGGTCGGTGGGAAAAAAGTCAAGTACACGAACCTTAATTGTCTGATAAATCAAGCGTGCGGAATTAATAATATTTCAAAATATGCACATATTTGTCCAACAAAATAGTTATTTTAAAATTTGAAAGTTTTCGTGTGTGAAACAGATTGGCATGTCTTGTTGCCTTTCATCTTGGCATGTCTTGTTGCCTTTCATCTTTTTGTCAAAGATTTTTATGCTTTTACGAAGGTCATGATTTCCCTTTTCCCCCTTTCTTAGGAGGGAGTAGGGAGGGGTTTCGGCTTCAACTCCAACTTCGAGAAGCAATTTCTTCTCCGACAAACTTTTCGATGGTGACAGTCACCTACGGCCCGATTGTCATCGCCAACCATGCCAGATATGACTATTTGACAACTCTGATTGTGTTCAGAGACTTCTCGGTGGTCGTCTGGTCCCCCTTCTTCCTAGGGTCGCCCCCACCGATCAAGAAACATCGGCTGCACCAGCCGTGCTTGCTGTAGCTGGGGGCATCAAGCCCCGCTCACCACAAGGCCGAGTTTTCTCGGTTAATACTCTTTCATTTAATTTTGCCCTTGCCAAATGGGGGCAGCGCCGAAGCCGCAAAAGTAGAAAGCTCACTGCAGCAAGCTCCAATTCCGGCAAGACGGTACTTGTCGGCAATTTTTACATCCGGCTAGATGGTGGTAAGCCGATTATGCCTAGGGACAATCATGTTCCGATAATTCCAACCTCCTATTGTTTCGCACTCCTTCACCGGGTGCGAGAAGATGAAGTGGACTTCGAAAAGAAGTTCAAGGCCAAGAATGGGGGCAGTGTAGTCGAAGAGCGTCCCCATAGGATGAAGTAGATCTGGGTCACTAAAGAGGAGGCCCGTGCAATTAAAACAGCTAGGGCAGGCAAGCCTGCTTAAATTCCAGATCAACATCAAGCTGAACTTCCGACATCTCAACATGTTAAACCTCTGCGTCTGTTAAGGACAAAAGAGAAAAGGGGTTCATCGGAAACCCAACTTTACTCCCTAAACCTTGGAACCAATCTGAGTCGAAGAAACAACCCACGCTGAGGCCCCGACAACACATGTTTCATTCTTTGATAGTCTGGGGGCACCTTCCCGCCTAGGGGTCCAACTTTCAAAGAAGCGGAGGGTTGACCAAGCATACTAAAGAACTTTTTGGGTTTTGCATGGCACAGAAGCTCATAACCTTGTTAGCGCCCTCTAAGCTGGCCAAGGAAGGTAAAATAAAAGAGACTAGCTACTGCATGTACCATCGTATGCCAGTCCACATAGTTGAGGACTACTATCTCTTTAAAGATGAAGTAGAAAGATTAACACAGTCATGGGAGATCTAGATGAAGAATCATCTAGTTGATCCTCTATAACTCCATCCATGGGACCGACCAAAATCCTCGGCTAAAGTAATTTATACTTCGGCCACATTTGCACTTCCTGAATTCGAGACAAAAGAAGCGAGACCGAGCCAAGTCAAACCCTTCAAAGGGACTTCTAGTCGGCGCATGTCCGATGAATGCTCCTTCCCTCAAGAAGATACAAAAAGAATGTTGGATATACCAGTAATGGATGGACGGGTAATACCACATGATCCTCCAAGACCACTCACAAAGGCGGATAGGGGGCACCCTTTCTTCTGTGAATACCATGCCAGGGTAGAACATGCTACCAAAGAATGTATAGTAGTCCGACATCACATTGAAGCACTTATCAGACAAGGACAAACCGATGCCAGTAGTCATTATATAACAAGACTTCACCTGAGAGAAGTCACCAATCAAGAACTGCCCCGAAGCGGCAATAATTCCGACTTTGTGAGCACCGAAAGCCAAAGGCGCTAAACCCCTTAGGGGGAACAAACACAAAATAAAGCCCAATCTCCTTGCTTTTCAAATTCATTTCGGGTCAATCATCACCAAAAAAAAACACTAAACTCTCGACTGCTCAAACTCTGTCCAAATCAACTAAACCAAATTTTGTGCTGCTAGACTTTTTTTGGAACCACCACCACCCAAAACCAAGCCCCGGTCTGAAACCCCTTCTGGGTCAACAATCCTGAAACCTAAACCTCATGTTTAACCCTTTTCTAAGAACCATGCAATTACAAGCCATTGACCACACACCGTCCTCATGATGAGGGGTCAATAGAAGTTCAAACATCCTCATTGGCAATAGTAATGACTACGATAATAGTACCAACATCAACAACTTCAACAATGACAATGCTACCAACAACTGTAGCAAAAAAAGAAAAAAGAAAAGAGAGTGAGAGAGACAAAAAATAGAAAAAGGAAAAACAACAAAAAAGGAAGAAGAAGAAGAAGAGAAGGAAAAAAGGAAAAAAAGAAAAAAAAGAAAAAGAGAAAAGGATGGGCAAGAAAATATTATTTCTCATCGTCAAGAGCAGTCACCTTGGACGTCTCTTTTCTTATGGTTTTGTCCCATTCGGGTAAACACATCGTAATTGTAAATTTTAACTTTTGATTTTGACTGACAAGTCCTTCTTGGGTCGTTAATTTCACCAAATTTTAACTTTTGGTCTTAACTTATAAGTCCTTTTTGGGCCATCAATTCCACCAAATATCAATTTGGTCTTGACTTATAAGTCTTTTTTGGGTCATTGATTCCACCAAATTTTAACTTTTGGTTTTGGCTTACAAGTTCTTTTTGGGCCGTCGATTCCACCAGATTTCAACTTTTAGTTTTGACTTACAAGCCTTTTTTGGGTCGTGAATTCCACTAAATTTCAACTTTTGGTGTTGACTCATGTATGTCCTTTTTGGGCTGTTAATTCAAAAGACCATCCAAAAGTCCCAAAATCCCAAACGTCCCGTTTCAAATGACGAAGGTTGTACATCTCAAGTTTTAAATTCCAAATCTTGGCCATTAAACCACAAAAGTCAACTAGGTTTTTGAGCCCTGGGCCGTTAAACCATCAAGGTCGGCCCACCCAAGCTTAAATATAAACACTGGCTAGAAACCACGAAGGCAACTGCGATAACAAGTAATAAGCTCTCGACGACAAATCCATGAGCGACACTCACTGATAGCCACTAGCAACGGACGTCAAGCAACAAGCAACAACAAAATCGACATATCTATGTAGCAAAAAAAATGAGGCTTAAAATAGAGATATCTCGATGGTCTTAGCCATTCCCATCATAGGAGTGACTAAGGGTAAAAAGGCATATAACCTCGTTGAGGTGAAAACTTAAAAAGACGTCTCAGGCAAAAATGGGAAATCTCTCGATGTAAAAATTCGCAAGGACGCGTCGAAAAAAGTTTAAGGGGGCCAGCCTTGGTGAAAACTCAAAAGGGCACTGAGGTTGGTAATGTGAAAAAAAAGGAAAAAAAGATAAAATTTTGTTGCCGTCGATCATTACAAGTCATCACTCCGACTAGCTTTGTTTAACAGGCTTTGTCCCACCGCAGCAAACATTATCTAATCCTCACACTTAAAACCCTAAATTCCAAATTTCAACCTTTGGCCTCAAAATCACAAAAGGTCAGCCAAGTTCCAACATCCAAAATCTAAACATTGGCTTCTAAACCACAAAAGGTCAACCAAGTTTCAAAATTCAACATCCAAGTTTCAAATTCCAAATTTCAACTCTTGGCCTCTAAACCACATAAGGTCAGTCAAGTTCCAACATCCAAAATACAAACCTTGGCCTCTAAATCACAAAAGGTCAACTGAGTTTCAAAATCCAAACTCTAAGTTCCACATTCCAAATTTTAACCCTTGGCCTCTAAACCACAAAAGGTCAGCTAAGTTCCAACATCCAAAATCCAAACCTTGGCCTCTGAATCACAAAAGGTCAACCAAGTTTCAAAATCTAAACTTTGAGTTCTAAATTCCAAAATCAAACTCTTGGCCTACAAACCACGAAGGTCAGCCGAGTTATAAACCCAAATTTTAAATCCTGGTGCCAAACCACAAAATCTAGTCAATCCTAAAATACAACTCTTAGCTCCAAGATCACAAGGGTTAACCACCCGCAGTCATCTGCCGTCAAAGAAAGTCAAAGAAGGGGGGGGACTTAAAATAGAGGTGCCCCGGCGGACTTTGATAGCTGGTTCACTGGCTATTTGAGGGTAAAAAAGTCATATTTGGTTAAGGTGAAAACCCGAAAGGGCGTCTCGGACAAAAATCTCGGTGTGAAAATCTGCAAGGGAGCACTGGAAAAAGTTAAACGGGACTAGTTTTGGTGAAAACTCGAAAGGGCGCTAAGAATAGTAAAGTGAAAAAAAAAGAAAAAAGAAGAGAGAAAAAGAAGAAGAGTATGGATGAACGCAACAGTATGTTCCTCGGTTCCATCAGCTCATGAAATTGCTATCATTCATGAACAAAATTAGAGTCCGAGACAAACTCTCGGGATAACCGCAAAAATGATGAATGCTGAAAAGGAAAGAAGGAACAATGGTAATGAATGAATCAACAAATGAGGAAAGCTCAAAGATGACTTGGCTTCTTCTTCATCAACTCTTCAACTCGGGCTCGTGTGGCGATGGTTTCATGCTGGAGATCCAACCCTTTCTTAACGAGAGTTGTATCCTCAGTCTGGAGCTACCACACTTCTTCGGCGCTCAATTCCACAATGGCCATTAACTCTTCGGCTTTATTTCATAAAGATTGAGCTGCCTTCCGAAGTTGCACAGCCCTTTCCCTATTTTTAACTTGCTCTGCCTCTAAGGCGCCTCTGTGGCCTCAGGCGACCTCATCCTTTGAGTGTAGTTCGGCGGCCTCGTCACTCAACATGGAAATTTTATCTTCAAGTTGCTGAATTTTCAAAAAATGGGCCTCCCATGCTGAAGTTTCATGAAGGTGGCGAACTTCATCTCAAATGGCATCCATCGCAGCCATCCAAGTCTCCCTATGCAGCCCATCACATGACAAGCTTGAGTGTTTCTCCTAAGAGCACCCCTCACGGCCTCCATAGATGGAGGTGTCTCCTACTGTAGTGTAGCTCGTACAACGCCAACAAATGCCTCCAACATAACCCCCACCCCTACAAGTGGCGCAAACTATGGAGCGTCGGGCCATTCAATTCTGTGCCTAAGCAAATCATCAAACGGTGTTGGTACATGTTCCGGATCCCCTGTTCCCGAAGGAACGATCTCTTTTGAAGCTGCAAAAAGAAGTAGGGGGAAAGAAAGAGAAGACAATAGTTATGATAATCAGTCTCTCAACAAAAGAAGGAAATAGAAAACATGATGCTCCCAAAAAGGTACTATCATACCTAATGAAGTGGCCACTTCCCTAGGGAGCTCTTCCTTAGGAATTGGCATGGAACTTTCAGTCTCCATAATTTTTGAACTAGCTGCCTCTGAAAAGCACGGTGGAGAGCATGTTAATATCCTGTAAATAAGACTGTTAAGGAGAGACATGTCAAGAATAGAATGGGATACCTAATGGTGCAATGGCTCCATTAACGGGGGATGCAACCCTAGTCTCTCCCAAGGTTTACCAAACCGGTTCAGTACTGGGCGTACCGTCCGTACCGGACCGTACTAGCCACAGATCGGTACGACTGATCTGTGGTACGCAACTGGTACGTAATTTATATTTTTTAAATATTATATATATTATTTTATATCAAATGTGATTTCATAGGTAGTTTGGTTGAGAGTCTTCCTTTGGAAGGTTAGGACTTGGGTTCAAAACACACTAGTGGCACTATTTTCTTACTTTTTTCATTGTTCTTTAGGAAAAATAAACCAAAAAACACATGACATTTGAAACCTTTATCTCACGTACAACTAACACACCTACTAACCACTAAGTCACACATAATATTTTGTTATATTTTATAATAACATAGATTTATTAAATACTTTTTTAATCTTGGTATCTTGCGGTACTGAGCGGTATGGTATCGTACCGTACCATACTGACAGAAAATCGGTATAGCCAGTACGATCGGGCCAGCAAACCTTGGTCTCTCCCACATTCGGGCCTGCCACCGACTGCGGGAGGTCTTCTGCCGCCCCTAAAAAGTAAAAGACTATGCAAGATTTATTTTGGTCTCATGGAAATATCCACTTGTCAAGAAAATGACGAAGACAAAATTACTTGGACTGATGGACCCCGACAATAGAGAGGTTTCATCAGGCAATTCGGCCGGTGGCGAACTTGTCGGATCGTGGTCCTGCACGGCAGAAAGTCCGACACTCCCTGAACAAGGAAGGACTTCTCTCTCTGCTATTTGGTGCCCCTCATCAACTCCTTCACCAAGGTAGCCTGAGGGTTACGAGGAAAATAGCCTTATGTGAAACAATGTTAACAAGGTAAGGGAAAGGTGATTGAAATTCTCAAGTTGACCCTCCGCTGAACTGTGTGGGTCCTTATCTGCGGAGTTTAGGTCAACCCTTGCTTATGACAATGTCCTCTCCTCCTGATCGAGATACTCCATTCGTCTCTAGCAAGGAAGGCAGTATCGGTTTCGGTACCGGTTTCGGCCGGTTCCGAAACCAATACGTACCGGTTTTGGTACCGGTTTCGGTTTCGGCCGAAACCGGTTGAAACCATTTAAAAAATTAAAAAAAATAATGAACATGTCTGGTTTCGGTCGAAATCGTCCGGTTTCGGACCGAAACAGGTCAGTTTCGGCCGAAACCCTTAATGGTTTCGTCCGAAACCATTTAAAAAGTATTTTTTAATGGTTTCGGACATGCTACAGTGTTTTGGTCCGGTTTCAGATCGGTACCGGCCGAAACGTATCGGTTTCGGCCGATACTGCCAACCTTGGTCTCTAGTGGAAGGTCATAGGGCTGTATAATAGAGGAAATTGCTACTGCACAAGAAGAAAAAAGAAGCGACAAGCGGGTTAAATAAAGAAAGCCAAAACGAAATAAAGGAGTGAAAGCGACGCAAGGTGAATATGCTTACTGGCAGTATGAGAAGTATGTGGCATAGTCAAGCTGTTATAAGCAGGCAACTGACCATCCTCAAAAGTAAAGTTGCCTATCATGGTCCTCTCAGGAGGTGGGACATCTTTGTGAGTACAAGTTTCAGCTTGTAAAGCCGCTGCATAGCCTGCGACGGCATCTTTTTCAATAATAGGGGTGTCGGAATACTCCGGAAGCTCATCACCCAATCTAGCATTCAACAATGTAGTATATGTCCTCACGGATGCCATCTCGTTTTCAACCTCAAAACTCCTTATTGAAAGAGATTTGTCCCCCCCCCCCCCCCCCCAAAAAAAAAAAAAAAAAAAAAAAGAAGAGAGAAGAGAATTGATTAACAATTCACCCTACAAAGTAGTGCAAAACAAGAAGGAAGTGATAGGTCTACCATGACCATGAGGAGGCGCATTCGGGGATTCCCCACAAAAAGAGGATGGTGAATCCTCTGATACTAGGTTATAATAATAATTCATCATACCCAGGTTGTCTAGCCCTTCACCTTCTCCGTCGCCCTTTCCAACCTCCAACGGGACATCCACGGCCGTAAGAGGAGGGCTCCCTACATGTTAGACGTCAACGTCAGAGAGAACTAAGTGAAAAGGAGTAAAGAGAATCTGTCACACACATGCAGTGAAGATTTAGTAACCAAGACTAAATGGAGAAGTGGGAATTACCATGCCGCCTCTTGGGTGAAGTCGCTTGCTTGGTACGCCGGCGAGATGTTTTCGGGGTCGGGCCATCATCGTAAGTTGCCCTCCGCCTTTTCGGATGAGTTGAAACTCTTTTCTTTTTAAAGGCCCCAACATATATAAAACTCACTGTAAAAGGGGAGAAAGGAGGGGAAAGAGGTCAATGAATATGCATACAAATTAATTTCAGGAAATGAAACGTGATATCTTAAAGAGATTGTAGACACATACCATCCGGAGCGGGAGAAAAAGTGGGTTGTAATACCACTTGCTCAAGCTGAAGCCCCACAACTTTGCTCACCTTAGAGATGGCATCCCAAATGTCTTGAAGTGTGGTCCCATTTTCAATCAATGTAATACACTCAAATATGTCAACCCGTGCAATTACATTTATTAAGTGCCTTTCCCACTCCCAAAGATCATTATTGAAGCTGGCCGGAATAAGAGGGCAAGACAAAAGGGCACTTGGGGGGTAACCATAATCTGAAAGGAAATGCTCCCATCATGAGTAAACCTTCTGAGTTGCTACAGACCCCTTCCCTGAAGGCGGGTCATCAGGGCACTTCAAAGGCTTCATGGCCCCCACATAATTGTCCCTATCCACGGGAATGGGCCTATTTGCTGCCTCCCAACTCATGAGAAGCTCCCGAACTGACCTGACAATATGAGGAAATTGAGAATAAAGAAATGAATGATGAATGACAAGTGGGGGAGCATCAATCATGTTTAAGCGGGCCTCCACTTCTTTCAGTTTATGAACGGGCTACCTGAAAATGTTGCTATACTGGAACCACCAGCGGGCATAATATATATCCACATGCCCAATTCTCTTTCTGGCTGGAAGAGAACAACCTGGCTCTGGCTCCTTCCTGATAAAATAGTACCACTAGCTGGCTGCCCACTAAATGCCTATCATGGTCTCTGTACAGTCGAACCTCTAAAGGAAATTCGACATTCGGAGGCATTCCTTGATCGTAGCCAATCTGCGCAAAACGGTGTGGGTAATAAAGCTCGAGAAAAGTAGTAGTGCCCTTGCAGAAAACAAGGACACTCGGCCAAATGCTGCAGAGGCAATCGTCATAAAATGAGTTGCTGGGAGTAGGATGGTGAGGAAGGTGATAAACCATGCCATCTAAGCCCTCGGTGGTGAAAGGGCGGAAATCATGAGAGCCGTGGGCAAAGTCTCGGTCTGGCTGCCCTTGTGTGGGAAGATAAGACACCAGCTTCCTGGCACCAGTCATCTGTTCTAAAGAGCTATGATTCGGACGGTTGTGAAATAGAAAAATCAATGGGGTTACAGGGTTCTCCACACCAACACTCTGACACAAACCAGGAAGTACCAAACCAGCCCATGCACTCAAATAATGAGTGGCCATCTATACACTGCGGTCCCACATAGGGTTGCAGGTTGTCAAATTGTCCAATCCATGGTATATGTTCGCCAGGGCAGCATGCGCAAGAGCAAGCTTCCGACCATCAGCAAGGAGACAGGCCGAATATATGAACTCGGGTCGTACAACATCCTCCTCACCATAAGAAACAACAAATGTCGCCAGCCGGTACACAAGATATGCTGCCAAGTCTTGTTTGGTAATTGGCGGGGATTCCACCCCTCATTCTTGGGCGCAGATAAGTACCACTTGTTCTCTTGTGGGCTCAAGAGAAGTTGATATTAATGATCTAGAGGTTTGTCATCCTTAGCAAAATTCTCGTGAAAGCAAAAGGATCTATTATAGAAATGGCGGACCCAAGCATCGAGGTTAACCCTCACAATACTGGTAAACGCAGAATGGGTTTTCCCTTTTCCAACGCGAGCTAGGTCTCACCAGACCTTCATCAGATAATGAAAACTGAAAGGCAAACCATATGATCCTGCGCCAGTGGAATAATCTCTATGCAGATCGTCCAAGCAAACCTCCTCATACATACTCCTAGAGATGGGGAGACCTGAAATCCAATGAAAACTCCACAAATCAATCGATGTCTCACCCTCAGCAGTGTTGAAGCATCGGTTGAACCGCTTTGCCAAACCTTGAAGAAGCCCAGTGTAGCAAGGGTATTTATAAAGAGCAGCTATAACCGCATGCCAGATCCCAAGACGATCTAAAATATCACGATAATGGTGAAGAACTCCCATCAACCACTTTGATCTAGTTGAAATCGGTGTGAAGCAACTACTGACCATTTGTCGCACCAACTGGTGCCGAGCCACTAACTATCATCTCTAGGAAGCATAACTTATCATAACACTCTGTAGCAAACCGTGTGCCAGATGGTGTCAAAAATAGCTCTAACTGAAGAAAACCCATATTTATGTTGGCCAAATAACTCCCACAATGCTGGTGTCACTGTTTGTGCTTTGGTGCGACAGGTAAGCTTGGTGCCGAAGAAACCCAATTGGGTAGACACCGGAAACTGAACATGGTGTGGATAACCCAACGGGAAGCTAGGGTAAGAGGTGGCACAAGTCCCAAGCATGCTGTCCCGTCCCACCAAATAGTTTTTTCGAGCTGGACCCGCTCAACTAGTAAAGTGAGGTCATTCTCGTCCATGTTTTTCGAAACGAAATTCTGAATAAATGGAAATAAGTGCTCATCCAAGGGAAAGTGCCTTGGGTAATTTCCAATTCGTTGGTATCTGTAGTAGCGTCTCTCCTGGATAATCAAAGTCAAGTCGACTTCACCTCCCTCTGAGGGACCTTCTGGAAGCAGACCTCTAGCAACGGTAGTAAACCTAAACCCACGATCGGGAGAAAACACAATCTTTTTTGTAACTCTTGGCGGGCCCAACGTAGGCATCAGTTGGATGGACAATGTTGGGGACTTGTCCCTCTCCTTGTCCCTCCTAACACCTCTCCGGGAGTAGTTATCCCTCACGCGAGACATCCTCAATCCTTGCCGAATAAAAGAAAAAGAAAAGGAGGTTAATCAACATGATTATTTGAGCAACAAGATAAATAAAGGCAGCAAGATTGTCAAGGCACCAAGCTGTGAAAATTAAAGGAATTATTAAGGGGCACAGGTCGCCTGCCGTCGCCTTCGGCTCCGATGAACACCTAGTGGAGGGTACTTGTTGTACCCCACAAAATTTATAGTATTTTTTGATATTTTTTATAATTTTTAGAAATTAAAATACATTATGTCATGACAAAAAATGATACAAGATCGTTGTCGTTACATAAACGCCCCTGGGATTTCACCGGGCGGAGATATTTACACAAAGTCAACACATCGTGACACATGAGAATTTTATCAAACATTTGCTAGGCGACACAAAAGCCACCGAGGGGGGGCACCCTCTTCTCTATTCTCTCTCCCCGCCAGCACCCATCGGGGGTTCTCCCCCCCGGTAGAGCCCACCGAGGGTGCTCCCCCGGTGACACCCATTGGGTGTGAGCCAACCCCAGTTGAACTCCACCGGGGGTGAGTGACCCCCGACAGTACAGACCGGGGGTAGCCCCCCCGCTTGCATAGATCGAGGGTGCTCCCCTGGTGATACCCACTCGGAGTGACCCCCCCTTCGCCTGCACAGACTGGGGGTGCTTCCCCGGGTGATGCCTACCGGGGGTGGCCCCCCTACCGCTTGCACAGACCGGGGTCCCCCCCTATGCACCACTAGGGGTGGAGGGGGGCACGGTCCCTATTTCCTCCGTGTGATGAATAAAAAGAACAAAAAAGAAAAAAAGGAAGAGAAGAAGAAAAGACAAGAAGAGGGAGAAGAAGCATACCTCTACCACAAGTTACTGGGCGGTCTTCCTCTCTTCAATCAATGCAATGATACAGTCCACCTGGGGGAGTGCACCCTCATTTGGCCTTGTGCCTATAAAAGGAGGGGTGGCCAGCACAAAGGGGAGGTTGACTCACACACACACTTGGAAGCTTGGAAGCCAAGAAAGAGGAGAAGCAGCTCGGAGTTCTTTTTTTCTTGAAGCTGTTGAAGCCTGCGCAAGGTGTTGGGGGGCGGTCCTGCTCAAACAAGTTTTGTTCAAAAGTTTGCATAAAATTCCCTACATTAGGATATGTTTACCAAAATACCCTCATATGAAGGGAATGTGTTCTATTCATTATGAACGAAGAAAAAAACCATGAAAAACATCTTGAACTCCTAGTTCTAGGACTTTGGGTATGTAATTAGGGGGGGAACCCTGTAAAAATTCAAAATTATAGTTTTACGTCGAAACTTTGTGAAATTGTACAAACATTTAGCAAAAATCTTGAAAATGTTGAAATGCAAGAGAAAGATTCAAGTTTGAAGTAATGTTCTTCAGGATTGGAGAAATGTCTCTACTTTATCCTGAAGATTTCAAAATTATAGTTTTATCCCAAATCTTTGCAAAATTGCACAAAAGTCCAAGAAAATACAGAAAAATGCAGAAAAGTCGGGAAAAATCAAAGGTTACATAAGGATGCCATCTTGTGCTAAAAATTGCAACTAAACCCCTCAATAAGGGAAAATTCCAAGTAAACCCTCCAAAGAGGTGAACATTACAACTAAACCGCTCCAAAGAAGAAAATTGCAAATAAATCCTCACTCAAGGGAAAATTACAAATATTCCCCCTCCGTCTTAGGGCTGGGGAGTCTTCCCCGAGATAAACCCTCAATATCACAATGGGTATTGTAAAGAGAATCTTTGGTAGTTAATCAAAGATGTTCGGATTTGTTCCGATGTAAATTAACATCGACTCCAGTTGGTGGGGAAAGGTCCAGTACACGAACCCTAATAACCTGATAAATCAAGTGCACGAAATTTATCATGTCAAAATACACACATATTTATCCAACAGAATGGATATCTTAAATCCTGAAATTTTCAGCATGTGAAACAGTATTATCGTCTATTTTACTGGCGGACAAAAATGCCATTAGGAGTGTTCTTAAGGTTGATATTGCTTTGTCTTCAATTTTCATTAGATTCTTTTTTTATTTGTTTCATTTGTTCCCTTTTCACCATCCGATAACAAACCAATGGTCAAAAGGCTAGCCACATAATCACACACATGGTTTGCCAACTCGGAATGGATTGATTTGAATCGGGTGACTTGTTCTAGATCATGGCGAACCTGAGCCATGGTTTGGGGTGATTGGTCCGATCCGTTATTAATTATTTAAATAAGAGTATAATTTCATAAATTAGTTTAAAATTGTTATAAAAATTATAATAGTCATATAGTGAAATAACATTAGCCATGGATCTTGTGTTTCATGGATGGAGGACATAAAACTCTATTTTCAAGTTTATTGATTTATTTATTATCTAATAATGATATAATGTTCCCAATTTAGTTAACAATGAAAAAATAGACTAAATAATTCATCCATATATTTGATTGATGAAATAGCAATTCTACGAGTTAAAATATAGGCTAAATGGTCCAAACATTGCAAGAAGTTCTGATTTTGCCAAAAAATATTAATAACCTCAAACAAGCAACTCAGCCAAGTTGGCCCCAGTCGGGCCAACTCTTACCAGATCATGGGGGATCCGAGTTGGTCCAGATGTTTGATCCGTCGAACCCTAATCAATCATTCAAATCGCCTAGAGAAGATACCATGCATTAAATGGAGAGGCTCTGGAATTCACGCATGCAGGCTCCCATAGATAGGATGCAGGCAGCCGTGGGACCCATTATCAAATCTTTGATATCCGGCTGATCATCCAAATGTTTGATTGAATGGTTAAAAAATTGTTGACAAAAACTTTTTCTGTTATCTAATAACAGAATCACAGATGGGTTAATTTCATATATACCTTCCTCAGATATAAAATATCAAACTTACCATCCTTAGTCAGTTAGTTCTCAGATATCATATACATATAACATTGTTATTAACCAAAAATTTCAAAAGTACCCCTGAATGACGAAAATGCCCCCAACATTCATATCAACCCCAAACCTTCCCACAAAGCCCTTGAGAGTAATTTTGTCATTCGGTGGTATTTTTGAAACTTATAATTAATAATGATGGTATATATGATATTTGACAACTAGGAATAGTAATTTTGATATTTTGCATGTAAGGAGGATGTATATGAAATAACTGTTAATAGATTAGCACTCTCTATTTCTCTCTCTCTCTATATATATATATTATTGTTTTCTGTTTCAAGTATCTTACTGTGTTTTTGATCCATTCTAGTATGTGTTATGACAAATTTGATGCGTGTGATTGAAAGTTGTGTTGAAACTGGATGAGTTTTGGTAAGCATTCTTGAATGACTGTATAAAAGTCACCAGCACTCTTAGTGTGTTAAGTATTGCAGCCTTGACTTTAGACATCAAATGTTATTGCTTGATAGTAACTGTTTCGATTATTTTATTATTTATTCTTGTATTTTGCGCATGCACACTTATTGTACGGCATGGCATTTGAGAAATGTATAGACTATAGTGATAAGAATCTATATTATATGTGGATCTGAGGTTTGTCATACCCTTCTTGTTGGCCTTAAGTCAGACTGTTCGTATTCAAGAATGATTCTTTCTCTAGAATCGCCTGAAGGATCTTTCCTCCAACCACCTGTTTGTTGGTTAAGAGGGACAGCGTGTAATGTTCTTCCTGTTTTAATTTTAATAAATTATAGCCTGGAGGTTCATCTTTCTTGTAGAGCACACTGAGACCAACCTTTATCAGCGCATTAGTTTTCTTCCTTTTGTTTTAATTTAATAACTTGGTACCATCATATACTGTAGTAAGTCCTCATTATGTCTAGTAACAGTTCTACAATCTGCTTCTAGAAAATTGTCTTCTTTTTGTTCAAACTGCATCTTGCTTTTTAAAATTTTGATTTGTTGACTAGTATCATTCACTTCTCCAATTATAACAATGCAGGCTACTGGTCTCAAGATGAGTACCAGGCTTTGTTTGATTTGGTTAATGTGGACCTGCAGTTAAAAGCTTTTGAAGAAAAGAAAAGCAAGCATGGCATGGTTTGTTGTTTAATCTTTTTTGGTTCTATGTTAAATAGTTCCAATTCAGCAAAGTTATTCTTTTTCTGTTATATACTACCATCTACCTTAATGCCCATGAAACTTGTTGTTTCTCTCTTTTTTGACAGCTAAGGGAAAATATTTCATGGGGGGCAATAAGTGAAAAATTGTCCACTCGTCATGATGCAGCCTGTTGTGAGAAATGGTATGTTTTGTCAATTTAACCAGATTTCTCTAGCATTTGACTATCACTTTGACTATTGATGTCTTCCATAGGATTAATGTTTAACTACTTCCTTGGCTTACAAGTGAACAAGATTACCAGATTTAGTCATTTTCATCAATCACAGGTATTCAGAATAAAATAAAGGGTTTTTGGGGTATACAAGGCATTGTTCGAATGAAAAATGGGATATTATTTCTACACTTGAATAGTCTTTGTATAGAAAACATATATATGTATAAATAGACACAGACACACGCACACTAGAGAGAGAGAGAGAGAGAGAGAGAGAGAGAGAGAGAGAGAGAGAGAGAGAGAGAGAGAGAGAGAGAGAGAGACCTTCCTGTTACCTCTATGTTACCAAATCTACACTGTTGGATTTTTTCCCCAATGACAACTCACATGAAACAATCGGAAGGAAATGTGGGCCGTGATGCCCAGCAAGATTCTTGCACTCACTGGACGGAACTGCCCAGCATGTGTGCACAATGGGAATAGTGATGCCCAGCGAGATTCTCGCTGCATGGGTGGAACTGCCCAGCATGTATGTGCAATGGGATTCCCATCATGCAAATGCACAGGGTGGTTCTGTCCAGCTCACTGTACACTGTCTGATTGGTGCTCCTGGCCCGATCAGATGATTGAGATCTTCTTTTTTATTTTTATATTTTTTAAAAAAATCGTCACTTTCTCTCCACCACCAATCATGACGCGGAGCGAGACTCATGATGGGTGCGGAGCGAGACTTGTGACATCGGCCATCAATTGGCGTCGTACAATGGCGATATTTGATCGGAGTTGCAGTCGAGTCAATTTTATTTTTTTATGTATCTTGACTTTTATTTGAGTCTAGTTTCAGGGTCAAAAGGAAAAAAATGTGTTATCGTATATTTGGGTTATGTTATAGTTATTGGGCCTTATGAGTGGGCCTAGGTAAGTCTTTTTTGTAAGTAGGGATGGCAGTTTCGGCAGAAACAGATACGTTTTGGACGAAACGTATCGGTTTCAAATTTGGACAATCCGAAACTAGACCTGCTTACTGTAGCAGGTCCGAAACTTAAAAAATATTATTTTATTATGTTTCGGGCGACACCGATTCCGGTTTCGCCTGGTTTTCGGGCATTTCGGCCCAATACGTTTCGGTTTCGGACCTGTAAAAAAATTATTTTATTATGTTTCGGGCGAAACCGAAATTGCCATCCTTATTTGTAAGGGCCAAAAGGGTCCAAGTTACATATATATTTCCCTATAAATGGGGAGCCCCTCCTCTTGTATCAAGCATGGATGAATGAATGAAAGAAAATTTTACTTTGTGAGGTGCGATGCCTTGCTGTTCATCTCTGAGAGGGAGGCCAGGGTGAGAGGCCCCAAGGGAGAGGATGCGAGGTCCGGGCGTCAAACCTCACCGCTCCCAACCCCAATGTTCAAATCCACCTCCCATCACTGCTGTCCACTGTCACCAGTCGCAATACGATCATCCCTATCCTTGCCCTCTCCCTCTGCCCTCTCTGCGTACCCAGTCGTTGCCTACTCCCTCCCCGCTACAATCCCGCCCCTCCCATTGCCAGCTATAGCACTACCCCCTACTCTCTCTCTCTCGTTTCTTGCTCACCCCCCAACTCACCCTCAAGGATGGCATTATCGGCCGAAACGTATCGGTTTCGGTCCATACCGAAACGATTTCGGACCTGCTCACTGTAGCAGGTCCGAAACTTAAAAATTTTTTTTTTTTAAATAGTTTTGGGTGAAACCGATACCAATTTCGCCCGAAACTTACCCGTTTTGGCCCTAAACGGCCCGATTTCGACTGAAATCGGACGTGAACTCCCCTCTCACTTCTGTTCTCCCTCAGATTCTCAGATCTGAGGGAGAAGTGTGTTGTTGCAACAGCCTTGCAGGTGGAAGGCTTCTTCAGGTGGAGGGATTTGCTGCCATCGTCGTCGCCGTCGTCGTTGTTTCTTGCTGTTTACAGCGTGTAGCCACAGCCGTCGCCGTTTCTTACTGTAGATTTCTAATAGATCTTGTAAGTTTTTATTTTTATTTTGTTGGTTTGGTAGTTTTTTTTGTTGTAGGTAAGGTTCTCTTCAATATATTAATTTTCATATGTTCAATATATTAATGTGATGGATGTCCCCAGAGGTCCGAGAAGAAATGCGCCAGTACCTTCTGGGCATAAAAGAGAGGATGCAACAAAGGGCTGAAGATCAGATCGAAATTGCTTAGGAGATTTCGGGCAAAAGAGGAAGAAGGGATGATGATGATGAGTAAAGCACTGAGGATTCAGATTCAGAGCTGATTGAAGCAATATAGCGTGAACATGCCGCTCGAAGAAAAGGAAAAGCACCGATAGGTTCAGGGACGTACTCCAGTACAGCTGGTGTAGCACGAGCTGCACGACGTCTTGACACTGGTGCAGCCCCGTAGAGAGGAGGTCCATGGACAACTATCTGCAGAGAAGGCAAAGTGCTACACAACCAAAAATCAAGCAAGTATTGAGAGGGGTAAAAAAATCAGCAGAAGTTGTAGGGCATGCATTTAAAAGTATTTGCAAATGATTTTTCCATGCAGGTGTCCCTGCACATGCAGCTGAATCAGAATTTTTCCAACCTATGTTAGATGCCATAGCAGATGTTGGCCCTTGCTTGAAGGCCCCGTCATCGTCACGTCGAGACATATACGGGCGTGGCCTTGAGGGAGAGGTTGAGGAGCTCCATCAGTGGGTTGAAAGCTTCAAGCATATCTGGATGGAGAGATGATGCACCATCATGTGTGATGGTTGGACTGGTACCACGAAGAAGTCCATGATTAACTTTCTGGTCAATTACATCAAAGGTACAATATTTCTTAAATCTGTAGATGCATCAATTTTTTTTTTTTTTTTTGGAAACCCTGCCTAGAGTTTGATGGGAGAATGCACCCTTTACCAGAGATAAAGAGAGGAGCCATTCCACCATCCGAACACTAGGAGGTAAATATTATTACTAATGGAATAAGATAAAGTTTACATCATTCGAATGTTGGGCAAGCCCAGCTTATCTAATCGAGCCTCTCCCTTTATAATTGAGGGTCGCTCATTATAAGAGAAAAAATATTACATTTGGAATTGCAAGCAAGAGAGGCCAAGGAGTCCGCGACTTTATTCCCTTCTCTATAAATGTGGTCAATCTTGTCATGCTGGGTAATGGATCTCCAGATATCTCTGACAAAGGAAAGAATGGACCAAGGGCAGTGGATGCATCAAATTATGTAAAGAATGCAAATTATTTGTTTCATTTGATGGATAAGATGGTAGATCAAATTAGAGAGGACAATGTTGTGCAAGTAATCGCTGATAATGAAGCCAGTTATAAGGCTGCAGGGAAGAAGTTGATGCAGAAGCGTAGGCATTTATATTGGCTCCCATGTGCAGCACATTATCTGGATTTGATACTTGAAGACATTGGAAAGGAAAATAATGTGAAGAAGACAATTGAGAGGAGACAAAAAATCACCCAATATATTTATGGCCATCCTAGGATATTGAACATGTTCAGGGAGCATGCAAGTGGGGGGTGAGATATTATCCGTGCAGGGCCAACTAGATTTACTTCAAATTTCATTTCTTTGGGGCCTTTTTGTTTATGGGGTGGGGTGGCCTTTTTGATGATGACAATCCCTTGCGGTCTTGGGTTGAGATACAAGAGCAGGTTGATGAGCCCGTTTTTGATGTTGATGATAGAACATGGGTAGAGGGCATATTAGATGAAGATGAGCCAAGAGATCCAGAATTCAGAAGACCAACAAAGAGGGCCAAAAAGACTCATACGCATCAAAAAGAGGACCCAAGTTTGTTTGTTCATGACACTGAGCAGCAGCCTGAGTTTGAGCTAGCTAGACACTCAGAATCAGATAGCAGGCCAGTCACTCCTAGAATAGTCAAGTCACCTTCATCCTTAAGAAGAAGTACATCAATGTATGAGCTAACTGAGAGGATTAGTATTGCTACTCGATAGGACCCGACAATTGAGCAGTTGAAGCAAATTTATGTGAGGCACACGCCAAGTGGAAAATGACTCCTCTCAAAGATGAATGAAATGATCACACCAAAAGAGAAAAAAACATCCGCAAAGGCTAAAAGGCGATTGGTTTCTTATGGTTCTGATGATGATGATGATGATCCCAGTGCAGCTGTAGGTGCTACTATTGGCGGTGGCACCTACTTCCTCCTTCCACGTTGATACATGTAGAGGATACAATCATAGTGAAGGAGGATATGATTCACAGAGCCAATATGGACATCCATCAGGTTATGGAGGTGGCCAACAGGAAGCATGCATGTATGGGTGGGGTCATCAACCAGAATTTCAATTCCATCCAGTTCCACCCAGTAGCAGTTATGGGTCAGCATCCTCTTCTCATCCTCAAGGTTCTGCTTCTTATGTTGATTCTGGATTCCAATCAAGTCAACAACCTTACACTCTAAGAGGGATCCAAAGAGGGATATCGGACTTGGCTACATCATTGTTTGGTTACAGTGAATATACATAATACATGCACCCTTTTTATGAGTATCAACATAAGAAGCCCGACGATGAAGGAGAAGGTTATTCTAGTTAGTATCCATATTAGTGCATTATCATTTGAGTAAGGATCATTGAATTTCTGTAACATTTACTGTGTCTAATTAGGTTTATTGTACTGTTTGAACCTACTTCATGCTTAATGTGTACTCAAGAATATTACTTTAACATATCCAATGCCTACTTCATGTTTATTGCACTTAATCCTATTTCTTTACAGTCAAATACATGTCTAATGATTTTTTGATTTTTATCTGATTGTTTATATTTTTCTAATTGTTTCAAATTTTTCTGTATTTTTCTTGTTTTTTTAATGTTTTGAACTTGTTTCGGCCGAAGCCGGTATGTTTCGATTTCGGTCCTGGCCGAAATCGGTATCGAAACCGGTACTGCCATCCTTGCTCACCATGTCATCATTGTTTCCAGCTCCGGGCACTGTAGCCCCTGACTGGTTGCCACCGCCGCCGGTCGCAGCCTTCACCGGTGGCCTCCCGGTGCACCCCGCCCGTCGTTTGCTTGCCCCGCCGCTCGGAACCCCCTTTAGCGTCCATCGCGCAGGCTTGGGCCCTTCACAGCCGCGACGCCACTGTCGCTCCACCACAGCGCCGCCCTAGAGCTCACAGGCTGTCGAGCAACCGCGTCCCCATTGGCCGCCCTTCCACTGTCCCGACAGTAGGCTCTCCACCCCGCCGACCATCCCTCCCACATCTCTCTCCCCTCACCCTTGTACAGAGTGCCCCATCCCCCCCTCTCTCCCTTCACCTGCCTGACAGGAACAGCGTGACCCACGTCGATCCCCCCGTTCTTCTCTCTCGTCTCTGCTCTCTCTCTCTAGTTGTGACAGGGTCAAAAGAAAAAACATCTTCAAAAAAGAGGAAGGAGAGAAGATGAGAGAACAGAAAAGAAGAAAAAATAACAAAAGAAAAGGGGGAAATAAAAAGAGAGAAAGAAATCACGGTCTTCCTCAGAATTGTTGTACATCAATTTGGTATCAAAGCTTTGGGAATCAGTTTCTTCCTAGGAATTGAGGTCTTGCTTGGTGCATGATGCATTTATTCTTCCTTCCAACGCGAGTGCGTTTACCAAATGGTACGACTATCTCTCTATATCTTAGTGACCACTTTGTTGACAACAATTTGTCCCAAGGTGTGGTCGACCTACTCTTACAAACAGGGGACATTATTGTCGAGAACCATCTTGCATTTGTAGAATTTGAAAAGATATTCATAGGATAGACCACCGGACATCGAGCAAAATATTTTGATGGAGCCTAGGCCTATATCACTTCATCACCAAACCTCTATATTTGGGTTGACCGAAGTTGGTTGCAAGAACGAAATGCGGTCTACGATCGTGAGAGCCACAGTTGCACGTTGAGGTCTCCACATCTCATAGGCAAATTTTGTCTTGTCAACGAGCCACCTCCCATAGTGGCACCACGTGTTTCTGTCACAACGATAGCCCAGGCCACTGCAGAGGTTCCAACTACTCAGTCTATGCATGTTGATGATGTTTGGGATACAATTCTATTTGCCGCGTTAGGCCTGGATCGGATTGATGCGTTAGTCTTTGAGCCTGATTCGGTGCTTGCTTCAGAGTCCTTCGCTTTCGTTTGGGACCATGATTGATGTCACGATGTTCGAGGATGATCGGACAGTTGATCCATCTGATGGGATATTATCTTTAGAGCCGTCATATGTTGATGTTGTGTGGCAGGAATTCTGCAAAGCACATGAGAGGCGGCAACTCGACATTTTTTGCATGATTATCTGCCCCGAGCTCTCGACATACCCTCCGGTGATCGTCCTGTTGATGCTTCAACACTTCAAAACTCAAGGATGAGTTTTATCAAATCGGGGGCGATTGATGCGGAGTGAGACTCATGATGGGCGCGGAGCGAGACTCGTGACATCAGACATTGATTGGTGTCGTTCAATGGTGATATTTGATTAGAGTCACATTCGAGTCAATTTTATTTTTTTATGTATTTTGACTTTTATTTGAGTCTAGCTTTAGAGTCAAAAAGAAAAAAATGTGTTATATTTATTTGGGCTATGCTATTGTTATTGTGCCTCATAAGTGGGCCTAAGTAATAGTTTTTTTTTAAGGGGCAAAAGGGTCCAAGTCACATGTAATTTTTCTTATAAATAGGGAGCCCCTTCTCTTCTATCAGGCATAGATAAATGAATGAAAGCAAATTTTCCTTTGTGAGGTGCGATGCCTTGCTGTGTCTCTGAGAGGGAGGCCGGGGTGAGAGGCCCCAAGGGAGAGGACGTGAGATTCGAGCGTCAAGCCTCACCGCTCCCAACCCCAATATCCAGATCCACCTCCCACCACCGTTGTCCACCGTCGTCAGCCGCAACACGATCATCCTGGCCTTCTCCCTTCACCCTCTCCGCATACCCAGCCACTACCCACCCCCTCCCCGCTGCAATCCTACCCCTTCCATCACTGTCTACAACACTGCCCTCTTCTCTCTCTCGTTTCTGGCTCACCCCACCCACTCACCCTGTTGTCGCCGTTTCCAGCCTTGGGGGCCGGAGCCCCAGACTGGTCACCACTGCAGCTTGCGCAGGTAGCCTCCCGATGCATCCACCCTGTCGGTTGCTCGCCCCACCGCTCGGAACCCGCTTTCACCACTAACCGCGCAACCCTGGGCCCCTCACAGCTGCGACGCCACTGCCACTCCACCACAGCACCACCCTAGAGCCTGTTGGCCGCCGAGCAACCATGTCCCCATTGGCCGCCCTTCCACTACCCCGACAGTAGGCACCCCACCCCGCCGGCCATCCCTCCCACGTCTCTCTCCCCTCAGCCTTGTATAGAGTCCCCCATCCCTCCCTCTCGCCTTTCAGCTACCTGATAGGAACAACGTGACCCACGTCGATCCCCCCATTCTTCTCTCTCTCTCTCTCTCTCTCTCTCTAGTTACGACAGGGTCAAAAAAACAAAAAATTACATCTTCAAAAAAAAGGAGAGGAGAGAACATAAAAGAGGGAAAAAATAACAAAAGAATATTTTTTGAGAAAAAAAGAACAAAAATGGGGAAAATAGAAAAAAAGAGAAAACATCACGGTCCTTGTAATTGTCCCGCATCATATCAGGCTCATGAGTTTAGGCATGCAGCACATCTCTTCTACATAATTTCTAACCATCTGATCAATATATATAGTGTTTCGGATCCTAGTTATCGGTGTTTGGTTTGGATTTGGGTACTCATTATTAGTTAGTCGGGTTACAGGGCCCAGTTGGAGGCTTAAATGATGGATTTTGACAATCAAACTTGGGGCTCTACAGCTTGCAGAAATCAAACCTGTGGAACTCTGAGTGACAATTCTGTTGTGTGACCGTAAGGGTGATTTCGATATCGATGTGTGATGTTGTGGCCATTTTAGTGGAAGGTATGTAAGAGGTGGAAAGGGTTTAGGGTTGGCTGTCGTGTTTAAGGTGAACATGACCAGTTGACCTGTTGCATTTGAGAATTTGCTGTTTGGAATAACATCTGGTCATATATATATGGTGTGTATGTTTGTATGTGTTCCCTCAGGGGTGGGAGAGTTGGATAAGCACTTTGTGCGCAACGGTGAGGTCATGGTATCAATTCTCGTCTGCCGAGCCCATTGTCCAAGAGATGTTTGGCCTGCCCATGGCTAGAGCTACCAGTGATTTAGGCTTGATCTTGGGTGGGTGGATTTACTTTTGGTATTCATATACGTTCAATCTTCAATTTTTTTATCTACAAAGTTAAATCTTTTTCAAGGTAGGCGGGTGGGTGGGGGATTTATAGTCCTCTGGGGCTGGGAGAGTTTGATAAGCACTTTGTGGGCAACAATGAGGTTATGGTATCAATTCTCATCAGCCGAGGGGGGGGGGGGATTGTCCAAGAGGTGTTTCGGCTTGCCCGCGGCTGGGCTACTAGTGATTTAGGCTTGATCTTGTGTGGGTGGATTTACTTTTGGTATTCATATATATTCAATCTTCGATTTTCGATATACTCAGTTAAATCTTCTTCAATACTTTAACTACAAATTAAAAATCGTCCATGAGAAATATATATGAATGATATTGTTCCAATGTTTTTATTCCTCGGATGCATGAAAAATAAACAGAGAAACTATATGATTTTTCATCCATAAGTAGTTTACTAATAGTAGAGAAGATTTAACGGTGTCGATCAAAAATTGGAAGTTGAGTCATGATTTTGAAGTAGGTGGCCCCGTTCTTAAATATATATATATATATATTTATGTATATATATACATAAATGTGTATATATATATAGTCCGCTGCCCTGGTTTGGTCCGCTGGCACCGGACTGTAACAGGAACCATCCGAATTTGATTAGATGGTTCTTGTACAAAAAAGAAAGAATTAAACCTAACAAACTCCAGAACACAGGCGTGTTCTGCACGAGCATGTGGGGCCTCTGCACAGAACACAAAAGGCAACAAGATTTGGTGTTGGAATTCAGAATATAGCAGGGCTGTTCCATAAATTGTGGTGGATCTGTGAAGAAGGTACGAAATTTCTTCCAAGGGGGATCTTTCAAAGTGATGAAGGACATTCTGTTAAAATGGTTGCTTGTCAGTTAAGGAGGCTGCATTCAACTTCGTGAATTTGCTTTTGTAATTGCTGGTGGAAGGGGATAGGTTGGGAACTGTTCCATTTGTGTCAGCATAGTGGGCCTGTTATCTAAGTTGTAATTGCGTTGTTTTTTGAGTTGAGAGTGTCTGCAATAAGTAAGGAACCTCTTCCCTGCCTTAGTTATCGTCCATGGGAGTTTCTATGTTGCAAATTGGGTTGGTAAAGCTAAACATGTCTCCCCATTAGCATAGGATACTACTCAGAGTATCAATTTTTTGATGGGAGCTTCTTTCATCGTGCTTGATGAATTTGTTAGCACTATTACTTATCCCAATTAGGGGTGTCAATGGATCAATGGGATCCGAAAACCCTATCCTGATCCGAAATTATTTTCGAATTCAGATCAGACTTTTGATCTGAGATATGTAGACTTTGTGGGGTAGGAGATTTCTGATCCGAAATCACCGATTTCGGATTGGATCTCGGGGCACCATAGGAAGCCGCATTTCGGGACAACCTCTCCAGTTCCCCCCCTCCCAATCCCATTCTCTTCTCAGAACCCCTCTCTGTCTCTAGACGCTAGGGTTCCTACGGCGTTCCTCCTCAGCGATCTTGATGATGGCCACCCATGACGGCAATCTCAGCCACGGCAACGTCGGTATGCTCTCTCCCCCCCAAACCCCCTCAATGCCTTCTCTCTACTCTTGTTCTCCGATCTCGCTCTCACTCTCTCTTGCCTTCTCTCATCTCTCTCTAGCGGGTGCGGGTATGGTGCCGTGCCTGCACTAGAGGGGGAACCCCCCTCCGGCACCCCTCTATCTCTCTCGATGCCAATGCCGGAGGGGAAACCCCCCTTTGGCACCCTCTCTCTCTAGGGTTCATACGTTTACGTTTCTCTTCCCTCTGGCACCCTCTCTCTCTGGTGTTCATATGTCTAAGGTGTTGTTCCTCGTGGATAATACATCTCTGATCTTTATCAGAAGATATTAACAACACTGTGGCTAGGCCCTTGTTCCAGGCTTCCAACTGGGCGATCAAAATGGATGGCTGGATCTGATGCTCACCCAAAAAAGCTCAGCCCATCTGGAAAGGGGCCAAAGCACTTATGCATGAAACACCCTGTGTGTGGCACATTAGGCACCATATAACCACACCCATGTTGAATCGTCACATTTTCTTCACATCACATTTTGTTATCACTTAAGTGTGTCCTTGTATCAGTCAGAGCTGAACTAGAGTTTGTCTGGATACTGTTTGGGTAACAGTTCTTTGTATAATTGTGACTATCTCAAAGTTAGTGAACTTTTGGGTATGCGAACTTTTCATTTAGGCATGCAAATAGTATGATGCAGGTCGCCACGACCATGTGGTTCAAGTTGTGTTTGCTCCATGCTATTGTTACTATTGCATCTAGTCATTCAGAGACTGGTTTTACTTTGCAGCCTTGACATTCTTTCTGTTTGTGTGCACGTGTGTTGATTGACATGGGACCTATGGATTTGTTTATATACAGGACATAGGGGAGAGCCCAAATACAATATTTACATCTTCACCCTACTTCTGTTGCCTTCTACTTTATTCCCTTTTCATTTTTAAATTCACTTTTGTTGTTTCATTGTTCCACATTGCAGATGAGAGATTATCTTGTGATTTTCAATTTTGAGTTCATATTCTTGTGGTATCCATAAAAGTTTATCTCCATCCATTGCTACTCTGTGTATACCCACATTTTATGTACATGTATCTACTTTCACATGTGACTTTCCATAGATTCAAAATAGGGAAATTATCTTTATACCTTTGAAATCTTTCAAAATTATCCCTATACCCTCACCTTTATCATATTTATCGTAAAGGACGTACCTAGTGCACGAGGCTCCCGCCAGCGCTGGGTCTAGGGATGGATGATGTATGCAGCATTACCCCGAAAAATTGAGAGGCTGTTTCTTGATTTGAACCCGTGACCTCTAGATCACTCGAGGGGTAACCTTACCGTCCTAGGTCTGCCCTCACCTTTATAATATTTATCATATTTGTCGTTATACCCCTAAACTATTCAAGATGGGCACACCATGCACCCACCGTCATGGGTGTCTCACGGTAATTTACTCAGGTGAGTTAATAGGGGTGAAATGACTAATCTACCCCTAGTTGACTCTCTTGTTAAAACTCTCTCTCTCTCTCTCTCTCTCTCGGCGGTGGTTGGCTGGAGGTCAGGGGGTGTGGTTGGCCGGGCTCCCTCGCAGCAGAGCCGGCTGCACTTCCATCTCCAGCCACTTGGAAGACTTCTGCGCTGCTAGCCTCTGCAACTCTGCCTGCTCCGGCCCAGCTGAGTGCAGATCCGGCCTCCATCAATGCAGCCGCGGCACCTGCAGCCCCCACTTCAGGCGTGTCCCCATCGGCAGCTGCCCGGAAGACTGCTGCGACACCCGCGGCATCTTCTGCACCGGCACCTGCAGTGGTTCTGCCTGCTCCGGCCTCTCTGGGTGCAGATCCAGCCCCCTTCTCTGCAGCCCCGGTGCCTACATCCTGCACTTCAGGTGCGCTAGCCCCGACCCTCCAGTCCCCCCTCCTGCAGCTGACGCTCCTGTAGCATTGGCCTCCCCGACAGGCTCAGCCTCGCCTTTGCATGCCACCGACGTCTCTTCGTCCCGGCCTGCATCGGCTTCGGATCTGGCCGCAGCAACGGTTCCGGCGGGTACTGCTTCTGCAACTGATCGTGGGAAGCGGCCCCTCGCCGCTGGTCCGACCCCTGCAGGCACCGGGTTGCCTCCGGCTCAGCTGGCCCCTCATCGACAGATGTCCTCGCTGCTGCTGTCATGGTGAAGACAGAGCCCCCCCTCTCTCCCCACACACCTTTCTCTCTCTCTCTGCATCTGCCAGGGGTGCCGGCACCAGAGGGGGAGACCCCACCGGCACCCTCTCCCCTTCCCTGCGCTCTTTCTCTCTCACTTTGTCCTCTCTCTCTCCCCCACACCACTCTCTCTCTCTCTCTGTCTCCATCCATCTCTGCAACGGCCAAGGGTGCCGGCCCCCTCTGACGCCCTCCCCCCTCCCTTGTGCTCTCTCTCACCCCCCCTCACCACTCTCTCTCTTTTTGTCTTGGGGACATGGGTGACGGGCGCGCCCATGCCTCCCCACACCCACCCCATCAACCAGCAGGCCGCCGTCTGGGTCGCCTTCTCCGATCCCACCTTGAGCCCCTCGTGCCGCCTCCAGCTCTGCCGGGAGATGTCGCTGCCACTACTGCAGCTCTCTCGCTCTCTCACTTCCGTCCTCTCTCTCCCCCAACACCACTCTCTCTCTCTCTCACTCACTCTCTCTCTCTCTCTCTCTCTCTCTCTCTCTCTTTCTCTGGGACGTGGGTGATGGCCACATTCATGCCCCCACACACCCACCCCGTCAACCAGCAGGCCGCCGCTTGGGTCACCTCCTCCAATCCCGCCTGAAGCCCCTGGTGCCGCCGCCCGCCTTGTTGGGAGATGTCGCTGGCACCGGAGAGGGCAACGGCTGCCCATTCTCTCTCTCTCTCTCTCTCTCTCTCTCTCTATATATATATATATATATATATATATATATATATATATCCTTTTAATAAAAATTGGGGCAAAATGGTAAACTCACATGAGTGAGTTACCGTCGTCTGCATTGGATTTAACTCTAGGGGCATTGTAGCTATGGTTAAGAGATTTGAGGGGTATTGTGGTAAATATGATAAAGGTGGGGGGTATAAGGGTAATTTCCAAAGATTTCAGGGGGTATAATAGCAATTTTTCCATTCAAAAATCAAACACAAGATGCAACAAGGCAAAAACATTTGCTTGATAGATATCAATTGAATCATCATATGAATTTGTTTTATATCTGTTCTTTTCTCCCTTTTAACTTTTTTGGTCTGTCAATCTATTTGAATGCTTCCCAATTGATTACATTGTGCATTTAGTCAGGCCTTGAATTAGTTAGGTTTTCAGTTGGCTAGGTTGCAGAAGCAGAAAGGCAACTCATATTTTGCAATAACTTGAAATTGCCTTACTCCCATTACTCATGATTTGAGCCTATCAGAGTATTACTTGCTTGGCTTATTCTGCATCAGATAAATTCATTTACTTTGCCCCACTCATGTGGGTCTAACCTTGCATTCTACATGCTACTGTAAGTCTGCATGCCATTTACATCATCATCATCAGAGCCTTATCCCATTATTTTGGGTCACCTACATGAATCCTGTTCCGCAAAGAATTCTACATGCTGCTATAAGTCGGCATGCCATTTACATACAATATACAAATTGTTGTTTCCTTTGGAATGCAAATCAGTATGCTTATCCATGTTTGTAGAAATATTCTCGATTGTTAGGCATAATCATGCAATCACTTCTGAGTGATAACCATTATGATCTATAAGCTTTTCTTGGATGTATAGAAGAATTAAATAGCTCAAGGAATAATGGTTTGAAAGGAAAAAAAGGTGCTCGACCAGATGGTGGGGACACCGGGCCCACTACTGGACCCACTACTCAGAGCCGACGCCGCACTGCCCCGACACCGAGCTTGTGGCTCGGAGATTCACTCGAAGACTCGACATCCTGAGTATTTTATTTATGTATTGAGTATTTGTGTGTATGTAAGTAAAATACATGTATTCCTACATGTATGTTTACTTTCGTCTTATTAGGTTAGTCATAGTCAATAAACATGTGTGTTTTGTGTATTTTATTTTCTTAAAACCCAAGAGTCAAAAGTTAGGTAGGTGAGTTTGTTTTATAAGGCTAAGGACATATATGCTATTTGTAAAAGATTGTGGGTGTGGTTGCTATAGCCTCCTCCTATATAAAGGAGGCTCATGTAATGGTTTAGACATGATGAATGCTATTGAAGTTCAACCTACGTGAGAGACATTTCTCTCTTTTGTTTTCCCTTCCCTCATTCTCTTTGTGAGTGTGAGAGTGTCGCCCGGTGTGAGACCGTCCGGCGTGAGGTCGAGCTGCGCGAGATAGCAAGTTATCCGTCCTGTTTGTATCTCGGAGTTGTCGTCGATCCATTTCCACGTCGCCGCCGCGTCAGATTTGGTATCAGAGCCCAACAACGGCGTCTCCGACGTCCCCGACGTCTCTCCTCTCTCTAGATTGTTAGAGTGAAAAAAAAAGGAAAAAATAGAGAAAAAGAGAAAAGGAAAAAGAATAGTTGAGTTTTATTTGTTGGTTGAGAGGAAGAAAAAAAATATAGAGAAAGAAAAAATAATAATAAAAAAAGAGAAAATCCTGCGTTCTTGCTCTCTCTCTCAGTTTCTTTCTCTCTCTCTCTCTCTATTTCTCTCTCAGTTACTCTCTCTCTGCTTCTATATCTATCTCTGTTAATCTCTCTCTCTCTCTCTCTCTCCCACGACTCACGCCAACCTTCTCCACCTCTGCCAACCGCCTGCACGTCGGTCACGCCACCAACCCCAGTCGCACACCCTCTCTCTCCCCCCCTCCCAGACCGGCGACCCCCCTCAATCACCTGCACAACTACCCTGACAGCCGCAGCGACCCCCCATCTCACTGCGCCAACCCCCGTCGCCGGCCATCTCACCAGAGCTACCACCGTCGTCCACCCCCCCCTCGCCTTCCCGCAGACACCCGGCCTCCTCGCCGCGGTAGCCGCCTCCGGCCAACCCTCCGCATCGCACGCCGCGAACCACCCCCCCCGGCTCCCACCTTCACCCAATCCAGCCACCACGGACGCCGCGGTGCACCCTCCGCGCTAACCTCCTCCCTCTCATCTCCCCGCAGCAAACACCCGAGCCAGCCGCTCACCTCCGCCGGCGTCCAGCACCTCACCTGCACGCCCGTGAACCGCCGTGCCAGTCCGCCTTCCGCGGCCCCCGACCAAGCCCTGCTTCGCCTCCCACGGCAGCCCCTGTGTTGCCCCCGCGGCGACCCCCCCCCCCGGCCCCTCACTTGCGGCACCACCCCCCTTGCACACGCCCCCGGCCGGACGCCCACCTTCCCTCACAGCTCCGGCCACCCACCCACGCTGCGATCACCTCCTCATAGCCACCCTCACCGGTCACCCCACGTCGTTGCCGTTGCCACTTCCGCGAACCATCGCCGGCCACCTTCTCTCCTTTGTGCGTTGAAGCCACCCAACGCGTTGAATCTTGGCCGCTCAAACTGCCGACGTATGTGGAAGCTGGCCCATCGCGTTGAAGACTTCTGTGTGGCATGTAGCGCCTTGTTCGTGACTCCACAGTGGTCACATTTGAACAAAAAAAAATAAAAGAGTTTGCAAAAGTCAAAAAAAGAGTAGATAAAGTTTGAAAACAAAAAAAGTGTTCGACAAAAAAAGGGGTTTGAAAAGTCAAAAAAAGTAGATTTGAAAAAAAAAGAGTTTGAAAGTTGAAAAAAAGTGTGTATATATAATATATATAGATGGGATATATATATATATATATATATATATTTATATTCGTTGATTAAAGTGTGGCACCCGAAGTCCACAACTCCGGCTCGACCAACGGCCGAGTTATCCGGTCGTCGACAGGCGATCCGTAGTTCACGGAGTTTGAGTGACTGTGAGTCTCCCTGCGCGGAGAAAGTATGAAATAATTCAACCCCTGCGTGGAAAAATTTTAAATTAAGCAGTTTTGTAATAATTGAAACCTCTCTGCATGGAGTGAATTTTTTTGTAACCGATCAAGCTTCATCGACGCCGTGCGGACACGCACGTCCCCGCTCGCCCTCGTCTCCGGTCGGAGTTAGACTTTTCAGTCTAGCTAGGTACGTGCTCCAATCATTTGCTCATTTAGTATCTTTTTCAATTGCCGCGCGATGAAGTGAGAGAGAGCCCGATCCATGCAGCCAGTCTCCTGAGTGCATCGATGTGGGCGGAAAGTGAGAGCTTGCTTGCACCTATCCTCAAAGCCCTAGACTGTCACATTAGGGCACCCTAATTAATCAGAAGGTAGTTCTACGACTACTTCGCCTACGGGCGAGCAACTTTTCCTGACCGATCCCTTCAAATTGACCCTTTACATATCAGCTGGGTCCACAACTTGCAAATTTTCGGTCTCAGGATTGCATCATCTAGGTCCAAGCTCGTGCATGCCACGTTGGTCTAGGAATTCATCAGGCCTTCTAGAACGCATGGAACAGGAAAGATATATGGCCGATCCTGACCTCATCGCCCAGTTTGAGGAAATGGATGCAATATTTGATGGCACACATGTCGAGTACATGCAGGTAGGAGACATTGTCGAGAGTTCTAGCCAGAAAAGATTGGGTGTAGTTCGCTGTATCTCAACACCCCAGGAGGACGATTGGCGTCGAACCTCCATCTTCCAAATCTACATCACGGTGAACTCTCGTCCCTGCAAGGTAATCTTTGACAAT
This sequence comes from Amorphophallus konjac, assembly GCA_022559845.1. NCBI lineage: Eukaryota > Viridiplantae > Streptophyta > Magnoliopsida > Alismatales > Araceae > Amorphophallus > Amorphophallus konjac. The sequence goes on along the minus strand of CM040121.1, from coordinate 556,528,566 downwards.
AGGAGCTGTATCAATGCAGTCTCTTCAGACTTTGTCTCCCGTTTAGGTCTACCTACGCACCCTCATCTACGGCCATACAACGTGGCTTGGGTCGATGACACTTCTATCCCAGTCACCACCACACGTGTCATTCCCATCCAATTCCAATCCTACCAAGGACAAATCTTATGTGACGTAATGCCTATGAAGGCCGGGAGCGTCATCTTAAGACGACCATGGATCTATGACGTAGACCTCTCTACATTTGGTCGGTCCCATCAGTGTTCCTTCTCCCACAATGGGAGGACGATTCAGTTATACCCGACACCCCCAAAGGTGACCTCGGGTAAAAGTTCCACCTCCACTCCCACTGGAACTCCTGAAATTTAGGAGAATCACTAAACTCCTACTGAAGGAAAACCTCCCCTTCCCTCTTCTCCTGCATCTATCACACCCGTCTCTAAGGCCCCTAAGGTTGGTCATGACCTAGTTAGGCGCCTTGACTCCATAAATGTCGGTGAGCTAACAGAGAGGTTGCTGAGGGTGCCCCTGTTTTGGCTGTTGACGTCACCATCACACCGAGTCCTGAGTCTCAATCCCAACTGAAGTCCCGGTAATACTGCAGGACTTCCAAGGCATCGTCCCCGAGGACTTGCCTTCTCGACTCCCTCCCATGCGTGATGTACAACACGTTATTGAGCTTTCCCCCGGGTCCACCCTACCCAACCTTCCCCTTGAGTCTAGAATGCCCAAGTCAGCCGAAGAGTTTGCACAGCACGTCAGGAGTCTGCATGACTCAGCTGATTCGCATAGGCGTCATCATAAATTTCAAGAAGGTGACTTGGTTATGGTACGGGTCCGGCCCGAACGACTCCCCTCGGGATCCGTTAAAAAGTTACAAGCCCGTAGTGATGGTCCCTTCCCAATCCTGTGGAAGATTGGCACCAATGCCTATGTTGTGGACTTACCTCCCGAATATGGGATTAGCTCTACATTTAATGTGGCAGACCTAGTGGCCTACAAGGAACCCACGGCGATTCCTAGTGACTCTTTCGAGCCTTCTCCTCCCATTGAGAGTGAGCCCACCCCTGTGCGTCCTACAGCCTCGAGAGCACCGCGCGAGTAAATTGAGAGGATACTGGATGAGCAGGTGACCACTACACGGAGCAGGGTGTACCGGCGTTACTTTGTCCTTTGGCGGGACCGTCCACCATCAGATGATTCCTGGATTCAGCCGGGAAGACCTCCAGCGCCTCGATCCAGATCTGCTGGAGCACTACCATAGCAGTGTCCCCCCTTACTCGACGGAGTCGAGTTCCAGTCACCCCGGGAGGGTTGGTGGGGACACCGGGCCCACTACCGGACCCACTACTCAGAGCCGACACCGCACTACCCCGACACCGAGCTTGTGGCTCGGAGATTCACTCGAAGACTCGACATCCTGAGTATTTTATTTATATATTGAGTATTTGTGTGTATGTAAGTAAAATACATGTATTCCTACATGTATGTTTACTTTCGTCTTATTAGGTTAGTCATAGTCAATAAACATGTGTGTTTTGTGTATTTTATTTTCTTAAAACCCAAGAGTCAAAAGTTAGGTAGGTGAGCTTGTTTTATAAGGCTAAGGACATATATGCTATTTGTAAAAGATTGTGAGTGTGGTTGCTATAACCTCCTTCTATATAAAGGAGGCTCATGTAATGGTTTAGACATGATGAATGCTATTGAAGTTCAACCTACGTGAGAGACATTTCTCTCTTGTGTTTTCCCTTCCCTCATTCTCTTTGTGAGTGTGAGTGTGTCGCCCGGTGTGAGGCCGTCCGGCGTGAGGCCGAGCTGCGCGAGGTAGCAAGTTATCTGTCCTGTTCGTGTCTCGGAGTTGCCATCGATCCATTTTCACGTCGCCGCCGCGTCTCCCGACACCGAGCTTGTGGCTTGGAGATTCACTCGAAGACTCGGCATCCTGAGTATTTTATTTATGTATTGAGTATTTGTGTGTATGTAAGTAAAATACATGTATTCCTACATGTATGTTTACTTTCGTCTTATTAGGTTAGTCATAGTCAATAAACATGTGTGTTTTGTATATTTTATTTTCTTAAAACCCAAGAGTCAAAAGTTAGGTAGGTGAGTTTGTTTTATAAGGCTAAGGACATATATGCTATTTGTAAAAGATTGTGGGTGTGGTTGCTATAGCCTCCTATATAAAGGAGGCTCATGTAATGGTTTAGACATGATGAATGCTATTGAAGTTCAACCCACGTGAGAGACATTTCTCTCTTGTGTTTTCCCTTCCCTCATTCTCTTTGTGAATGTGAGTGTGTCGCCCGGTGTGAGACCGTCCGGCGTGAGGTCGAGCTGCGCGAGGTAGCAAGTTATCCGTCCTGTTCGTGTCTCGGAGTTGCCGTCGATCCATTTCCACGTCGCCGCCGCGTCACCAGAGGAGAACCCTATGTATCTAAATTTCTGAGCCCCTTCTGAATAAAATATACTTTCTTCTTATTGCTTGCATTTATCTGCTAAATTTCTGATTTAGTTTTTTCCAAATGTTAGGTGGTTGTGCTATCAATATGTAGAATTGTACACTTTTTTGAGCATTGCATTCTGGTTTTTCTTCCAGCTACTAGGATGAACTGATAACGAGATAAAAAACTACTGGAACACTCAAATTAAGAGATGCCAACGGGCTGGTTTGCCTCTTTACCCTCCCAACATATGTTTCCAACCATTGAATGAGAATCAGAGTCAGAACGGCAATGAATTCTGTGTTGGTGACAAATGGAATAATGAACACTTGCAGCTAAGTGGTTATGATACTCCTGATGTTCTATTTGACAATTTTAAGGCTAACCAGGGTTTATCCTTCATGTCACCATTTCCTGTAAGTAGCATACTGAATCAGGGATTTGGATCACAAAATTATGCCTCCAACACTGGACTATTTTAAGCAGCTTCCTGGGCCAGAACCCGACAAGCCTTTGAGCAGTTCCAATCTTTGGAAAGGATACATTGGCCTTTGGGCATAGGCTTTCCCTATGATCCTGATCCTGGCAGCAAAGACCTGGCACCTTTGGCGGATCCGGCATCCGGTAGCCATACCCTCACAAATGGCAACTTCTCGATGTCTCAGACCCTTCCCGGGGCTGCGAAGTTATAGCTCTCCCTTCACTCCAATATCCTGAAACTGATCTCAGCAGTTGGCTTGAGGGCCCACCTATGCCACCTCCTGAGGCAGTAGATGCATATGTTGAATCTCCATTGACAGTATCAATTCAATCTGACTGCAGTTCTCCTGCATAATGGTTTATGGTGAAGGCGGTTTATAAAAGCTTTGGCTTGCTAAAACACTTGTGTGCTTTATATGTTTGATACATCTTTTGTGCAAATGTTTCATGTATTGACTTTAGAAACTTACTGCAATAAGGCGATCAAAGCTAATGAATCAGCCATTTTTGTAGTACTCTCTTAATGAGATGTGTGCATTGAGCAAACAGAAGTACATAGTTAATAGTGAAATTCCCTTGAAACATGATTTGTATTCTAAGGAAATTGTACTGTTCATATGTTGGAATGGTTTATTCTTCACTAAGATAGTGTAATTCCAGTCATGCTCAGAGTTAGGCTTGTCGTATGAAGTCTTTTTTCATTATTATCTATCTTGACTTCATTTAAACGAATCTTGTTGTGATGGTTGTATGGTAATTTTTGCACAGAAAAAATATGGACATCATGTATCATACCACGCTTCATCAAGAAATGCAATTATTCCTCCAGGTTTCTGCGAGGAGAGATGAAGAGTTAGTAACTACAGTTTACTCATTCCTAAAAAATCTCTCTTAAAATTTATATTAAAAGTTTATTGTTGGGTTATTTGCAAATGCCTTTTCTATGAGATCCAGCACGTCCTAGTTATCCACAAACTCAACGTAACTCCAATTGATTTCTTCTCTTGTGTATTCCTCTTGCTCCATTTTAAAAACATGCTGCAAATGCACATGATTGAAGATTAGTGAAGAAGGTGACAAGTTCATGCATTAAAATACCAGCATTGGTGTTTGTGTTTACTGTTTACTATGTGGATCCGAAAACAGATACAAATTACCCCAAAATTTCTGGATTTAAGTGTAATGTTGTGTTTATTGTGTGGATTCCAAAAAGATCCATTGGACCCAAAAAAAAATCTGGATCCGAAATTGCAAATTCGGATCTCCCTGTCTCATTACCTATAAAAAATACATACATTAGGATTTTGGGTCAGGTCCGGACCCGAAGGTTTAATCTCGGAGTCGGTTCAGATCCGGATCCCAAATGCCATTTGAAAGATCCAACCTAGATCCAATCTGTTGACACCCGTAATCCCAATGACCTATTTGTCTTGTCATTTTACCACATGATAGACTTTTATATGTGAACTAACTGTCATATTTCTTGCTTCTTAATCATTTGATTGAAATTGTATTCTGACTATCAACTTACTGCCATGTATGTCATAGGAGTCCTAAATGTGAATCATATTGAAACTAATGTATACCTATTATGTGCTTCATCATGTAACAAGATTGCTTTCTACCTCAGTTTGTTGAACAGTACACCGCTAATACAAATAATTAATGTTTTTTGAGATTTTCAGGTATATGCAGTTGACATCTTCTATGGTGGCTCAAGGTCTATGGGCTGACACTGATGATTACCGCCTTATTGATGAGTAATACTCTTTCCTTCTGAATTTCTCTTGTTTTACATCCATGCTTTGTGATGTGAGACCTTTCGGCTACATGCAATGTGTGATGCCCTATTATGTCAATGAACGATATGCTTGTTGTTAGCTGGAGCCTGGAATATGAAAATCCAACGTTAAACTTTGGAACAATCAAATCCTAAATTTTGAAAATGATATTTCTATATGCTTCTGGAAATAATCCCGCTAGGTAAGTTTCATTTCATTTTTATATATTTTACCAATTAATAAAACCTAAAAAGAGGTGAAGGAATGCAGCAAGGTGTAGCATCTTTTTTTTTTATGACAGGGAACCTTGCAATGCTAGCAAACCCCGGGCTCACATCCCTCGAGGATTAAATGTGAGTTAGGTAAGCCCCCCCTCCCCCCCGGGGAGTCGAACTGGAGACCTCCCTACCATGAGGCAAGGTCCTTTACCATTCGACCCACTCGGGGTCCTCTAGGTGTAGCATCTTTACTGATTTATGGATTAGGATTGATGATTGTTGCATGGTCTTGTTGCAATACCTGATTTCTCCTGTTATATGTCTGAATGTCTTATAAGTTGTTGGTTGTGTTTTTCCCATAGTTTTCAAACACAGAAGCAATGTGCACGGTGTAATGGTTTTTCTATCTACCCAGGATAAAGAAATAAGTAGGTTCCATGTCAAGCTATTATTGGGATGTATTATGTTTGCTGTTCACGGCAAGTATGCAGATTTAAGTGTAAATGCACTTAAACCCCATGAATTTCTCAGGAAAACTCTATTGTTCCCCTCAGGTTTCTAATTGGTTAGTCATATTGCAATCAAGCCAGTTTTTTTATACGACTGAGACTTCCATTTTTGTGGACCTAAGCTTATATCCTCATACGAGTCCTTATGTCTTCTCTAATTCCGAGTGAAAACCTCAATCAACTTCATTATTCCATCCCCTTGAACTTAATTTACATGCAGGGAGAGTCCCCTTGTTCAGCATGTCTGCATACTCCCCTTTCCCATCCATTTGTGCTTCCATGGATGTTGATCCTCTATACTTCAGGGAGTGACACCCGAGGCCACTCATTTACTCTCCCACTAAAGTTTGACCTGCGACCTTAGGGAGCAAAAGCCGAGTTGCCTGTCAACTGCTACAAGAGACAAGCCCGGCATCAGAACCTTTGCCAGATGTTTAACCTTTGCAAAGGAAACCTCTTAAGCTTGCCAAGGACAATTTACTCAATGTTTTGGAAAGCCCTGTGTTGCGGGTTGCACTTTACAGATCCAGAATTTGATCCCAAGTTTCCAAACTTTGACACCCAATTTCATGCACCTTGGCTTCCTTTGGGGCATTCCACTCCTATCATGGGTTGCTTCCTACTTTCTACTGATCTGTGCTTGAAAATTCTAGTGCATCCGAGGCTTACTACGCTCCTCAAGGTCTGCTTTCATGGGGGGTGGGAAGAGAAGGGGGCATTTAATGGATTAGAACATCTGTTATAAGTTAAAGATCTGGCTATCTGTGATTTTGATGCAAGGCAAATAGCAATAAATTGGCTCGAATGGCATAACTGGTGTAAACATGGGCGTGAAGATCGGAGGAAATTGCGCACCCTTCAGTAAAACGGCATAACTTTCTATAGGAGTTTCAGAATGACTATTATGACCTATCTATGGAATCGTCCTTCATAGCCCGTTGATCTTGGGTCCACAACACCACTATTTTGCCCTCAAATTCTGCTGTTTTCCCCTCAGTGAAGGTGGTCAAAGTTTTATTTTGCTGTTTTAGGAAAGTCTTAATATAGTCCATTCTCCTAGTTGGAGAAGGATTCTGGAGTCTCGTTAGTCATGGAATTTGCTTAGAATTTCTTCTTCTACCAGTCTACGAGTAAAAAGCCCTATTTCTATTTTTGGTATTTTGTCTCCATATGTAAGGGATTGAGGATGTACATGAATTGGATTCAGAGTGCGCTTTTAACTTCCTCTCCACTGAGACTTCCTGTCCTTGGTGTATGTATTGTTGTTTTTCAACTTCTCTCTCACTTCTGAACCTTAGGTGCCACTGGTGGCAGCTGCTTCAGATTTCGATTCTTAACTCTGCCAGCATTTGACTCTGTCAAAGTCCTTCACTACAATAGTTGGTATAAGTTTGGGAGACCTGCAGGGTTAGAAACAGAATAGCCGTGACAGAGTATAAACAAGGGTTTTTTGCATATATACCCCTATTAAATCATTAATTGCACAAGAAACCATCCTGCGTTTGCATTTACTTGTATACCCTAGTTAAATGAATATATAATCATGGAGAGCCCCTGCCATAACCGTCCATCAAGACACTGTGACAGAGGTTACGGTAGGGTTCTCCATGTCAATATATTTGTTTAACAAGGGTACACAAGCAAATATAAATCTAACATCCAGGTTCCATGCGACAATATATTTGTCTAACAAGGGTATACAACTAAATTAAATATAGGATGTATTTTTTGTGCAATTAATAATTTAACAGGGATATGCATGCAAAAAAAACCTTCATTTAACCAGAGGTTTGGTGAATGCCTACTTATGGGAACGTTAGCCACTGTGACGGACTGTTACGGAGAGGTCATACATGCAAATATTTTCGTCTAACAAGGGTATACCAGCAAATGGAGGATGGAGTTTCGTGCAAATACACTTTTAACAGGGGTATATATGCAAAAAACCATGTAAACAACTCAATGAAGTGAATGAACAAGGCAGAAGCATAAGCTGGGAACCATTATACAACAGTCAGTACATAAGAATTAGAGTTCATAACCAAAAATAAATGTGTGCGTATCTCAAAACAAAAGGGTGCACTTCTGTGCTGCATTGTTGTGAAGACACCTTGCATATGCCTTGGTTTGGGGACAATCTTCGTTATTACTGGAGTCTTCTCATTTTCATAATGTATTTTCACTTTATTTGAGTCCCGTTTTTACTTGTCGTAGGATTGTTATTTCTTTCTTTAGGAGTCCATTTGAGATTCTTATTTCTTATGTTAGTATTCCAATTAGGATTATGATAGGATTTTAGTGAGTCCTATTCCTATTCTTATTAGCAATCTTATTTTAATATTCCAATTTGGATTTATATAGGAGTTTAGTTGAGTCTTATTCCTATTCTTATTTGTACGTTTGGGTCTTGCGTCTATAAATATGGCTGTATTCTTTCTTTCACTCGTGGAGTAACAGTGACATTGTCTGAGCCTCCATGAGGGTGTCCTAATTGCTTCGAGAGGTAGAGGGCGAGGGGCCCATATGTCTGCATTGCCACTACCATCTTTTCTTTCTCGTTCCTTCCTTTTTGCTTCTTCCTATGCAAAAACCGGCTACTGCCGCCATCCCAACGCCATCTATTCTTCTCTGTCCTTTTCTCTGTTTTGTCATCATCGCCCCTTCCTCCTTTCTTTCCCTGTGCAAATCAACCAACACACCCCGCAACCACAGAACCACCACAAGCAGCCTCATTGTAGCACCCCCCTACAGCAGCACACCTCCACAGAGTCAACATGTCATTTAGCATTCTCATCTTGTTGATGAGTGAAGACTTATTTTTAATATCTGTCCCGCATCACATTGTTGTCTGCAATCTGGGGAGAAGTCTGAATTAACTGCTATGCTGATTTGCCTCTAGAAGTTCCTGGTGATGATGCCCCAATTTCTGGCGCTCGAAACAAAAGCAAGAGTGGAAGTGAGTTCATGTTTAACCCATGTATGGTTGGCTACTTCACTACCCCTCTCACCTCACTGCAATATATATTGCAAAATGGTAAAAGCAAGAGGCAATAATAATAAGCAAAGTGGTCATCATGAAGAAAAAAGGAACGATAAAGATCCCTCTTAAGAATGAAGGTGTTTCCTAGACATGGCAAACTTACAACTTGTGGTTACAATCTTAAGGGTGAGGTGAGAAAGGTGACTAATCAGATCATGGTCTTTAACTATTTTGTTGTCCTCAGACTTACCAAATGGGCACAAGAGTGAAGACGCTTCTCGCTGACCTACCGATATTTGATGCATAAAAGCCCGAGTCTTAGACTCTAATTCCTACAGTTACAAAAAGACAATCCTAGGCCCTAATTGTGACTCATATGGTTGTAATGTGTATTAGTTGGTTCCTCAACCTCTAAGGAGTAGGGACTTGCACCTATAACTAGTGCTCAATGCCTCTTCACCAAAATCTAAATCTTTGAATACAAAAAACCACACATTTGCATACTTGGCCACCCAAAAAGTAGAAAATCTTGATTCTTGGGAGAGCTAAAGAAGGATTCTGCACTGGAGGCTGCAGGATATGCCCAATTTGGAGCTAGTATAGAGCTTCCGATCGAGTCTTTGAAACCTCATCTCTAGAGGTAGAATGATGCGGAGCGAGACTCACAACGTCGGACAATGGGCGCGATTGGTACATGGACGACGATCGGAGTCGTAGTCGAGTCGTATTTATTTTATTATGCAATTTGATTTTATTTGTATCAGGTTTTAGAGTTGAAAAAAAAGTTTGTTATCCTATTTTGGGCTTTCTTCTTCTATTAGGTTGGAAGTCTAATGGGCCGCATGTTTGGGTCTCTTAGTGGGGACACCGGTTTGGCCCAGAGGATCAACCCGATGTGAACGACCCAGTGCCGTTGAGATGCAGACCCGGTCACTCTCTGGTTGGGAGAAGATCTCCACTATTAGGATGTATTAGTATTTGTGCTATCATTAGTGTATTTTTATTTTTTTTCATGTTGTATTTTTCTTTCTTTCTTTATTATGACTATAGGTTAGGTCTCCTAGAGGTGTAGGATTTTTTGTATTTTCTAGGGAGATAGAAATTTGTTTTCTATTTCTTAGGAAGGGGAAGATCTCTTGTATTCCCTAGATGGACTCCCCTCCCAAGGAGCCTTAAGCCCTTAAATCTTCCTTTCCCCCACCTTTTAAAATGACTTGTATTCTCCCATTTTGGAGGTAATGCTTGATGAATAGAAAAAGAAGAGTTTTCTTCCTTCTAGCTGAGAGAGTTGTACTCCGAGAGGGAGTTGGGCGAGAGGCCCCCCAGTTACCCATTTTCGACCCCTTTCTCTTCCCCCACCACACTTCCCTTCCTCCTCACTCCTCTGCCTTTCCATCGTGAGATCCACCGAACCCTACCCACCAAGGCCCTACGCCTCATCCCTCCGCATCTCCCCGTTCCCCTTCTAAACCCTAGCTGCCCTCTCCCCCTACCCGCCACCTTCTTCTTCCTCCACCGTCACCCTCTTCCATGGATGGCAGTTTCGGCTGAAACGTTTCAGTTTCGGACTGAAACGATATGAAACTACTCGGCCAAAATCGAGATGAAATCAAAACCCTGCAGTTTGGCAAAAAAATAATAATTTATTTGATTTCGGACCGAAACTGAAATCGAAACCGAAATGGTTTCGGTTTTGGCATTGGCCGAAATCGACATCGAAACCGACATTGCCATCTATGTCTTCTTCCCCTCGCTAAACCCTAAATCCCATCACCGCCCTTGTCACCTCTCTTCCTCTCTCTCTCTCTTCCGACCCACGAGCACCCCGACCTTGCCGTCAAACTATTGCCACTATCTCCCCTTCCGCATGTATCTCTCATTTGCTGCTGCAAGGAAGGTCGCTGCCGCTGCCGCCTCTTCTTCCCATCTCTTTCACCGCAGCCGCAATGGAGAGCCGTCTTCGGCCCTGCCTGCCTGCCCTCCCTCTCGGTTTGCAGAAGCAAGAGGACGGCGTTCCCGCCGCCGATCACACACCCGTTACCAGCCCTCTCCCCCCCCCTTCGCGCCAGCCTCCCGCTCCTCCACTGCCCACTGCGAGCACGGATGGCGACCCCGTGAGCTCCCTTGACCAGCCACCACCCTCACACTGCTCGTGCTTTAAGTCTGCCGCCCTTGTACAATCATTGGCCTTCGCTCCCACCCACAACTGCAATGAGAAAACCACTAGTAGGGCCAACCTTGTGGGTCCACCGCCAGGACACCGCCATGTCGCCGCCATCTGTCAATGTGCCATCACAGCCCTGCCCCTCCACACTCCCTTCCCCCATCTCTGTCTTTCTCTCCCTGATCACAAGATTGCTTGCACCACTAGCAACACTACACCACCGCCACAGCACCGTCGTCATCCACCGGGCATGTTGTTGTTAGTCCGCAAGCTCACCCTCGTCACAGCGGGATCTCCAGCATCGGCCGGTCTCCGCCAAGTAGACTGTGCCAGCGTGGCTTAATTTTCTACTGTATTTTTATTTTTATATTCTTGTGCAATGTAAACCCCGGCTCTTCCTTCTCTGGATCTCACTTGATCCCCCCCAATCAGCTCTATTTGTGAGTCAACGTCATTCGCTAGTATGCACTCGTGAAGCATGCCACCAAACGGAAGTGCTATGTGAGCCAACTTCAGCAATAGAAAGTGAGTGAGAGTCTATTTTTTCACCCTAATCTAGTGGTAGCTCTTCAACTACCCACAATCCCCCGCTTCCTTCTTGAAGGGACAAGTCACCCTCTCCTCGCCTAATCACCGTTCACGAAATCGGAAAGCTCGAGGGAATTTGTTTATTTGCTTGTTGACAACCTCTTGTCTTTTGATGCGTGATCACTCCACACCCATTTAGGCCCATTATTTCCATTTAGGGTCCCAAAGAGTCCGTCCCTCTCCACCTCTTCTAGGGTCATTTGAGTGCTTATGTAATTTTGGCTTTGTTCAGGGTCAATTTTGTTAGCGTACTTGGTCCCCTATAAAAGGTTCAATGCAACCCTAATTTTGTAAGGGTACTTGGCTTGTCTCTACAAGTTGAGGTCCGATATCTACTCATGTATAGTCCCATCATAGCCGAGTATTTCTCTTGGTCTGAGAGTTTCAAGCTAACATGGAAGATATAGAGAGGCGATTATCTTATTTTGCCAAACCGACGGTTAAGGAAGTGGTATATGAGGCCGATCCAACATTGGAAGATGAATTTTTAGAACAAGAGCGGGAAGTGGTCTATGAGACTCACCTCGCGTTGATTGAGCATTATGAAGAACAGATGCGAGAATGGTTATGATGGATGACACCCGTGACAACAATCTGTTTACCGAGTCGGGACTTCATTTGATATCGGATGACATGTTTGAGGTTGGTCCGTCCGTTAGTCCGTTTGACGTTGTGCTAACTCAGGAGCTATTTCATGCCAATTTGATGTGATAAAACTTCTCCGATTCACATGAGAAGCAGTGAATCGAGATCTCGAGTATGATTATCAGCACCGACTTAACACTTTATGCTCGAGTGATTGTCTTCGTCATATTGTAACGTTTCAAAGCTTGATGACAAGTTTTTTCGAACATGGGGAGATTGATCCGGAGCAAGACTCGCGACGCTGGACAATGGACTCGATTGGCGTTTCGCGTGATGGTATTATCTACACAGACGACGTTTGGAGTTGCAGTCGAGTCGTGTTTATTTTATTATGTAATTTGATTTTATTTGTGTTAGGTTTTAGAGTTTAAAAAAAGTCTGTTATCCTATTTTGGGCTTTCTTTTTCTATTAGGTTTGAAGTCTAATGTGCCTCTCATGTTTGGGCCTCTTCTAGGGTCATTTGAGTGCCTTATGTAATTTTGGCTTTGTTCAAGGTCAATTTTGTAAGGGGCCTTGGTCCCCTATAAAAGGTTCACTGTGACCCTAATTTTGAAGGCAATGAAGAATGAATTTGGAATGGAAACCTTAGCTGCCATGTGTGTTACTCTGAGAGAGAGATTCCTCCAAGGGAGAGCATGCAAAGTTGGGGCTTGAAGCCTCACTGCTCCCATGTATCCCCGACCTCCCCTCCTTCCTCTCATTCTTCCCCATCTCCCTTCCCCTCCTCCCTCTGTGCTGCCCCTTCACCCCTCTTTCTTCTTTCTGTAAACCTTAGCCAAACCCCCTCGCCATCATCGTCTTCCTCCCCACTGCAGCCAGCCCCTTTCCCCTTCGCAAAACCCTAGCTGGCTC